>BPLQ01010694.1:0-140097 GCA_021605075.1 Caerostris darwini | reverse complement strand
ACATTAGTGTCTAAATATTTTATCAAATATTTACCGATCTATTATGTGCTTCAAATTTTTCTCGGCACATCATTAATCATGGCCATTATTCACGTTCAGTAAATGGTGTTAAACGAAAATTAACAATGATGAATTGCATGTTTGTCGTTTCAGATCCCTTCAAAACAACGTACTGACTCGAGTTCCAAACAGTTGCTCTCAGACTCCTTAAACATTTAGAATCTCTGTAAGTATGACTTATATAAAAAATATAGTGTCTTTTATCCTAACTATTTTTTAAAAAAAGTAAATAAAATTCCTGTATTTAAAATTCTTATTATGATTATAATTAAAGTCCAACTTTCAAAATGCTGTAGAAAAGAACCACTCTTCACAATGAACCAAATTTGAACTGAAGATACTTGAAAAAGGGGGAAACGTGTGGCATCAAAAAAAAAAAAAAGTTCCTTCCGATTTTTACCATCCAATTTGGTATGATCTTGCCGTTTTGATGGTCTTTCCACTAACAGTGTCACAATCTGTTGAAGGATTTGGAAGTCATTTTTCCGTCAAAAACCGTAACAATCAAGCATATTAAACACTATAGTTGGTTTAATGTGCAGATCATCACCAAATACCTTGTAATTTCAATTCAAAATATCACTGGCAGGCGAATTCACTTTCTTTATGCCGTTTACAGCGCCATCTATTAATACACATTGGAACTTTTTTTTTGTTACCATTACCGTTCTTCTTCTTCAAGTATCTTCAGATCAAATTTTTCAAATTAGTCAACTCTTTGCGACGAGTGGTTTTTTTACAGAATTTTTAAAATGGAACTTTAATTATAATCACCCTGTATATTATAAAAAAAATCATCTTAAATTAAAGCTGATTTAACAGAAACGATGTCAATAAAATTTTAAAAATGATGATGAGAATGTTTTTCCATGGCAAATTTTTTATATACATTTTGTACACAGTTTTGTATACAGTTTAAAAGTTTTTAGAATTTTTGTAATTTTTGTAGAAATGGTTTTTAATTTATACATATACGAAATTAATTAATTTTTATTTTATTTTATTATTTTTTTTTTCATTTTATTTTATTTTATTAATTTTTTATTTCATTTACTTTTTTCATTTCATTTTTATTATTATTATTTTTTTTATATAGCACTGGAAAAAAAAAAGTATCAATAACGTTTTAAAAGGTCACCGTATATTTAATCCACAAGAATAGGATTATTTTTCTTAAGTTAAATAAATATTTTAAATTAAACAAAAAAATAAATAAATAAATAAAATTACGTGTGTGTTTCTTTTTACATTTCTTGCGCAAAATACAAAAACCTAAATTTCTGTCAATAACATCATAACTTTTGAAAAAGAAATTATTTTAAGCATCTGAATATCATATTTTTCTTTCCTTTTTAACAAAATAGGTTTAATAGTTAACAATGCTTTAATGGATAATAATGTAATAATTAACAATGACAAATCTTCTTTGTTGAGTAGAACAGCAAAAAAGGTTTTCAACAGTTTAACTTATAAGGTAGCTGGTAGATTATAAGGTAGATTTAAATGGTAGCTAAAAGAAAGTTAGAGAATGAAAATTTTTAATTCATTTCGGTTTTGCATTTAATATAGTAGACTGACGTACACTGCTGCAGTTTTGTAGATCTTCGATTTTTATCTCATATGCACAGTAAGTACTAGCCTTAAATGTAATAGCTTTCCCAAGATAATTTTCTTCTCTTATGTTCCAAGAATCTTATTCTAAAAAAATTATGTCATTTTCTTCCTGTTATTTGGTTTGCCATAACTTTTACTTAACCAATAAAATAGTCAGTGAATTTTTGAAACAAAACTTAAATTAATCTTAATCAAAACTTAATTAAATCTTTCTTGAAACTTTCACATACTTTCGTATCAATAGTTGTAGTAGTTGTTGCAGTTGCCAAAAAAGTTGTAATTGCATAGAAATGCCATTAATAAGAATTTCATGATATTGAAGTGGAACGAAATTTTAATTTTCCTGCTTTTGAAAAGACAATATAGAATCAAAATCCCACCAAAACAAAAACGATACATTAATCAAGCACTAAATGTCAAAATACTTTTTTGATATTTTATATGGAAGTATTACCAAGAAGTAACCATGATAAGTTGTTGGTGCCAACTTTCAGTCAATTATTTTCATTCAAATCTGAAAGCATTATTTACTCTTATCATTAATCTTTGATTATAATAACACAGTGTCATCCAATTTTGGATGAATGCCATTATGTTAAATGATATTACAACATATATAAATGAGTATTTTAAAACACGATTTTATTCTGTGTTGTAAAAAGTAATTATAAAATATATCGTCTCATGGTCAAGTTATTATTATATAGCGTAAAACTAGTTGCAATTATAGATTTTTTTTTTAAATAAATGCAGATATACACTGAAGTGACAAAAGTCATGGGATACCTCTTAATATCGTGTCGGCCCTCCTTTCGCCCGGCGAAGTGCAGCAACTCGACGTGGCATGGACTCAACAAGTCGTTGGAAGTCTTCTGCAGGAATATTGAACCATGCTGTCTCGATAGACGTCCATAATTGTGAAAGCGTGGATGGTGCAGGATTTTGGTCACGAACAGACCTCTCGATGATGTCCCATAAATGCTCGATGGGATTCATGTCGGGCGATCTAGGTGGCCAGATCATTCGTTGGAATTGTCCAGAATGTTCTTCAAACCAATCGCGAACAGTTGTGGCCCGGTGACATGGCGCATTGTCATCCATAAAAATCCCATCTCTGTTTGGGTACATCAAGTCCATGAATGGCTGAAAGTGATCTCCAAGTAGCTGAACATAAGCATTTCCAGTCAATGTTCGGTCCAGTCGCACCAGAGGACCAAGTCCATGCCATGAAGAAACAGCCCACACCATTACGGAGCCACCACCAGCTTGAACAGTGCCTTGCTAACAGTTTGGGCCCATGGCTTCGTGGGGTCTGCGCCACACTCGAACCCTACCATCAGCTCTTACCAACTGAAATCGTGACTCATCGGACCAGGCCACGGTTTTCCATTCATCTAGGGACCAACCGATATGCTCACGTGTCCACGAGAGTCGCTGCAAGCGATGTCATTCTGTCAGTAAAGGCACTCGAGTCGGTCTTCTGCTGGAATAGCCCAAGAAAGCCAAATTTCTCCGCACAGTTCTAACAGACAAGTCCCTTGTACGTCCCACATTGATTTCTACGGTTATTTGACGCAGTGTTGCTTGTCTGTTAGAATTTACGACTCTTGCAGACGTCGCCGGTCTCGGTCGTTAAGTGCAGGCGGTCGACCACTGCGCTGTCCATGGTGGGATGTTATGCCTGAAATTTCATACTCTCGGCACACTCTTGACACAGTGGATCTGGGAATGTTGAATTCCCTAACGATTTCCGAAATGGCATGACCCATGCGTCTAGCTCCAACTAACATTCCGCGTTCAAAGTCTGTTAATTCCCGTCGTGCGGTCATCATCACGTCAAAACCTCTTCACATGAATAACTTGAACAGAAATGAAAGCTCTGGGCATTTATACCTGTTCTACGCGATGCTACTGCCATCTGAAAATTTGCATATTGCTATCCGATGACTTTTGTCACTTCAGTGTATTAGAATGAATGCCGAACTATGTTGTAAACGGTACTGATCCTTATCAAATGGTAATAATTATTACAAAATGTAAAACTATAGAACTTTCCAATAAAATAAAATGAACTAAGTTGAAATAAGTTTGAAATACAAACTTATTTTAAGCTTTCATATTAATTTTTTCCAAACTTTTCGAAGAAGTTTACTAAACAACCTATTTCTTTTTACTTTCTATAAATTTTTTTATGCAATTTTGGGTTAATTTTAAAACGTTGTTTTGTTTTTATATGATTTTAGTAAATTACGGAATGCATCCCTAATTTGTCAAGGTAAATTAATTATTTTTATGCAATGTTTTTAAATGTGTATTTCTTTAGAACATATCCACTACATAAAGATTTTGTAGAAATCTAAAATCCTGTATCCCTTGTGCCAAATCCATCGCCAGGATACCAAATCGCCAATAAACAATCTTATCCCCAAAAAAATTGGCGATATTTTTCAGGGTTACAGGATTCTAGAATTTCACTCAAAAGAAGGGATCTTAACGTATTATGGTTGTACTAGAATTTTTATTTTATTATGATTATACTAGAATTGTATGTAATTAAATTTGTCCCTCTAAAATAATTTAACGAGGATTAATAATATATTTCTTTTTCCAGCAGCAATATAATTTACATCAGCACAGTGTACAATTTTTACATAAAATTGCTGATCATTTTGAAATGCATGGCATTTTCCAAACATAAATAATTACTGATCATTTTTTAAATGGATGACATTTTCCAAACATAGATAATTGCTGATCATTTTGAAATGTATGACATTTTCCAAACATAGATAGTTGCTGATCATTTTGAAATGTATGACATTTTCCAAACATAGATAGTTGCTGATCATTTTGAAATACATGACATTTTCCAAACGTAGATAATCGATGATCATTTTGAAATATATGACATTTTCCAAAAATAGATAATTGCTGATCATTTTGAAATGCATGACATTATCCGAAAATGGATTACACATAATGTCAATAGAATCAATAAATAAAAAAAACGAAATGTTCTATAATACATGATGCAGGTAAAGAGTTAAAACATATATAACCCAGTTGTGACTTCATCAACGAAATTACTATATCTCAAACAGGTTGACGTGCGCAATTCAATTCAAAAGCAGAAAGAAAAGGAAACGTCAATGAAAAAGACACTTACGTAAGCAAAAGTAAAAAAAGAATAAAAGAATAAATACTTTTTTTTTCCATTAAAAAGAAAAACTACTGGTTGCAAACTAGGCGTTAAATTAGGACAAAAAGTAAAAGAATGAATAAATAAAAAAGAGCATTTTTGTGGTAAGCACATTTTTTTTTCTGTATAGTTGGCACCGCAAATTTATGCAATTTCAAAAGGAGGCAAGAAACTTAAGTATGAATGTATTTTCGTAATATCCCTTTAACTGGCACAAGTTAAAGTGCCGCTGTCACGCAATATCGTCATTTGAAACAAAAACAGTTATTTTAAGTTCATTAACCCTATTTTTTTTAAAAAGAAATATATCCATTACTTAAAAAAATGAAGTAAATTTTTGGGGTTTCCAAGCATTTGGAGTTTGTTTCGGTAATGAAGTTGTCCTATTTTTTCTGAATATTCTATGCCTTTATTGTCGTAGAAGAAGTTAATAAAACAAGATAAATGTGTTTCTTTTTGTAATGCTGTTAAAAAAAATCTTTCAGAGGTAAAATTCGTTAATATTAATAAAATATTTTAAAAAGATTTAATTTGCCATATTTATTGTAGATATGATGCATTTTGTTTATAGTCTTAAAAGAGACAATCAAAGACAAAGACAAAGTTGCAATCAATTATAGTCTTAAAAGAGACAAAAAATATTTTGGATTCAAACTTTTATTCTATTTATATTAAATAAATTGAAAATTATGATAATTTAAAAAATTAATAAAGAATTCCACAATTCAGATATGATTATCCGGAAAATTTAATGGTAATTAAGAAAACTAGCGGATAATTGACAATATTCAGTTTGTAATTGGTAAGATACTATTTGTTTTGTTAAACTTAAATTAATTACAGATACTTTAATTACTTTTTTTAATGGTTCTTGTAATAAATAGGTGATATATTTAAACCATGTTGTTTACTTATAACTTTCTAAGCAAAAAAAAAACCCACTTCAGAGCATATATTAAATTTCGAATTATATAGTTTAAATTTAAGAATCATTTTATCAAATTAAAAATCATTTATCCTTCTCATTAATCATTTAATTACTTTCCCGTATATGTAATTGATTTCTACCATTTTTATGAACACAAGCGAACATGTCTTACTATATTTTGTAATGTTAAGTATAGAATATGTATTGTAATATTACTAATTTCATTCGTAATTATTTCAAGTAATTAATCTAATTTTAAAGAATGATTTTTAAAACCACAATTCATCTACTGTTTTAGGGCGATTTTAAAAATGAAATCCGTAATATTCATATACATACTCTACAAGAAACATTACAGAATGTAATTTATTTCGGATTTGTAATGTAAAATAAAAAATAAGTAAATAAAATAAAATGATGTAATTTATTATTTAGCTTGGTTGTGTTATACGTAAAGTTTTATGCATTATTTTATTCAATTTATTCAAAATTATAACTAAAAAAACATACAATATTTTAATGATATACTCTATATCATTTGTATAATAATGGTATTTTCTTATTTTTTGGAACATAAGCACAAAACTCATAATTTAATAATTTTTTTTTTTTTTAATTTTCCGTCGTCCGTTGAAACTTGTTTGAATCTTTCCTAACTAAAACCTGTTAACTTATTCAAATTCATTGAATTCATTGCACTGTTTCATTTACAAAGACCACAAATTTCATTACAGTTAAAGAATTTCTCTTTCCGCCTACTTATATAACAGAATTAAATTTCTTCTGTCCAACGACCTTTTGGTAAAGTAATTTATGTGCTAATTATGGGCACAACTAAAGTACGCGAACCTTTTTTTTTTTCACTAAGATGGTCAGAATATATATGGGATAATAAACAGCCCTTCAAACGCGCTCGTAAAATCGTCCCAAAATAGTCAAGTCAAGAGCACTTACTTCCTGACGCCAAATTATATTACAGTAGGATCGATAACTTTTATTTAACATTTGGGGTCAATGACGTGTTTTTGTTAGTCAATGAGCAGAAACTGGATTAGCTTCACTGATAAAGCAGATATATATCTCGTTTTAAAAAATACTTTTGGTACAATAAAAAAAATAATTTCGGTAGCTTATAAACAATAGGATAACGTGAAGCACTGATTGCTAAATCGTATTTGTTAATGTTGAACTATTTCTATAGTGCTGGAGAAAGCATCTTTAAGTTATATTTTAATGAAGAGTTAGTTCATATATAGGGTGCACGAAAAATGTTTGGTCAAAGTGCATATTGAGCTAAAATAAACTTTTTATTATTTCTTTTTCTAATACAGCTGGCAAATACTTAGTTTAAAGATAACTAAGTATTTGCCAGCTGTATTAGATTGCCATAAGCAAGGGCTGCATCGACGTTACTCATTTAGCACTACCTACGGGGCACATGTAGCTTGAAAATATTATACGGACGCAAGTAAAGTAGTTTCTTCCAAAACTTGGAATGTTTTTTTTCCCTCAAAACCTCAGCAATGATAGACAATATTACTGATCTTAATGTTAATTTTATTTATTCTGTATATCAAAACACTTTTTATGAAAAGTTATATAAAAATTTAAATAAAATATTCTCTTTAAATATTTATTGGGGTAGTACGTAATGAGGATATTATTATTGAAAAAAAATTATAATAGTAAATTAATTTTTCTGCAAGGTCTCTGTAATTCAGTGTTAAGTTGCACCCGCGTTAAGGTTGTATAGCATCCGATAATACTTCCTTATACACTAACACAGACAGTTTCCCAAGATAAACTTTTTATTTTCTTTACAAACAAATCAAATACATGACAAGCATTTTGAGTTCTCTAAAACACATCATAAAAGCAAATCACACGAAACATCAAGTAGGAACAGGATTCTATCTCTACAGATCCATACATAAAACATGAGAATTTATTTTGAAATGCAAATATTATTTTTATTTATCCTTTTCTTTCTGTCCCTTTTTAAACTGGAAACGACTGCTATATTGTCAAAATATGAAAAAACAAAGCTACACTAACAAAACGTAAATGACGTCAGATAATAGGGTTTCTTATCATTGTCAAGTTTTCTGCCATGAAGTGAATTTTATTTAATTTATGATTTATTGTTTTATATCAAAGTATTGTTTAAGTACAAAGTACGGCAAACGTTTGTACTCTCTTTGAGACTACTAATGGTCATTTGAGCCTAAAAGCAATATTAATTAATATAGAAAAAGGCATCAGTAGGTTGGTTAGTGCAACATTTGAACTAGGAAGTTTGGTTTAAAATCTGGTAAATAATGCTGCTGCTTGCCTTGCTGTACTGATTCACATTGTACACAATCTGTGGTAGTACAATGTGAATCAGTACAACAAGGCAACTCAATATCGTTTACTGATTAAAGAATGATTCTAATGAGCCCAGCGCTAGGCTAGCGCTCGGTACCATAGGTTTCAAGTTGGAATCCTTGCGATACCATAGATGTTTGTAGAGGTTCGGAATCCACTTTAAACCGTAGGTCTCCGTCTGATATGACTTTAGAGCGTTTGGACAGCTGACAACTCTGCACCGTAAAAAAAAATATCTCCTGTCTCGAAATCGGCCAGTAGGTAGACGACCTTGGCCAACTATGGGGATGTTGCGACAATGCTGAAGAAGAATATCATCCAATTACGTAATGAGAAATTTGTAGAAATTTCAGAAATTGTTGAAAAGGGATATTTTAGAAATAAAGTGTAAACTTGCTCATGTAAAAAAGTTAATATTAATAAGAAAATGAAACACGTAAATGAAAATTGCATGTAACATGAAAATTACTTAAACAACATCGAATCGCAATGTTTGCCTATGCATATCAATTTTCCTGCTGTTCTCTAAATTGCCGTTATTTTTTCTTTGCATTGAAGTATTCTTTAAATAGTAACCTTTGCAGTGATAACAAGAAAGTAATTAAACAAGTAATCACTTTTAGTAGTTATTAAATAAGAAATCAATATTAAATAATAGTGATTAAACACGAATGATCTGTTAAATATAAAAACTATATTAACTATATTGAACGAAATCAAAAAAGTCACTATTGAATAATAGTGATTTCGTAGTAATTATACACAATTGAGTTGATTAAGCAAGAAATCACTATTAAATAATAATGATTTCGTATTGATTAAACATGAATAAGTTGATTAAAACTATTAAATAATATATAGATATTTTATCTTTAATTATAATAATGTAATCTTCAATATTATTCAATCTTAAATATGGTTCTGTTGAATTGTATTGGGACAAATATATAAGAATTCTAAAAGATTTCTTTTTGTGATATAAAATTAAAAAAAGTAATAACATGAATAAAATCGTATATTTTAAATGAAAGTCATGAATCGTTTCATTCCCAAATTACAATAATCCTGTATGTCAGTAGTTTAGAGTTTAAAAAGATTAATTTTTGTCTGACAGACATCTTAAAAGCATACCACACAAAACATCATTGATAAGAATCCATACTCTCTGGCATAAATCAAATACGAGAACCAACATTGAAATGCAAATATTAGTTTCTATATTGTTTGTTGTTTTTTCTCTGACATATGTTCTCTTCGCAGGCATTTGGATGACAACCAATTGCAGAGCGTACCTCCAGGGAGCCTCAAGTCATTACGGAGATTGCAGAAGCTCTGGCTGAACGGAAATCAACTGAAGGAAATCCCAAGCCAGGCTCTGTCCCAACTTCCTGAACTGGAAGCCTTGTGAGTGGCCGTTGATTGTTTTCTTCTGATGAAGTTCACTCAAACGGTGGACAAGAATTAGATTTATTAAAACTCCGCCATTTACTGTAAGCGACTTTTAAAGTTCAACGATCCGATTTTGTTGATGGAATTATATAGGGGTAATTGAATTCGTTGTTGCAAGTTCTTGAGCCAAATAAGAAGTATTGGATGGTAGATGCTCATCTTGTTAGCAGGAGATAGATGTAGGATTAAGATCATCAAAACTTATTGGTAACTTTTTATTTCGACGTATAGAAGCTAATTAAAACTTATTGGTAACTTTTTATTTCGATTTATAGAGCCTAATTAAAACTTATTGGTAACTTTTTATTTGGACTTATAGGATAATACTTATTCGACTTATAGGGCTTAATTAAAAACTTATTGGTAACTTTTTATTTGGACTAATAGAATAATACTTACTCGACTTATAGGACATAATTAAAAACTTACAGGTTACTTTTTACTTCGACTTATAGAACCTAATTAAAACTTATTGGTAACTTTTTATTTCGACTAATAGAATCTAATTAAAACTAATTGGTAACTTTTTATTTCGACTTATAGAACCTAATTAAAACTTATTGGTAACTTTTTAACTAACAGAACCTAATTAAAACTTATTGGTAACTTTTTATTTCGAATAGGATAATACTTATTCGACTTATAGGGCTTAATTAAAAACTTATTGGTAACTTTTTATTTGGACTAATAGAATAATACTTACTCGACTTATAGGACATAATTAAAACTTACAGGTTACTTTTTATTTCGACTTATAGAACCTAATTAAAACTTATTGGTAACTTTTTATTTGGACTAATAGAATCTAATTAAAACTAATTGGTAACTTTTTATTTCGACTTATAGAACTTAAACTTATTGGTAACTTTTTATTTCGACTAACAGAACCTAATTAAAACTTATTGGTAACTTTTTATTTGGACTTATAGGATAATACTTATTCGACTTATAGGGCTTAATTAAAAACTTATTGGTAACTTTTTATTTGGACTAATAGAATAATACTTAACTTATAGGACATAATTAAAACTTACAGGTTACTTTTTATTTCGACTTATAGAACCTAATTAAAACTTATTGGTAACTTTTTATTTGGACTAATAGAATCTAATTAAAACTTATTGGTAACTTTTTATTTCGACGAATAGAATCTAATTAAAACTAATTGGTAACTTTTTATTTCGACTAATAGAATCTAATTAAAACTAATTGGTAACTTTTATTTCGACTAATAGGACTTAATTAAAACTTATTGGTAACTTTTTATTTCGACTTATAGAACCTAATTAAAACTTATTGGTAACTTTTTATTTCGACTAACAGAACCTAATTAAAACTTATTGGTAACTTTTTATTTCGACTTATAGGATAATACTTATTCGACTTATAGGGCTTAATTAAAAACTTATTGGTAACTTTTTATTTGGACTAATAGAATTTTCGACTTATAGGACATAATTAAAACTTACAGGTTACTTTTTATTTCGACTTATAGAACCTAATTAAAACTTATTGGTAACTTTTTATTTGGACTAATAGAATCTAATTAAAACTTATTGGTAACTTTTTATTTCGACGAATAGAATCTAATTAAAACTAATTGGTAACTTTTTATTTCGACTAATAGAATCTAATTAAAACTAATTGGTAACTTTTTATTTCGACTAATAGGACTTAATTAAAACTTATTGGTAACTTTTATTTCAACTTATAGAACCTAATTAAAACTTATTGGTAACTTTTTATTTCGACTAATAGAATCTAATTAAAACTTATTGGTAACTTTTTATTTCGACTAATAGAATCTAATTAAAACTAATTGGTAACTTTTTATTTCGACTAATAGAACTTAATTAAAACTTATTGGTAACTTTTTATTTCGACTTATAGAACCTAATTAAAATTTATTGGTAACGTTTTATTTCGACTAATAGAACCTAATTAAAACTGATTGGTAACTTTCTATTTGGACATATAGAATAATACTTACCCGACTTATAAGATTTAATTAAAACTTATCGGTAACTTTTTATTTCGACTTAATAATACCTACTCGGCTATTGGAACTTAATTAAAAACTTATCGGTAAATTTTTATTTCAACATATAGAATAATATTTAGTCGACTTATAGGATTTAATTAAAACTTATTCGTAATTTTTTATTTGGACTTATAGAATAATACTTACTTGACTTATAGGACTTAATTAAAACATTGGTAACTTTTTATTTCGACTTATAGGATAACATTTACTCGACTTGTAGGACTTAATTAAAAGAAATAAAATTTGCTCGATATTTTCCTTCAAATATTATTTAATTAGATTCTTGTATATCACCAAGACACTGGATGCAAATTGAGACATAGTGTAAAATATCTTTGTAAAAAAATCAATATTTTATTCCATACTCAAGTTAATTTTTAATTTGCACAATCATTAATATTTTTATGAGAATATCAATTATTTAGCCATGTACTTTGCATGTCATCTCTTCTCAGATGTAATATTTTCCTTTCTTTTGTATTTCCATTGTTCATAATTTTGAAGTATCTGCTTTTACTGTCCAATTATTTAATAGCTGTTACTCCTCTTCTAATTATTCTTTCAATGCACTTTAATTGCTTTGAGGAATATTCCTTCCGCTCTCTGATTTATATATTCTCTAATGTAGTGTTTAGTGTATTGTATTGTTTTTAAATTTTTCTAATAATTTATCTTATGTATTTTTATATTTTTATGTATTCTCGCATTTTATATTTTTCCCATTTTTTTTTTTTTAATTTTAATTTTTTGATATTTTTTACTGTTATAAAGTGAACTTTGCAAAACATTTTCCTCCTCCATCATGCATCCATTAAATTTCACCCCCATCATTCCCATGCACTGTATAGGGCAAGAGTGGCCAACCCGAATGATCTTCCGGGTCACTTTGGAAATGCATCATAATTCTGCGGGCCGCATATAAAATTATATATCTCCATATCAGATTTAGACACACTTTAGACATTTTTTGGAGTGAAAAATCGAAACATAATGAGTTTTATTTTTGGATTTACTATTATTCTTGCATGTAAACATAGATAATGATACTAAACGCATATTGTAAAGAAATATATAACACTAAAAAATGAAACATAAAAAATATATAAATATAAACGAAATAAAAAAAATCACTAAGAAATATTTATTTTACTAGCGCGTTATTTGTTTTTCCACTCTTTCACTTAGCTTTTACAAATCGATCTCAATTTGGGTATTTGCACATCGTAATTAATGTTACAGGTTAGCGTCCGTTATGTTTGAGCGTGTTTTGTGTTGGGCCAATTTCATTTTCGGAAAAAAAGATTCGCAGGTGTAAGTTGAACCAAAAGCACAAACAACTTGAATTAAGAGTCTGGTTTGCTCTGTTATTAACAATCAACCGTGCGTATCTAGAGATGGTCACTGCGTCACTGAGGTAATTTAAAGTGAAACGTAGAACCTGCTATATTAGATGTTCCAAGATATGCCGCCTCATGCCTGCAGAATATAATTTAATTATTGTGCAAACTCATAATTGTAAACTCATAAATAAAACAGTCAATATCTATTATGCATTCGCAAGCATATTATTTTAAAATCAAAGTTAATTTTTTTCATAATTTCGGTAGTTAGTGTTTGAATATATGGATACACACATAATGTATTTTTTTAATACATTGGTTTTCACTACTTTGGCCATTATAAAATAAACATATATTGTAAAAGTGTGGCAAATCTCACAGGCCTGAAAAATATTCCAGGCCGGCAAGTGGTTGGTCACCCCTGGTATAGGAGCATCTCAGCTCTAGGCACAGTGATGTGGTGTTGTTTGGTTTAGTAGTAGTAGTAGTAGTAGCAGAAATAAACTTTTATTTGAAGTAATATTTTACCATATTAATTTTAGAATTGCTAAGAATAGTGAAAAAGTATATCAGCATGTCATACAAGATTGCAACTAAAAATAATGATAACATTGTTTTAATATATTTGTTTTTCTTTTCAGAGATTTAGGAGAAAACAAAATCCAAAGTGTTCCAGATTACGCTTTTAGAAATCTAACTAAACTTGTTATTCTGTAAGTAGATTTCTTTTCATTTTAATTTTTTAATTACTTTCACTTCAATTATTAACAGTTCTATTTCAATAAACACGACGCATACTTATAATCCTTTGTTAAATGCAATAATTGATTCAATTTGAAAAATGTCAGGTGCAACAAAAATAAATTCAGAATCTAATGAATTTAATCTTCAGAAACTAAAATGTCGAATTCTTTAGGAACTACATCAAAAATTTAAACAAATACTCAACATTTAAATTTTTTTACCTTATTTTAAGTAATGAAATATTTTATTGTAAATAAAAATTCACTTGAAATTCAGTTTCATATTATAAGTTTAGATAATTTTACTATATAACTAAAACAATATATGGCTTACTGAAAAAAATAAAACGAAAAAAACCAGTTCATGTCTAATTAAATTGTATTTTAAATTTATCCTACTTTGAAAACTAAGCTGTAATAAATTTCAGTAGCAATAGTTTTGTAACAATATTTCAATTATAATTATAATTATAATTATAATTCAACATTAGTGATTGATTATTTTACATTTTTTTTTTCAATACAAAGGCATATATACTTTTACGCGTTCGATCTATATAGCTGCGAAGTTTATTTTAACTCACTCATCTCGATGGCTTATTGTTGACCAAATAGCTAAATCATCACAATTTGAATCCAACAACTCCGGAAGTGGAAAATGGAAGATTCGTACCCGTTTTCCTTCAAATTAATTAGAAAGGAAAAATTTTCCTTTAAATTAAATCCACAAAACTTTCCCTTCAAATTAAAATCAATGGATGTTTTCACTTCAAATTAAATCCAACTGTGATTTTCATTTGAAATTAAATTCAACGGTCATTTTCATTTGAAATTAAATCCATCGGAAATATTTTTCTTCAAATTAAATCCGCAAAACTTTCCTTTTAAATTAAATCCAACGGATGTTTTCATCTCAAATTAAATCCAACTGAGGGTTTCAATTGAAATTAAATCCAATGGAGGTTTTCACTTGAAATTTAATTCAACGGATTTTTTCTATTTAGACTAAATCCATCGAAAATGTTTCCTTCAAACTAAAACCAAAGGAAGTTTTCAATTCAGATTAAATTCACTGAGGGCTTCTTAACAAGCTATCAAATAGACAATCACCGCGAAACGTCATTGTTAGCTCATGGGATAAAAATTTCACATTACGTTGTACGCGCACATTTTCATCCATTAAATTCAACGGAAAATTCCGCCTGATGGATTTATCAAGCTTATCTTCAAAGTAAGCCTACGAACTTTTAGTTTGGCTTGCCTCGCTAGCCGGGCTTCAAATTTAACCCCTTACATTTCCAAGACAAGAGAGCTGCCTATCAGGCCACTGTAGGCTCTGTGTAATTTAAAATATAATGAAGCATATTTTTTTATACAAAATACAGTATAAAATCTTTGGTTTTATAGATACTTCAAAAATTAGTGATTTATTTGTCTGCTACATTTTTTAAATGCATTTTCTTTTTTTGTTCTTAAACAAATAAATGTTTTCTTAAGAAAGTTTTTCTGGTATAAAAATATGAATTACGTTTTTCCAAAACTTTATTATAAATATTATCCGTTCGAAATCCTTCAAATTTTATCAAAATAAAGTTTATTTTTATAACCACATTCAAAACAGAATTGAATGTATGTGCTTGAGTCTTCGTTGTTGAACGGATTTCAGCCGTCCCATTCGTAACCTTGTTTTCTGAGACACTGGTCTCTAATTACATTCTCTCCAAACCGAATTAGTTCCGTTCAATTGGATATCGCATTCATGGGTGACTGAAAGAGAACAGTACGTGATATATCATCTTACTATTCGTAAAAGCCTCCAGACTTCGATGTAACAGAAGAATGTAGATGTATTAGCTCGACAAAGATATCTTTTTATATGGTATAAAAGTAAAATATTCAGGTAGTCGTTTTTCTTTCGGGTGCTTTCAAAAGAATTTGCTAAAGTTTTGTATTTCTATAATAGTATTTGAATTTTGAAAAACAATATTTAAGATTATCCATGAAATTAAAATAATGAGTAAAACTATTTTAATGGTATTTTTGTAGTTATTTTCTTTTATAAAAGCCACGGCAAGCTGGTGGATGTCGCATATTTTTTTTTAATATCGGTGGGTTTTGTACTATTTATGAATGTCAGAACAGCCCACCGATGGGCGATGAGGAAAACACACTGCCTTCTTGAATGACTTTTAACTGAACTGCCTCACTTTTGTCTGTTGCACCTAGAAAACTCGTATACTAAGTACATGGTACTAAGTATCTATGTACATAGAATCACTTAGTAGATAAAATATGGCATATTTATGTAAAATATGGTATATTTATGTTTAAATATTTTAGTTAACTTAAATTCATTTAGTTAAATTATTTTAATATTATTATTAAAATTTTTGTATACTAAATTATTTATGTTATTGTCTTAAATGCATCACCTGTTTTAAAATATATCTTTGAAAAAAAATGTTTTACAATCATTTTAGTTAACTTTAAATTCATTTAGTTAAATTATTTTAATTAATTTTAAATTTAATTTAAATTAAAGTATCCTTAAAACATATGATAGAGAGCATAAATTATTTATTATTGTTATTGTCAAATTGATTAAATTGCAAACAAACAATGCATCATGATAAATGTATGTTGCTACCGACGTGTTAAATATATCTTTGTATAATGTCTGCAGAAGCAACAGGACAAGGATCAACGCGAATCCACAATCATATATACGCAGGCCAAGGAAGAAGCTGTATCTGCCGCGTTGCTTTAACATTGATGGTGACTTTTATTCTTAATAAATAACTAAATCTAGATTTAGCATCCATAGTATTTTCTGCTTATCTCTTAAAATCCAATCTTACAAGGAAAAAATGTCTAATCTTCTAAGGCAATTGTCCAAACTCTAGTGAACAATTTAAACGAAATAAATTAAATAAACAATTACTAAAATTAATCTTGACAAAACATCCTTCTTTTGTATAAATTGTGTAAATACTTCGGTTTTATGCAGACTTTAATACCACTAGCAACATATATGTTAATTCGTTTCCGCCGTTCAAAAGTATTCATTTGAAATTCTGATCATTTTAATTGCATTTAAAATTTCAGAATTTTGGTGTTGCAATGCAATTCCAGAAAAAAGAATTTTAATGCAATTCCAGAAATTTTAATCCTTGACATAATTTTTTAAATTAAATTAATATAATATTTATTTTGGTATATATATATATTATTTTAGTTAAAACAAATTAATCGTACACATATTTAATTTGTAGAAATAGATCTTAATCTTGCTTTGTTATTTAAAACATCTCATACATGCAAAATGATGACGTTACCAGCGATTGTGGTGTGAAAATTGGCGAAATTTTAGCGTGTTATTTAACAACCAAAACGTAATATTTGTTATCATTATAGCATACAAACATACTTACGATGGGTTCTCATTTTTGAAACAGTAAGTTGTAATTTTTTTATATCACTGAACATTTTATTAACCATCATGACATCAATTATGACCAGTTTTCCTATGCTGCAAGTCTTCATACAACCACAAACTATTACAAAACTTCCTCTTTTGCTATTTGGAAAAGATTCTTCAGATGCATTTCTGAGTTTGCCTTTTTCATACCTTTCTCACTTCTTCAGATCGAACTGTAAAACGCCAAACCAAACCAAATCTTCAGATCCAAAAAAGTTGAATTAGCTGTCATCTGAGAAGTAAAGTATTTCCCAAAATCCAAATCCTTGGTGCATTTTTTTTTCAAAAGCCAACCATACTTGACGATTTTTCTTTGTCACGAAAACTTTTCATCTAGGTGGTGTCCATGACCAAGCTGCTTCCTAGCATACATTTCGTACTATACTTACTGATAAGTCTGCTCCGACGCTTTGAAAATGAACTGCAATTTTGAGAGCAATAATCAATAATTCTTTTTTTAAATTTTGAAAACATGAATAAAGAATTAATACGAACAATAATCATTAGATTTGAGAAGCTGTGGTCGACCGCTGCACAATAGATTGCGGGGTTGAAGAAGAACTAAATTCTTTAATTAGTGGCGGACTGATGGCCAATTGGCTAACGCTATGTCTTTGGTACCACAACCTTAAGGTACGAATATTGGTGGTGATATTGATGTATGTTAGTGGTTCGGAATAACCGTTAAACTATGGTCCCGGTCTAATTAGCCTAAAGTGTGTAAAAAATGACCGTAGAACGACAAACCCAAACAGAATCTTTAATTAGTGAAATAGAAATAAATTTAATTAGTGAATTTAAAAATTTCTAGTAAAACCAGGTTTATCGATTAAAATAAAAATTTGATTTAGCATTTAACTTTCTTTATAAAATTTCAAAAAAATTAAAAAATAATTTATTAAACCATTTTTTTTAATGAATAAAAAATGCAAAGAAAAAAGATTTCTCAGTGTCATACTTTTTAAGTTATGCTGTAAATTAAACTTATGCATACACCAATCTTTTATATAGAGGGATAATTTAATGGAATACCCATTTAATCTTCGCAGATCACTGATTAACTTATTGAAAATTAGTGTAAATTAATTAATATAATTTGAATGCAAATTAGTTCTTATACGACGGAAAAAAAGTTTACATTTTTATCGAAACCCGCTGTTTCTTTTGATTTTGTCACTCAGTATATTAATTATCAAAACTCTTTATTTTATGGAACGTTAAAAGGAAAACATTGTACTTACTAAATTAACCTATCAAACACACTGTCTCGAAAAGTGTTGTAAAAGTTATTAACGACAGTGATTGATTGAGATGAAAATGAAGTAAAAAAGGATCACTGTAAGAAGCAAAAATGTCAAAAGTGTCTGTTATGTCAAAAGGGATTACAGCTCAAAAAAATGAAATAAATAATCCTTCAAAAACAGGAAAGTTGTTAACTAATCTTCACGGCTTACAATTTCTGAATATTTTTACAAAATAACATGTTCTGTTTATTGCTTTAAAATGTGTAAAAGAAAAGACAAGCCTCACTCAATTTGTAGAAAATAGAATTAAACGTGCAGTAAAACAGTTGGTTTGATAGATGGTGTTTAAGAGAACAAATTGATTTTAAAACTTTTTTAGTTTGTAACCTATGAATATAAAATGGCTTATTATATAGAATGTTGAGTTTCCTGATTGAGTTCGAGTCGAAATCTATTAAGCGCAATCTAACCTAAAGTCCGCGGGTCTTTGCCGTTAAATCTGTTGGCTAGAATGTCTTTTTTTGCTGGGTGTGTACTTTCAGAAGCCACCTCGAGGGTGCTCATTCTAACTGTAATGCACAATATGATTTAGTCTAACAACTATCCAGTGATACATCCTGGATAACATTGAATCTGCTATACATCTGCCTTTTCAATGACAAATAATCCCTCTCAAAAAACATTTCCCCGTATTTGGAAGCACCAACTATGATTTACACAAGATATTATAAGTTGTTGTCATTGTAATTAATTACATTAAAAGCAAGAGACTAAACAGTTACCTCTTTCCAATACAAAACAGTTCCTCCACAAAAAATTACACTTGGATTACAACTTTAAACAATAAGATTCTATGTAAAAAATTATTAAAAAGGTAAGATTATGCAAGAAATTTAGCAAGAAAATCAATCGAGATTCGACGCATTTGAGGCCCAAAATGGAATGGATCGATCCTTCTTGAAATTCCAACATCATCAACAAGGTCTCTAGGTTTACAAGCACCAAGTCTTTAATTTTTTGGACAATGAGATTCGTCGGTTGAGGTTGATGGTCGACCAGAGGGCTCTTCGTCTTCAACGCGTTCTCTGCCTTCTTCGAACTATTTATACCACTTCTAAACATTTCTTTCCGATCTAGGAATGCTCACGAATGCCTTCTGCAACATTCTATACAATTACGCAAACAAAATTTAATACAAGTTCGTTGCTGAATTAATTCAGACATTTCAAAAATCGCCAAATCAGTTTTAGCGTCTCACAAAACCAAGTGTAACTCAAGCACTAATGAATATTTTGACGTCAAATTTCACTCAGATGTCAAGGACCAGATGCCAGCAACCTAAAAAAGAAAAAAAAATTGAAATTCTATAATCCCCGGGAATTTTAAATTGAAAATCGGGCTTCCTTTTTGGACTCAGTAGTATATATATTCCATCAATGTATGGACCATATAAATTGCCGTTATTTATGGTGAACTATGACTGTTGATAATAGAATCAGGACTGTTTCTAGCGGCAGAATCCGCAAAGAAGAAGCACCTAAGGGTCTTTTAAATTATCCTCTCTCTTGTTTTGGGATAATCCAAATACGTTCCACTGTAGAACTCTAAGAAATTCACACTGAGAGCCAGACAGAAGGCCATGTTTGTAGATCGTTTTGCCGTATCAGAAGTTGCCCGAAATGCACCACGAGGAGGTAGATCTACATTGCACTTCACATCAGAATATTATTGAGAATAAAAATCGAAACTTTGGAAATTGTAAATAATTTTAAATATTGGTAAACATTTATCTCAGTAAAAAGTTATGCACCTTCCTCTTTCCAGAATATTTCATTTAATATTTTTTTATATGTTATAAAAGTATTAGATATAAATTAATTGTTATCCTTCATGGCTATACATGAATTAATTCAAGAACCTTATATAGTTTTTGTAATAAAATTGACTACAAAAGAAAATTTTTTAACATAAATATTAATTTAGGACACTAAATATGATTAAAGCAATTATTTTATTTCATCAATTAATCAATTTAATTATGTATAAATCATTTAACTTAAAGACTTAAAAGACTCTAATTTAAAATATTTCTAATGAATCATAAATTAATTCTTTTGCAAAGTTAACATCGAATGCAATAATTTTTGAGTAACATATTCTGTTAAAGGAATAAATTAAACTAAAATGTATTATTTCAGCAAGTTTAAGGTTAAGCAAAAACGACATATCTTTTTACAAAAAAAAAAAAAAAAAAAAAAACCTTTAAAAAAATTATTGTTATGAATAATGATTAGCTTATTAATTTGTTTCCTTTTTCCCTCTTTCATCTTCAAAAAAAAAAAAAAAAAAAAAAAAAATTATCACGAGTTTTTTTTGTAGTTTTCTTCTGAACTCAATATTGATTCACGTTTAATAAGAATCTTTAAAAAAAATTATCGTTTCTTTTATGCAAATCGACTAAAGTTGGGTTTTTAAATTAATAACTGAGAACATAAAAGAAAATGCATGCAAATTAGATGCAATAAAAAATATTGATTCGTACTGTATTTTTTAATTATAATGCTTGTTCATTATAATTATTTTTCTTTTTTTTCCTTTAATTTTAATATTAAAAATAGTTATTTGAAACAAATCGATTTCTATTTAATAAAATTAAGACTTCTACCAAATAATTGTTTGTGTAAAAACGATTTGATATTTATCCTCATTTGTGAAATTTCAGTTTCCTTACAATAATTTCTTATCATGAAACATCATAGAAACATCGAATAAAGAAAGATATTTTATTATTATTTTTTTTTATTTTCATTTTTAAAACTTGTTACATTTAAATATATATAATATAAACATTTTTTAAAAAAGTTTTTAAGTTATTTCATTTATATATTAAAAGCAAATGTTGTTTTTAAAGCAATTTACATATTCTATATTTAACATTTCACATTTTCTTTTTAATTCCATCTTTCAATATTTTGAATAACTGATTTTTTTTTAAATAGATTTTATGTGTTATTATAGTGTGCAGGTTGGACAACCATATTGTAACTGGGTGTGGTTGGGTTGAAATACTTCAGGCATAGGTTGGAAAACTCACAGCTTTATTTGCACACGCACGAATGCCACACACATACAATATTTAGCACATTTAAAGACATATAATTATAGATTCGTGGAAGGATTCCACTTCTAAGCCGAAAACCTGTTACTCTGGTAGGCGCGGGATGCGCGAAATATACTTCCTTTCCGGGTGAGAGTCTATAGGCCAACTAATGCGCCGGTGCACTAAATATACTTCCTCTCGGGATGAGAGACTATAAATTAAACGTTTCTCAGCAGGTGTGCAAGTTGCTCTGTACTTCCTTCGGGTGAGAGCCTCGCAGCCTACTGACCATTTCTCCTGAACGCTACAGAAAAGCGGTCTTGCCAGTGTGTAGGAGGAAGCCCGGTTACATTATATATTTAAACACGTCTCATTGAATACAAATTTTTATAATTACAAATTAAAAATATACAATATACTAATAAAAATTTTATATCATTACAAAAGATCATTATTTATATTCAAATAATGAAATTTTTTAAATAATAATACAGAAGGTGTTCAGATGATTTCTGATGTTTTGCCTTCCACTTTCGACTGAATTTAAATTTACAAAATCTGATGGGGATCAATTTGGAATAGGATTTAACTACCGTCTGCATCATTAAAATTAGTTAAAATACCGATGGAAAGTAAACAAAGGATCGAAATCTGTATTTTTACTCTTTACATAAAGAAATACTTTTATTCCATATTAAAAAAAAAAAGATGTGAAAAGCATGGTTTTATTATTTCGACACTTAAAATAAAATCATAATTAATAAAAAAGGAAAGAAACGTCAAAACTTATATTGGACAGGGAAAAAAATAAAAGATCACACCTTAACGTTCCGTGTCATGTTTTAAAAGATGATCGAACACTCATCACTCACTCATTCCTTAAAAAAAGAACTATCGCAAAAAACATTTAGGCATTACAGAAACTGTAAACAAACTTATAATTTCTGATTTAAATATAATTAAAACAGAAACATCACGTGCACGTGTAACGCCAAAACATGTTTATCAGTATAAGACTTAAGTGAAGATTATTGTCTAAAAAGTATTTCTTCTTCTTCTTTGGCGCAATAGCCCTATGGTGGGCCAAGGCTGTCAGCATACTGGCAGATTTCAAGGCAGATGATACCTTTTTGCGGAGAAGGGTTGTCAGCCCTTGGCTGTTAATGATAGGGGGCCGTTGAGATCCAGCACGGCGTTCCGTATTACCGTCCTGAACCCATCGATTCCCTATTCTGCTAACAGTCATTGAATGTCAACGAGACGCGAGTAGCAATACTGCGATACCATAAACCGCAATCCCGGTACGCTACAATTCGACCATTATCAAAGTCAGAAACGTGCTGGTACGCATTTCTGCTTCTTTCTCGAGGCATCACAGCAACTTTTCACCAGGCAACAACGTTCAAATGCAATTTGTGTATGAGAAAGCAGCTAAACAATTTCCTCATTTAAACACGTTGTAGGTATCGCTACCGGGGCCTGCTTTGTCTGAATGCGCTGAAAAGCTAATCATTTGCATATCACAGCACCTTCTTTCTGTCGTTTAAATTTCACGTCTATAGCATGTCGCCTTCTTGGTGAAGCAATTTTAATGGCCAGTAGGGTATTTTATATACATATAAATTCTTTCCAAATTGTTAAAATGTGAGAACACCCTCTGCATGATAAAACAAATAACAAATTTTATTATTACAAAAGATAAAAAATACCAATTTTTTAAATATTTACTAATACAAAATAAAATAATGTATTTTCATTATTTGTTGAAATTCAAACTACTGCTTTAATAGTGAAATTACTTCAAATTCAACAGTTAAATTACTGAAATTCAAAATACCTTTTTTTATATGAAGAAATTCTAATCTTAGTGAAATCTTTATAAATAAAGTACCCATATTTTTATTAAATTTCGTGCAACGTCTATTTTGTTACTGGTCTTTCTGTTGTAGAATCACAAATATATTTATTCAGAAAGACTTTAAAATATAGTTTGATAGACAAAAAAAAATTGCCGCGTATTAAAATTTATGTTAATGTATTCATTTCTTCAATAGAATTTTTCAGATACCCCCGGGTCACATAAATAATGTAAGAACTGTGACTTGACTTCAATAAAATACAACGATAAATATATTTATTCTAAAACATGACCCTAAAAAAAGACCACAGATTCATATTCCACTAACATTATTACATTTTCTTCCATTCTATCACAGAAATATGCGCTTGGCCTATCATTTGATAAATTTGACTGCACATTTATTGTTACAAACCATGAGATGTTCCCCGATATTATTTGATCTATTATGATTTGAGCGCCACATTTAAAAAAAAACAAGTCCAGAAAATATATAGATGTCCCTGAACAAAGAACTAAAATGTCCAAAGGCAGAAAGTGGAATTTCGAATATTTTAATCAAGTCAGACATATTTTTGACATTCTTTTTTGTGAAAGTTGTTCTTTGGAAATAGAATCAACTACTTTTTCCGTGAAACTATATGCTTTTTGTGTACATATACCGAGGAGACAATTTTAAATGTATAACAAAAGAAAAATTTCAGTTATCGTTTGTAACATTTGCATTTATTTGAATCATGATCTTATCATCCAAACATTTCCATTTCTATGATAAAATTTATGAATAAATCTTTAAGTACTATGTTTTATGTTAAATTCGTTTATTTATTTTTCCCTTTAAGTCCAAAGATGGTGCAAATTCATTGAAGCATTTTAAATCTTTTTATTTTGGATGATATTTATATCTTTGGTGGCAATTAGTGTACCGTTTACGGAGTTCCGTGTAGACTTAATGTCTCTTAGAATTAAATAAATTAATGTAACTGCATAATTAATATTAGTAGACTATGAAAATAAAATTGTACAATGTTAAATTGGTTTATTTATTTCTTCCCTTAAGTTCAAATATGATGCAAATTCAATGAAACATTCTAAATCTATTTATTTCTGATGATATTTATATCTTTGGTGGCAACTGGTGTACCGTTTACGGAGTTCCATTTCGACTTAATGTCTCTTAGAATTAATATTAATTAATTTGAATTCATAATTAATATTAGTAGGTTAGGAAAATAAAATTGCACGATGTTAAAGGAAAAAATAAATAAACGAATTTATGTCTAAAGAAGATGCAAATTCAATGAAACATTCTATTTATTTCTGATGATATATCTATCTTTGGTGGCAACTGGTATACCGTTTACGGAGTTCCATTTAGGCTTAATGTCTTTTAACCTCTTCATCAGAATTAATATTAATTAATTAATTAATTTGGCTGCAGATAATATTAGTAGACTATGAAAATAAAATTGCACAATGTTAAATGTCCTTTAAGTCCAAAGATGGTGTAAATTCAATGAAGCATTCTAAATATATTTATTTCGGATGATATTTATGTCTTTGATGGAAACTGAAAATTGCTAGTTCCTTTAGAATCTCTTAAAGTTTAAAAAATAAAAATTAGCAGACTAATAAATGAAAATAAAATTGAGCATTTTTTAAAAAATTGATAAAAGAAAATAAAAAATTTTAAAAAAAATTGATAAAAGTAATTTCATTTTTAAAATAAAAATGCAATAAAAATTTTAAAGTTAAATTTAAAAGTTAGAATTAGTTGCAGATGTCAATAGTTTAGTTGTGTAATAAAATATTTTCCTAATTAAAAAAGGCGCTAAGCAGGGCCAAAAAATTTGATAAGTTTTTTAATTTATTTATTTTATTTCTTTAATAATGCTTCAATAATAATAGGTTGAAAAACATAAATGAATTTAGATTCATTTTTTTTTTCATAATTATGTATCAAACACTTAAATCTATTAACTTTTCATATTTGAGTTACGATCAAAACTGCAATTACTGAAACATGCTATAAATATTCAAAAGTTATTATACACTATTAACTTCATTTATTTTAATCCATTGACAATCTCAACTAAAGAAATATGTATTTGGCTGTATACATATTCATATTTAGCCAAATGTATACGTATTTGACCATATGAATTCATACATGAATTGATACTTTCAGTATAGTGTTAGAATTATAGATTACAAATTATACAGCATTTTTTTTCTTCTTTTTTTAGTTGCAAAACTATTAACAAACGACAAAAAAAAAAAACTTAATTTTTTTATTTCAAGACAAATTTGTGAAAAAATTTATATTTTTATTTGAGCTATAGGGTCTTTTTTTTAGTCAAACATTTGAAAATATTCCTATTTTCTGTTAGAAAATGTAATGACACTTTCTACAAAGCTTTTAACAAAGTGAAGGAATCTGATTTCTTTAAATATCTTTTTTATTTTAAAGTATTATTTATAAGACGTTTTCTAAAATATTAATAATCAATAAATATATATATATATTTTTCTAATAATCCTTCTATAAAATAAAGGTATCTTTGACGTATATAAAATATTATTTATTTAAATACTTATATATTTATATATATTAATAAATCTAAGATAAAAAATACTAAAATAATTTTTAATTAATTATGTATTAATTAGTTAAAATAATATATATATAAATATTTATTTAAAATATTATTCAAATCTATTAGATAATAATTTTTCCGTGAAAAAAGTATTTATATCACTTAAAAGATTAGCATTTTGCATTTTATTTACTTTTTCAGCAAAATATCAATTCATTTAAAATCATACTCTAAGCGTGATCATTTATTTTTTTTTTTTCTTAAAAATGGGATTATTAATTTTAGATAATAAAATGTATTTAAGAAACGCATTTTTTTTTTAATTAAAAGAATGGAAATGAACTATTGAAAGTAAATCATTTATGTGATCTTATATTTCCTTTAAAGAATAAATTTGCTTAAGTATCCTTGGTGCTGATTTCATATGAGAAAATTCAGAATTTCTAAAAATTTACTTCATTAATTGATATTATTTCAAGAACTACGACCTTCGGGAGTGTTTTTTCGCTTGTTCATAATTATTTATTTAAAGGACCGGAGAATTATTGTTGTGGAGAGACAAAATATATTCAATAACTATATAAAAGTCCATATGATTCACTGATTTTGATAATAAAATACCGTTGTATTATTTTTAAAAAGATATTTATTGTTCTTTCTATTTTAGAATGCTGTATCGAAATGAAATTCATTTTATTGGACCTCATGGACTAGATGGCTTGGAATCCTTGAAAGTGTTGTAAGTTATCTTTATTTGATCTTGGATACTATATTAATATTATATATAATATTATATTGAATATTTTTTAATTTTATAAATTATTACTTTTCTTATTTAAATTCATAATTATTTTTAATTTGTTGTAATAAAGCAGATCAGTTAAATAATTATTCTTTAAAATATTTAATTAATCATCTTCATAAATAACTATAAATACATATTTCCTGAAATTTTGTTGAATGCTTATGAATAATTCTTAATAATTATTTCTTCACCTTCTTAATTCCAGATTAGTAGAAACTCTAAATTATTTTGTATATAAATTAAATACAAAAGAAATTAAATTTGTACATTTCTTCAATTGTTAAAATTTTTGAATTACATAAGTACATCATAATTTCCCAAGTATTCAAACATATAGATATTTAATAGTTAGTTTTTTAAGATAAAAAGGAAAAACAGTATCTTTTTGTGTGCTTTAAACTTATCTGTTAGTAGTAGTTACTTGTGTTGATGTATTTGCTAACAACTCCAGATTATCCGCATGTATTCACGTGTGTCCAGAGTATCCGCGTCTAGTTATCCGAACTGCAAACTAAACTTCTGAGCTAATTTCAATGTCTAAAATCTAATTTCAATTTGAAGTCTGACTTCCAACTGAAACTGAAAGGGCCTGTGTTTACAGCAATTGGAAAATTAAATGTAGAGCAGATTTCTAGAAACTTAAATGTAAAGCACTTCTCATCTTAAATTAAACTTATCGTGTTCAAACAATTGAAAGACCTAGTTGAACGATATTGAGTGAATCCATTGAAGAAGTCACTCAAAAGCTGCAACGGCTAACGAAAACCTATATTTTCTCATTACAACTTGAGTGCAATAGTTTCTGAACTCTATCTTGGCCACATGAATCCGTGTTTTAAGAGTAACTGTTCTCAAAACGACTATATGAGAGAGGTCTGTTTGCAGATAAATTTATAGGCTATGAAAGTCCTTTCTTGGGTTCAATTTGAAAAAAGTGACAATTTACTAAAGAGTTAATGTGTCATCCAAAACAAACAATTTTTTTTATTGCAAAAACACTTGATTTTTATATCATTGGCTCCCAAGTGCATCACAATGCAAGAGATTGGAGCATAAAAATAGGGAATACAAAATAGTAACTCATAACGATAATAATAATTACATCAAAACTTGTGACTACATAAAGATAAAATAAAATGAGTCGCTGGATGCCAATTGCATCAACTCTCTAGCCCCGCCAATATCTGCTGTATAAGTTTTCTTGATTCAATGAACAACAGCTTAGCAAATGATCTTTGTCCATTCTGGTTGCAGAGATCTGGTTTTAGCAAGAAATCATGTCCAGATTCAGAAGAACAAAAATGATCTATGTCCTTCTATGTCAAAAGTGCTGTTATTCGTATAGATATGTTAGCAAGACAATAATGTCCGGTCCACAGGCGGAAGCCGCTACTGCGATGGATCTTGGGCAGTCGGAGATTTTACAAATTGAGTCCCTCCACTTCTTTTTCTTACTTTCATCTAATCTTCGTTTCTTCTGTTTATTCTTCTGCAAACAC
Organism: Caerostris darwini; assembly: GCA_021605075.1. NCBI lineage: Eukaryota > Metazoa > Arthropoda > Arachnida > Araneae > Araneidae > Caerostris > Caerostris darwini. The sequence continues at coordinate 111,772 of BPLQ01010694.1, read as the reverse complement.
ATAAAGTCTCTATAGTTTCAAAATAGCTCCAATCTTACAAGAACTGTTACTCATTTAGCACTGCCCAAGGGGCACGTGCAGCTTAAAGTACGCTACGGATGCGAGTAACATTACTTTCCTCCTCCTGAACAAATGTTCACGCATCAAAATAGTTCTTCATGTATTTTATAGTCAAAAGTTACATATGTAAAAGCGAGAAAGCCTCAACAATAAAAAAAATATTTGTTATCTCTTTCGATACATTTCCGTGTTATATTAAATTTTATACAAATAGCTTCTTAGCATATTTATTCATTTTCCGTTAAACTCAAAAACCTTTAAAAAAATTTAACAAATGAATGTCGACATTCTGTCTGTAGCTAGCGATAGAATCTAATCGCCTTAAAGCCTTGCGATATCTCCCAAAACATGAAAAATAAATCAACCCTCACTTCCTTTTTAAAAGCTTTTGGTTTAAGCAAAGGAAACCATAAAAGATATCGCTCTCATTTTAAAAGTTTATCCTTTCTATTAAAGTGTCACAGGGGATTCCGCTTTTTAATATTTCAATTTAAAACGCTCGGATATTTTTTTTATCTGTTGAATTTTTTTGTGCCCCCTGTTTGGAAAAGGGCCAGATTCTCCTTTTTTCTCCCGGAAAAGTTGTTATGGGCAATCCATCAGGACATTTCGCCGAAAGAGTTTACACTTCGCCCTGGACTTAACTTCCGCTGTGTTGACTATTTCCGAGTAAGTTAAGTCCAAAGATCATTAAGGTCGCTTTTTTTTCTTTGTTCAATTGGTTACAGTTTTACAGCTGGTCTTTACGATAAGCTGTCTATCATGGCTGCTATTGGATATTTGTTTTTTATTGTTTATTCGCAGTAAATTTTTTTGTTCTTTTTCTTTTACGGTTTAATTTTGTAAATTGAAAAAAAAAAATTGGTAAATGGTGTCTTGAAAGATTAAAGAAAAATGATGATTCGCTTCATCATTTAAAATTAATGATCAATGGTAGATTAAATATATTAAGGGTTTTTGCATATATTTACAGTTAAGTTAATAATATTTTTAAACATTAATCTTCGCTATTTTTTTTATTTCCAGTGGCAAATATAGACTTTTTATCTTTTTTCCCTGGTACAGGTTGATTTTAATAAATTTAATGTTAATTATAGTGCACCATCAAAATTTGAATTTGATATCATTTGAAAGATATTTCAGATTACAAATTCATCATCCTCATGCCCAGCATAGACATCATAATTTTCAATTTGCAGATATCTCGAGCATACATATCAAATTTTCTTTTAAACGAATTCTGAATTCAGCTAGCCACTTAAAAAGAACAACAGAAGTTCATTGTTTATGTTGTCCTCATCACAACATTTTCTCACTGTACCTAAGTTTATTTTTATTTAGCTCGGCGAACTAGCAGTTTAACGTAAGGAGCTATAATTACCTTTACTGAAATATAAAATCTATCAATTATATCTTAAGAATAATTACTTTGAAGCCTGGCATCACTCCTTTTTGTGTATTTTTTTTAAACTTAAACATTCTCAATGAATATTACAATAAGTGATAATCTATTTTCCATAGATGCATAATTTAACTAAAAAAGAGCATTCACCTTTTCATTTCCTTCTTCAAAATCTAGGATGTTATCACCAGATAAAAATGGAAAGGTACGAAAAGCTACTACTACACTGGTGTTCAAAATTAAAACAATTCCATATTCTGTCAATTTCCTTAAAAAGTATTGAATGAAAAATAAAACAAGAGCTTTCTAAAAATAAATACATAAATAAATAATTCTCTAGTGTCTAATACGTAACGTGTGTTTCTGTGGTGCATGTACAGGAACAGGTTTTATAAATGCACATAGCAATTTCCGAGATCATTCAATTGTTCCCTCACCAAATTTTGTGGAATTATTATTATTATTTTGAAATATCTGAAGAATTCAAGAGTAAACTGTTAAAATGAGTTATCAAAAGTAAATTGTTAAAATAAATTATCAAAAGTAAATTGTTAAAATAAATTATCAAAAGTAAATTGTTAAAATAAATTATCAAAAGTAAATTGTTAAAATAAATTATCAAAAGTAAATTGTTAAAATGAATTATCACCATTGTTCTGATGATGTAATGAGGTGGTGAATCGATGGAAACAGACCATTATCATGTGCAGATTGCTAGAGACTTACATGCACGCACAGCATCGTGTCCAGCTTATTGAAGTATAATTGATCCGTCGACAGAAGGCCTAATCAATTTCTCCCAAGAGTCATAACGACTAATGAAACCCGATATTTGTTCATTACAAAGAGCATAACAGGAGTTCAACAGCTTCTCACCTCCCTCGTGACCTTCACGTGGCCACAGAAACTCGAATTTAAAAAGTTACTATTTCCAGAAGGCTGCACGAGAGAGGGCTGTTTGCATTCCGCTCACTTGTACGCGCAGAAGAACCCGTTTAAGATGATGCAAAAAATATCGACTTTGAGCCAGAGATCAGTGAGGATGATGATTCACTGATGACTTCCGGATTTGCTTAGAAACTGACTCTCGGTACAAATTCGTCTATTCTCATTGTATTCCAAAGTCTGAGAAAGAAACTACTACAGCAGAGAAAGTTTGATTGTCTAGACAGACATCATGTTGGCAGTATACATAAACCTCCATGTCTTTGTCAGAGGTCTTGTAACTGTTATGAAGTTTAGAGATTAAATCGTGGAATCTCAATATTCGCCTTATAAAGACTCAGTTGGCTATAATTTCATTTTAATTAATGGCGACTCACGCCCACATAAGCTCATCAGGTCAACGATTTTCTGAAAAAAGGAGGACATTCGCTGCATGGATTGGCGAGCAAATCTAAAGACCTAAGCCATATAATTCATGTCTGAGATATTCTTGAGAGGACAACTGCAACTCACCTTTCACCTTTTGAAGAATTAAATATTTCTAAGAGGATCCATACCTCCTATTAACCAATTTTTTTGTCTGATATTTTATGCTCAACTTTAAGCATGATAAATATGTTCTCATAATATATGCGTGTTTAAATATTAAAAAATTTATTCTTTATGTGTTATAACAATGTTATTACATTTAGTATTTAATTAAATGATAAAAAAAATGTCTTTTTATCTTTTTATGACGTCTTACTTCCCAATCTTCTGAAAAAAATATTTGCTAAAAAAAAAAGAAGTTCGTAGAAGTATGAATTCGAAGAGATATAGATAAATAATATATTTATCTATGCATATTTACGTAAAAATACGTACATATTTAGATGGATGAATGACTTATTTATAAATATTTTACTTTCTCCAATGCTAATATAATATTAATGCAGTTCTTTCCAATTGGTATTCTGTGAAAAATTTAACAGCAATGTCAGAAATGTTCATAAATTTTATGAACTGACACATGTTGGCACCTGTTGGAAGTAATTTGTAATTGTTTGAATTCTTGATGAGAAAGGGTTGAAATAGCATTATTTATTCTGTAAAAAAAATCAAAAATAAACAACTGTGAAGATAATCTTTAAAGTGACCAATAAATACTTTTGAAGAAACAAAATTTCCGAGGAGAAAATGCGCAAGTTTATGAATTGATGGCATGACTGGAAGGATTAGAGGCTTGGTGTCGAACTTCTGTCTAAAACCGCTGATGGTGAAATTATACTCTTCTTTATTATTAAGAAGCAAAATGGTTTACTTTAGATTTTATCCACACTTAATTATTATTATAAAAAGTTGAATTTGGCCAAATAAGAAACTTCAATCACGTTTTTTCCCCCTCAATTTTATGAAATGAAAAGGATCAGAATATAAAACTTTTTAATCCATTGTAAACTTCGTTGGCTGTAAAGAGGGAGAGTTCTGTTCAAGATTCATGAGTTGGAAACCAAGAATTTAAAATTTTTTTTGAGGGTAACTCTCAATATTCAACTAGGTTGAAAGACAACTGAAGGTTGCAAAAAATGGCCTACTTAGTTGATATATTTGAATAACTAAATGGGCTGAATCGAAAAATGCAGGGACTATTTTAGAATATATTAACTTGTACTGACAAGACGAATGAATTTCAAAATTTTTCAACTTGGGAAGTTATGAGGGAAAATGATTTTCTTGAAATATTTAATCGGTGTTGTGGTTTAATTCTTGAAACTGAACTATTAAAACATTGGAACAACGATAAGCAGTACCGCCCTCTAATGCGCAGTAGAAAGATCAAGGGAGTGTTTGTGGTCTATGGTGTATTTGAGGGCGTTTTATTAAATAAGGGTGTGGCAAAAACAAAGACAAACAGAAAATTAAAAAAAAAGCCAATCCTTATATGTTTCAATTCTTGTGTAACAATGAGCAATGCCGTCCTCTAATGCGCAGTAGAAAGGTCAAGGGACTGATGATAGTCTATGGAGTATTTGAGGGCGTTTTATTAAATAAACGTGTGGTAAAAACAAAGACAAACAGAGAATCACAGAATTAAAAAAAAAAACATTCCGTATCTGTTTCATTTTTTGTGTATCAATGAGCAATACCACCCTCTAAGCTATAAGGAATTCCCGCCCTCTAATGCGCAATAGAAAGGTCAAGGGAGTGTTTGTGGTCTATGGTGTATTTGAGGGCGTTTTATTAAATAAGGGTGTGGCAAAAACAAAGACAAACAGGAAAATCACAACATTTTAAGAAAAAAACAATCAGTATGTATTTAATTTCTTGTGTAACATAATGCAACATTATTTGCCAGGTAAACACACAAAATTTAAATTATAATCGATGAACAGTAGTGAATCGCAATAATTTAAGTATGCTATTGGCAAAAATAGAACCTCGAATTAATTTGTGATAGGAGCTGACCAGGTACATCCCTCTCATTAACATCATATATATGTATAAGTTTATTTATATTTTCTCAAATTTGAATTATTGCCTGGAATTATTATTATATAAGAAAAATTCATTGATTTACTATCAAAGGAATACCTCATTAAAGTTTTACAAATGAACTTGACACAAAAGAAAAAGTGAAAAACTTGTATTCTTTTATTACTTGCATATAATTATCACCATATAAATATGCGTTTGTAATCCCATGATGACCATGAAAAAATAATTTTTTCGTTTAAACTTAGATTAATGATCATTTTACATTCACTTGTTATCTTTAAAGCAAGCTCTAATTTGCCAAATTCTATTCTATTTATTGTTGAATCTCTCTAAAATTCTAGTAAAAATACTTTAATGATAATGATGAGGCTTAATTACTCGAGTATTTTTATATTTCTAATGCCAAGAACTCTCGTGGGATGCACTTCAATCGCTCTGAAATGCTAATTGCTTTACAAAATATTCAAAATATTTCCACACCCAGTGTCAACATTAATTAAAAGTATATTTTAAGCACGTTTAAGATCCTTAACTTGATTATTCAAGCGTGATCGATTATTTCTTATTAACTTTTGAAACATTTTATTTTACAGGCTGAAAATTTGTCTACCAAATAATATTTTCCTTGATGTATTAAAAATTGTGTTATTGATGTTTCAGTTTTTTTTAATGTACATTAATGCTCCGAAATAAATATTTAAAAAGTTTTTTAAATGATTATAAATTAATAAGTTTTAAAAAGTTATAAATTTTTAAGGCTAAAGAAGTTTGTAAAATTTAATAGCACTTTTTAGAGGACTACGTTTATGGATCTTCAAATTAAAACGTTAAATGCTAAAAATGTTTTAAATTTCGAAACTTCTATTTCATTGTTTATAAAAAGAAAATAACGAAAACTTTTATTTCCCATTCATTTTAATAATAAGTCGATTACTTAAAAAATTTTTGATTATTATGATTCTATAACAGATGGTAATTATTTTTACTAGGTTAAATCGCAAGTTCTTATTTAAAATTTTGTGTTATATCATTATAAAAATGTTAATAATTATGATCTATTAACAGATGATAATTATTTCTTTACAGCAAGTTTTTTTTTCACTAATGGGCAGTTTAGATACAGATAATTTATTTAGTCCTGTCTTACTATAGCAGTATTAATAAAAATGATTGTTTGACATATTATAATAACTTCTTTTAAATTTATTGTGCAACTTCTTAATTGAAATCTCACAATAAAAATGTTAGTAATTATGGTCCTCATCAGACCATAATTATTATACGAAGATATTTTATTAAATTTATGTTAACTTTTTAACTAAGATTTTGGCTTATCTCATATTAAACAAATATTAACAATCGCGTCTGTAGGCGATTAGATTTAGCTAGCTTTAAATTAATTATTCAATTAATTATTCAAATTCATGATTCAGTTAGTTTTTAATTTCTTATTCAAAATAATTTTTTTTTTCTTGCAGAGAAATTCATGGCAATGCTCTTACACAATTTCCTGAAGCTGTTGCCAGCTTACCAGCTCTCAGAGAACTGTAAGTAACTCATTTTTATAAGCCATTAATTAATTATTTGTTATACATATATATATGTATATTCCTTCTCAAAAACTTATAGCACTTAAAAAGTTTGGGGTGTCTTTGGCGGGAATGAAGTGAAGGGTTTAAATTCTTCCACAAGCCGTCATAGGATTTTCATTTTGAACTATTGTGTTATCGGAGAACAACTGGAAGCTTCAAAATACTGTTTCATTGCTTAAAAAACTGTTAATTAAAATTTGAATATGGGTGGCAATCTTTTTAACATGTAATTAACATAAGAGGAAATTTAAAAAAATTGAATTCCCAGCTCCGGAGAGCAACAGATGAGAAGCGAGCAATACATATGTAAACGGTGACAAGTGTTGATTGTGTGCTAGTTAAAAAATATGTTACCGTCAAAAGGAATCGTTAAAAGTGTTTAGACTAGCAGTTTGTAGAGCGAGGGAAAACGACGAAACCAAGGGAGTTCATGGCAGACATATTAATTCAACGATTTTAGTAAAGGCAAGAAATAAGCTGGTGTTATGAGAAAATATGATAAGAAATGTGGAGTTAGTAGTGTTAGTATAGCAAATGAATTTAGAATGTGGATGTCAAGAAAACAAAAGGAACCAAGCAGGTACTATTACACACACATACTATTTATATATATATCAAGAAATTTATCTGCCTTCTTGTATTCCTTAAAACATAAACAATAGCTCTTAGGAATAGCTCTTATTTTTTTTCCTTTGAATTTATTATTTTTCCCTGTGGTTTGTAGGCAAAAATTATGAAAATATTCTTTTTAGTCATTTATTAAATAAATTAAAATTTTATTTTTATAGCCACCAGATAGCATTCACCATTTAAAAAAGATGGACGCTCTCTAGTGGCTTCAATACTTTAGTTATTATAAATATATATATGGCAGAAATTTTTTGTATTCATTTTTTTATTTACTTTATAAATAAACACTATAATATTTTTTTTTAAAAGGACTAACAGATGAAAGGTGAAAAAAAATTATTGAGAATATTTTGATAAGAATTATTGCTTTACTTGGCTGATTTATTTTATTCAAGTTAGTTATAATATCATTAAAATGTTTGATTCTGCACCAATATTTTTTATAAAATTTACTAAAACCAAATATCTTTGTTTTCTATAGGCGCCATCCCTATTAAAAGTTACATACAGTCATATTGTGTGTGGAAAACTTCTCATTAATGGCTTACATAGCTTATAGCGTAATATTTACATGGACAGCAATTTTTAATTTATGTCTCAATTGATTTCTATTATTACTACTAACAAAAAATTATATTTTAATTCCCAAATCATCTTGGTTTTAATTGAAGTCTTCATTTTATATCGTAACATGAAATTTTAGATAAAACAGCAAAGAAAAAATTCACTCATATAACATTAAACTGACAGAACAGTTGATTTCAGGATCATTGAAAGTCAGACAACGTCCAACTTTGCTTGAATAAAATATCCATTTCTTATTTGATGACAACTTAGATAAGACAAAAGAAGAAAAAAATAGAAAATACTACTGCAGAAGAGATAGTTTCCTTTACTCTTAACTAAATTGAATTGCTAAATTGAATTACCTGGCACGTAACATTGCCGGTTATTATTAATCCAATCACGGCAAATTGGAAATTTATGAAATGCTTTCTGGTTTTCTATCACCGGAACACACTATTATGACATTTTAACACAGTTCAAATAGGCTTTTAAGTTAGCAAGTGAACTACTTGAAATTCTGTGGTCATTTTACACATAAATTTTGACTTGGCCACCGAGCTACATAAATGCTTTTTTTATCTACTTTTCTCTTGTTTTTAACACTTTATAAAGTGTTGGAAATTTATAATATGTAGTGAGGTAGTAAATAAAGAAGAGTTATTTAGTTTAGGTTATCATTGTTTACGGTATGTATTTTGTTATGTGTGTCAAAATAAATAATATATTTCTCTGGGAAATGTAAATATATTAGAATTTCTTTTTAAGGATACAAGGATATATAGCGTAGTAGTTAGTATTTAAATAATAGGCTTAATGTCAACGAAAGTTTTTCATATCTTTTTTGACCCAAATTTGTTTAATTATGCAATAAAATAGGTTTAAAAAATCTTTGTTGTGTTTTGTTTTTGAAGAATAAGTTTTTTTTTAATTTAGATCAGTGTGGAGGCTATAAAGGTTTATGTGATTATAAATTAGCTTAGGTTAAATATCATTGAAGAGCTAAGTATTAAATGTAATAATTAATTAGTATCATTATATGTAATAAATATTATGAATGAGGATATTTAATGAGAATTATAAATAGCTTGTAGGATTGCAAATTAGAAGTTTTCATCACAAATTAGAATTGAAGTTTCATCAGAGTTCTTATTCTGATGAACTCTAAAAAGTTCTAGAAGAAATATTTTTTCAAAATTTATTAATAATATTTTATTAATAATAATTTATAAATAATCAATTTATAAATATCATTTAATAAATAATTCTTACTCTAAAAAGTTCTTGACGAAATAGTTTTTTTCAGATTTTTTAAGATAGCAATTTTTTCTAGAAAATAGAATTGTAGAATATTGTTGTAAGAATATTAGAGTTATTAATTAATACAGTTCATCAGAAATTAGAATAAAATTCGTTGGAGTATAAATTAATAAGGGAAAATACGAAATTAATAAGGACATACTTATTTCATAAACAAATGCATTCATATAAATAATAATGTATATATTTAATATGACTTTTATGGGTGGAGGTTCATTTAAAAAAGAGATAAATACGAATGCAGTAGAATTTATTCATAAAAGCAGTTTAAATTTCGGTATTAATTACAATTCTTTAAAAAATCTAATAATTAACGTAACATACTTTTAAATCAAAAAATAATTTACTTAACAATATGAAATTTATGCAATAAACTAATAGATGGGATTAATATAATAACAATGTAAATGTCTATTTAAGAGTATTGCAATAACCAATTTTGCTAAGTTTAAAAATAAAAATTTTTTTGCAAGAATGTAATATTAAGTATTTTTGTCTGGAAAACTTCATGGTATATTCATACAATGATTGATTGATTGATTAGATTAAGACGATTTTTATAATTAACGTTAGTCAGATTTAATAAAATCTTTGAAATTTAATTTTCAGTCAAAAAATGTCACTAGGTACAGAAATTTTTTTTTAAATTTTTAAATTTAAATTTTTAATTTAATCTAAAAATTGTAATTAAAATTACAATTTAATTAATTGTAATTTAAATTTTTAACTTAATTTAAATTTTTTTATAAATTTAAAATTTTTAAGATTTTAAATTTTACGAATTTTACAAAACGACTTTTGTAATTAACAATTAATTTAAATTAATTTAAATTTAATTTTTTATAATTTTTTAATTAAAAATTTTTTAAATTTTTAATTTATAAATTTTACAAAACGATTTTTATAATTCATGTTAATCAGATGTAATGGAATCTTTGAAATATAATTTTCGTTCAAAACTTTCGACTAAGTTCAGTGAAAAAATTTTTATCAAATAAATCTTTTTAAGAACATTTTTGTAACAAATAATTAACAAATCTTTTTAATCAATCAATATAATAACTTTTTTAAGAAGCTATGTTATTTCCTTATCATTGGCTTTCGAAAATTTTATTCATTTATGTAATGCTCAAAAACATTAACTCCATATTCCATAATAAACATTAGTTATTAGGACAATGGTAGCAATATTTCTCTAAAAAAAGTGTTCTCTTTCAGTGTTTTCTCAGATAACATCATCTCCGAGCTGTCCGACACTGCGTTTCGAAAGAATCCGAAGCTGACCCTTCTAGAGATGAGCGGCAATCCTATCACCAAAGTGGGTTCAAGTACATTCGCTTATTTACCCAACCTGAAGAAATTGTAAGTACCATTCAAGGGAAAAACTATATGCTCCGGCTTCATGTAAAAAACCGTATACTGAATGTCCCATATTAAATTCCCCCGGTTTCAAGTAAAAATCTACATGCCCCAACTTCAAGTAAAAAAACTGTATTCAGACTAACCCATCTAAATTACAAGAAAATTATTAGCCTAATAACTTCTCTTCTCTCAATGTTGATTAAGTGGAGAGAGGCGCAGTGGCAAAATTAAAGCTTGTTATATGTGAGTGGATGAGGATTTACTTCTAGTTGTTGATTAGCTTTGCAGTAACTGCTTCATAAAGGATTACTCGATGGTGATTGTGAATTGAATCTCTCCTGAATAGTTCGATAACATGACAACACGAGACAAGGACGGGATTTTTCAATTTTATTTTTGTACAACATGCAAATGAGAATTAGTCCCATAAAAATCACATCAATAACCAAAAGCTCTAGGGAATGGGTTCCTAACCAACGTTTAGATAAGTAGAAACTCCAAAACTTTTATTTTCACTGATTACAAATTAAATCTAGTATTTCTTATACAGGTATCTCAGCAGATGTACAAATTTCTAGAGGGCATAGGGTACATCTACATTATTCAGAATCCCATATCAATACGGGAGGGGGGAGATTTCCTTATGTTTTAGTGTTCACAAAAGACACCAAAAATGAAAGACACTACTTAAATGAATGTATGGATTATTTATCAATGTACATCAACAAAAGTAACGAAGATGAAGTACAAATGCAGGTCGTATTCACTCAGAATCTTCCTTCCTTTTATTTTCATCTTATTCGAAGATTTAGAGATCAGTTAACCCCCTAAAAACCCCTTACAAAATAAATTTTAGATTACTATATTTATATAGTAATCTAAAAATTTGTATATATTTAAAAGAAACAATAGTAAATTTTAAATTTTACTACTATTTCGTTTAAATATAATAACCCCTTACAAAATAACCTATCGCAGTATAGAGTAAAATATATGAAAAACATATAAACAATGTTTACTAATGTTCTGGAATATTGTAGAAGGCACATTAAATAACTTTTAAAAATTCGTTTTCAAACGAATAAGTTTTCAGCTTATAAAATTGTTTCTTGAATAATATAAGTAATGACATAAATATGATGAGTTACGAAATTCATCATTGTTTTATTATATTAAATCAGTGTTTATTCAATGCCAAATTATGAAAATCACGTAAATTTAAATTTACGTGAAGGAAGATAAATAATCAGTAACTCTCCAAATATACGTACACACACGCATACATACACACATATATATATATATATATATAAGAATCATCATCACCATCATTTATCAATGTTTTATTATTAACATCATTCCCTAAAGCACTTTAAATGTAAACAAGAGAGATTAACGAGTAGAAGAGAATGAAAAAGAAATTGTTCGTCATCTTTTAAAGACTAATTCTATTAATTCCCCAAAAAATGCTTTGCAGATGTTTTTTTAAAAGAATTATCAGTGCGAATAAATGCTGTTTTAGTAATAATAATAAAGCAGTATAATGAAAGACGGAGTTCTTTACGAAATTAAACGCAAATTAACTGCTTCATAAGCTCCTTTAAGCAGCAAAATTATTGCTTATTGCCGCCATTTTTTTCACTCCATAACTTAACGGAGCGCAAAGTGGTAAACGGAGGCTCTTCCATGTTCGTTCCAGCGATTAATAACTCCAGCGGAGCAATAACAACGGGATTTATTTATTGATAATATACCATCCCATTGTCAGCTCCATATATCAAGTGAGTTATGAGGCTAACAACTTTCTTTCCATTTTGATTTACGTAGTTGTTGGAGTAATAATGGCAGAATTAAATACCGTTCACAGTGATAAGGAGTCGAAATGATGCATAGCTTAGCTATGTATAATCTTTTTTCCAAGGAGGTTTGGAAAATTAGCTTAGTATTGAAAGATATGCATTTTGTATGAACATATTTAATTAAATAGTTTAGCTATTCTACTAACTTCTTTAACAATAATTTATCCTTTAAATATAAAATTATATTCAAATCACATTTTTAATAATTAAAATGTTGTTGCTACCTATTGCTTTATTGGAACTAAAGCGATACAAATTTGGCCACTTACCGTATAAACAAAAAGAACACATAATTAAAAAGGGAAAAGACCAGATATTGTTAACAAAAACGGCCGAAAGGCCTTAAAAAAGTTTAAAAACAAGTTAAGTGTTCTAAAGATAAAAATTTAAAAACCTGGAAGCATCATAATAAAAGACCGTGTGATCTGGACACATTTTGTCTGGCCCTCCAGTATTGAGTACACAAATCACCATTCTGTTGTAAGTTAGAGTCCAGTCCCAAGCAAACAAGTAGGTGGGCCTTATTCGTTTTCTCTGTCTTACATAAAACACATATATCGGAGTTCACAATCCCAATTTGGCCACATGTTCGCCCAGGCAGTCGTGTCCAGTTCTTAATCTAAAATTGGCAACAGGCTCTTTGCGAGTTATTCCACAACATATTTTCCAGTCAATCGCGACTTTTCCTTTGGCGTTAGATAATCATTCACTAATATACGATTACTTAATTTTGTCCCGTATAGTCTTCTAAAAGAGTCAAGAGGGATAGGACACTGTAGAAGAACTTCTTTCTTTCCTCTTTTTGCCAAAAGATCTGTTCTTCCATTTCCATCAAGCCTCTTAACTCTTACAACCTTAAGTCACACATGTTTCTCGGGTGGTGCTAAAAGAGTATCGACTAGAGGCTATCGCTATTCGCCTCAGCAAATTCTTAAAATATTTGCTTATAAAATTCCCTAACACACACACCCCCACACATATATATAATAGACCCATGAAATAGCATTTGCTGTTCATAAAATTTCGTTTGTCTCTTATCCAAGAATCCCAGTGCTATAAAATAAGAGTTACCAAACATTGAAAGATGTGCAGAAAAAATCTTTAAGATTCGAAGTGTGTATTACCTGCGTTGAAGAAACTGAAAATAATGAAACACACCCCTGCTGGGCGCACATGCGCAGTATCCATAATTTATTGAATTCATTGTAATGTGATATGAAAAGAAACTACTATAAGAATAGACCTTTTAATCATTTTTAACTTAAAGAGGTCCAACTGTTTTTCTAAAAATATTCAAAGTTATATACGCGTTGAGCGCAAGAGATTTAAAATGTGATTTTTTTTTTCTGTCTGTATAAAAAAACTACCAAGTGTGCCAAATTTTACAGTAGCTAGTCAGCAGATAAGACTTCACATTTCTGGTTGTGCTATATATCTGCAGATATGCCATAATAGTATTGCATCATCAGCTACAAAATAATTCCAGTATTGTATTAAAGATTTGCTACACTACACTTCTATATTAAACTTACATGAATTTCAGCAGCGCATAATTGTATTTATAAAGAGTAGGTAAACCTTGTTCTAAAATGCATGAAATTCAATACTACATCTGGATGATGTTAGATCTACACAGAGAAGTCATATAGAAATTTATTAATATATTATTTTTTTAACGGGGCCTGAATGGCCGAGTGGCTAGCGCTCTGGCGCTCGGTACCACAGGTTTCGGGTTCGAGTCCCAGTGGTGCCATGGATGTTTGTAGTGGTTCGGAATCCACTTTAAACTGTAGGTCCCGGTCTAATATGATCGTAGAGCGTTGCGGGGGCATTGTTACTCCGCGTCCGTATCTTCAAGTTACACGCGCGCCCTGGGTAATGCAAAGTGAGTAACATCTGTGCAGCGCTTGCCTTAATGCATACAAAGTGTTTGCCAACTGCATTAGAACAAAAAAAAAAATTATTTTTTTAACAAATTAAATTCGTTTTTATCAAATATTTTACGGAATTTTTTCAAAGTATGACTTTCAATAAGTTATGTACATTTCATTACACAGTAGTACATTGGTTATAACGATGATAATTATTATTCTCCCCCAGCTGTGCTGTATATGTTTGTAGTGGTTTGGAAGTAGTGGTTTTTAAACCGTAGGTCCCGGTCTAATAGGACTATAGAGTGTTGTACGTAAGGCTGACAACCCTACCCGTAAAAAGAAAACATCTCCTGCCTCGAAATCTTCCAATAGACAGATGGCCTTGGCTCCATCATATGGCTGTTGCGATGAAGAAGAATTATTGTTCTCGATAAAACAGCGAAAAAAATTATAATTACTAATTTGAAATATAATATCCGTTTTTTTTTTGGTAAATAAAAAACATATTGTAATGGAATTATTCTAATCAGAGCTTATATATTTATATACTTTAATGTCAAATAATAATTTTTAGACAAATCGTGAATATTTTGATTAACGAAATTTAGGATAGTTTTTGTGTTTGGACATTACAAAAAATATGCCAAATATTAAAATAATTCTTAAAAGTAGGGAACTATCAATCATCAAATAAATTAAAATTTAAATCAAATATAAATCTTTATTTAATTTTAGTAATTTTTATACTAATAAATGAAAAATAGGAATAAATTAAATAATACTAATAACTTTTATCTACACGTTTTTTTTTTCTGAAATCATAAGTGAATCTATATAGTCTTTTCGAAATCACAATGAATCTATTCGATTCCCTGTCTTTAAAAAAATCCTCACGGTATATGAAATTTGACTTTTTATAAACGCCGCTTAAAAACGAATAGAATATATAAGGATAAATTATTAGTGTTATCATTGAGTTAATTTCTATGAACTAGAAGAAATTATAAATTATCAGATAATAATTTATTTTGATTATCATTGAATATTCAATGAATAAATTTAATTATAACATTTACTATTTTTAATTTAAATGTTTTTATCAATAATAAAAATGTAATTCCTTTGAATAGAAATTTCAATATCAAAATAATAGTAATAATAATAATAATAATCAAATATCTATACACGATAAATATAAACTATATTATATATTATAATGCTGGAAATTAATATTATTTACATAATATAATTTATAATTCCCAGCATTATATATTATAATGTTGGAAATTAATATTATTTATATAATATAATTTATAATTCCCAGCATTATTATTATTTCACGTAGTAACTTTAATTTTCATATGCATTATGGGAATGCCCGTTATATTATTTATTTATTTGAAAATCTCAAAATTTGTACAAAAATTTTTGTAGTTTATTTAAATTATAATTAGAAAAACAAATGTTATGGATATAATAAATATGAAGATGGAAATTTCACTTTTAACTCCTTTGTTGAAATTTTGTAGTTTATTTGAATCATAATCACAAAAACAAATGTTATGGATATAATAAATGTATAGAAATTTCACTTTTAACAGCTTTGTTGAAATTTTGTAGTTTATTTGAATTATAATCACAAAAACAAATGTTATGGATATAATAAATGTATAGAAATTTCACTTTTAACAGCTTTGTTGAAATTTTGTAGTTTATTTGAATTATAATCACAAAAACAAATGTTATGGATATAATAAATGTATAGAAATTTCACTTTTAACAGCTTTGTTGAAATTTTGTAGTTTATTTGAATTATAATCACAAAAACAAATGTTATGGATATAATAAATGCATAGAAATTTCACTTTAGAGATCTTTGTTGAAATTTTGTAATTTATTTGAATTATAATCACAAAAACAAATGTTATGGATATAATAAATATATAGAAATTTCACTTTTAACAGCTTTTGTTGAAATTTTGTAGTTTATTTGAATTATAATCACAAAAACAAATGTTATGGATATAATAAATGCATAGAAATTTCACTTTAGAGATCTTTGTTGAAATTTTGTAGTTTATTTGAATTATAATCACATAAACAAATGTTATGGATATAATAAATATGCAGATAGAAATTTCATTTTAACAGCTTTGTTGAAATAAAAGTATTTAAGTATTCATCGCAGCTTAAAGTCCTCAAAATATTTTGACTTGAATTTAAAACATTGTGTCAGTTTCTTCCTTTATTTTTTTCCACCTTAGACGGGTCTCTGAAGCCAGGCAGATGGAACATTTTCCGGATTTGACAGGAACCAGCGCTCTGGAAATGCTGACATTAGATCGGGCCAACCTCAAGAACATTCCAAAGGATCTCTGTGAGAAAATACCGCTCCTGAAAAGATTGTACGTGCTGCCATCTATATTTTAATTCTGCAACTAACATTTTATAAAAGTGGTTTTTCAAGTTTGCTTTCGCTCATCACTGCTTATTTAAATTAGAGAAGATATTTTTTTCTAATTAAATTTTTATTTACACTAAATCATTAAAAAGTAATTAAATTTATTAAAATATTTTTTTTCTTCCATTTCAGAATTCTGAGGTCCAACAAAATCAGCGTACTTCCAGATCTCCACGATTGCAGGGAGCTTCGGCAAATGTAAATATTTTTTGTTATTTGTAATATTTATTAAGTATTTTTGTAATAATTATTGAGTATTTTTGTAATAATTATTGCGTATTTTTGTAATAATTATTGAGTATTTTTGCAATATGTATTGAGATTTTTGTAATATTTATTAAGTATTTCTACTTGTACATTTTTATTTTTTAATTGAGACAGATTCTCAAATTATCTTACTCATGATTCGGTGATAATGCACAAAGTTTTAAAGATAATAAGGTTTAGATCCGCTAACGGTGTCTTGCAGTCATTCCTTACAGAAACGAATATGCTCGATGATAATTGTGATTACATATGCGAGTGTCTTAAATCAATAATCAGATTTTCTTATGGAAAAGTAGCCAAAAAAATCGGAGTTATTTCATATGATGTACAAATGTCAGGAGAGCTTTTTCTTTATACTCACATCGAGCGATTAATTTCTTTAAACTCTGTAATGATCACAAAAAAATTCATTATATAAAAAGGAAGAACACGAAGTTGCAAGTTACTAAAAATCGTAGCCACTTCGATATCCAGAAATAAAAAAACAAAGGAAATAAACTCTCAACTGGATAAATAGTTTCTCTGCATACCACCTGCATCCGCTTTGACTCGGCGATCAGGCTGTTTCCCGCAATAACAGAAAATGTGGAAAATTTAGTCAGAAAGAAATTTTCCTTAAAGTCAGTTTCCCTTAAAGTCAGAAATTTCCCTTAAAGTCAGTGAGTCGACGAAACCACTTTAAAAATTACAATTACCACTAAATTACATTTCGCGCCATATAAACATAGCTTTTTTACCAATTGTTCAATTGATTTAATTTTATTTCTTCTTTCGTATGTTAATTTGTATTCTCTTTTCAGTGACTTCAGTTACAACGAGATATCTTCCTTAGAAGGCTTACCATTTCAACACCAGTACAAGTTGGTTGACCTATTCATTGGGTACAATTTCATCCAATACATACCCGAAGACGCCTTTTACGGGCTTCATAGCTTGCAAGTTCTGTGAGTAAACACTTAATATAGAATTTTTTTTAAAGATCTTACGTCTTTTTTTATAGATATTACTACATATTAAAAGATTAGTATACCAATTTATAAGCAAAAAATTTATTACTAGCTGTAATAAAATGAAACTATGTACTCATATATATTTAAATATAATGGTAATTAATCCGATAATTAATAATGGTAATAATAGTTGCAATAACAAATCTTAACACAAATTCTAATAACTGCTAAACAATATATCTGTTACTGCAAAAATTATCGAAACTTTAACATTCGTGAACCATGAATTGCTTTTTTGAATTCATGAATTGCTTCTTTATAATTTCTATGAATTACTTTGAATTCATGTATTCATGGACCATGAATTGCTTCTTTGCATTCATGAATTACTACTTTGTAATTTCTATGAATTACTTTGAATTCATGATCTATTAATATAAAAGGATTTTTCGGTAAATATGAAATTATTCATTTTAACTCGAACTGAAAATAGTCAAATAAAAAATAACCTTCGCAATATACACTATCTGGAAGAAAGTGACGGGACACCCCTCGAAAAGTAGAAAAATCGACAATACAGCTGACACATGCGCAATAATAGGTATCACGTGTCAGCCATATCCTATAAATACTCTGTGGAATCGACTAGAGTTGTTTTTTGTCAAGATGCCGCCACGGGAAGAGTTGTCTGAGTTCGAGAAAGGTGTGTTGGTTGGATTGCATCTTGCCAAGGTGTCAATTAGGGAGATATCCCGTCTCCGTAACTGCTCAAAATCAACTGTAGCATGTGTTGTGTGTCGCTACAAGACTGAGGGACACTGTCAGAACAAACCCCGAAGTGGACGACCTACAGTTCTCACCAGCAGGGACCGGCGGGTGCTCGGCAGGGAGATTCGAAGTAACCGTCAAACATCCATGGATAACATCGCTAATGAGTTTAGACAAGCCACAGGTGTAGCCGTTTCGACCAAGACTCTTCGTATCGAGGCCCATAAGTTTTACACTGGACGTTCGGCGGCCCATAAGCCTTTGATTACGAAAACCAAAAGCGCGCCTTCGATGGGCCAAAGACCACCGTACTTGGACTCTGGATGACTGGAAACGGGTCCTTTGGAGTGACGAGTCGCGATTTACCCTTTTCCGTTCCGATGGATGTGTTTGGGTATGGCGTTTACCAGGAGAACGCCTTTTGCCCGAGTGTGTCGTCCCAACTGTAAATTTTGGTGGAGGAGGATTGATGGTATGGGCCTGTTTCTCCTGGTATGGGGCTGACCCACTGGTGAGGGTTGATGGTGCGATGAATGCCGATAGATACTGTGATATTCTCGACAATCATGTCCTTCCTACCTTGGGGGCAACGTACGATATGGATGATTGCTGGTATCAAGACGACAACGCAACATGCCATGTTGCAAGGAGGACTCTTGATTGGTATGTGAACAACAACGTTAAACGCATCGAGTGGCCGGCGCAGAGCCCTGATCTTAACCCAATTGAACATCTCTGGGACGAATTGGACCGTCGGTTGAGGGCCTGCACCCCACTCCCCAAATGCAAGCCTGAACTATGGAACTTCCTGCCAAACATTTGGAAGGAAATTCCTCTTGCCACTATGGCTAATTTAGTAGAAAGCATGCCCAGAAGGGGTTTGCGATCGGTAAAAAAGGAGGCCCTACCTCCTATAAATTTTAATAAATATGGGTTTATGTCGTTATAGTGTCGTGTCCCATCACTTTCTTCCACATAGTGTACATCTTTGTGATTAAACAAAACGCATTGCATTTGAAGTTGGTATTTTATTTCATTTATTTATTTTGTTGTTGTTTTCATTTTCTTATGTTAAATATTTTTAGATATAAAATTTTGTGTTCCTTACCCATCAAAAATAATTATTAATATTTTAAATTTTAAATGGCTACAATTCGGATACATCAAACTGTTCTTCAAAATTATTTCGTTTAGTTTTCTCATTTATTTCAAGCGATTTAAATTTGATGAGTATCAAATATGTCACGATCCCTTTAAATCATCAGCGCGCCTTTTGAGATTCGTACCCCAGACTTTTGGAATAAGTGCTGTGAGAAAATAATTTTTAATTCTTTATTTTACAGTGTAGAATTATTAGAAAGCAAAGGTTTTGCAAATTATATTTTTAAAATGAATTAGATGTATTTTCGTGGTCCTGAGGGAAATGATAAGTAGCAAATCGGGTTTTTGAATCAATTTTTAATTTTAAGAAAATATCTGCTTAGTATCCAATTTGAATGAAAAAAAAATAAACAATTTAACAGACCATTTGTAAATATATACTATTGTACATGCTGCTACTTATTAATTTTGGGTAAAACGTTTATCAAAAAGATATAATTATTTCAAATATAGAAAATATAGTAGCTAAAAATTTTTTAAAAAATGTAAGTCAAATGAAATTTAGTTTTTTATAATTAATACAACACATTCCAGTATTAATTAATTCATTGTATGAATAACAAATATTTAATATTTGAAAAAATGTTTAATATTTTTTAATAAATAATGTAATGTTTTTTAATATTTTTAAAAGTGTTCAATATTTTTTTTCCATTGTTAACTTTTTAAGAGGTCAGTAACTAAATCTTTATCAGGAGTTCCAAATGAGGTTATCACGTCATCTATCTTAAGCAGTTACACACAAAATAATTATTTTTAACGTAATAAAATGACTCTTTTAACTTTAAAACTCATTTTTTACTTAAATTTGACTTAATGTAGAATGAGCAAAAGCTTATCCTTTTTATAAAATATTAGTAGATGAGCTGTTGATAAAACGAAAATGAGATATAAAACTAGTGACATTAAATACGTAAAACTTTAAAAAAAATATTTTCTAACTTTTTTTTTTTCTGAGTTACATTGTTAACTTTTTAAAAGTCCAGTAATAAACTTTTTATCAGGAGTTCCAAAGGAGGTTATCATGTCATCTATCTTAAACAGTTACACAAAAAATAATTATTTTTAACGTAATAAAATGACTTTCTTTTTAACTTTAAAACTCAATTTTTACTTAAATTTGACTTAATGTAGAATGAGCAAAATCTAATTTTTTTTTTATAAAATAATATCAGATGAGTTGTTGATAAAACGAAAAAGTGATAGGAAGCTAGTGACAATAAATTCGTTAAATTAAAAAAAAAATTATTTTGTAGCTCTTTTTTTTTTTTTTTTTTTCGGATTGCATTGTTAACTTTTTAAAAGGTCAGTAATAAAATTATTATCAAGTGTTCCAGTCATTTATTTTGTCAAACACTTTATTACCGAACTCACATATATTATATAAAAGATGTCAATAAAATATTACTAATATATTTTTCAACTTTTCAGGGATCTCATGCACAACAAAATTCAGTCAATTCACGAACATGCGTTTATGAATCTTACGAAACTAAGAGATCTGTAAGTATACGCCATTTTGTGATAACGTATTAAAACATTGTATATTTTTCCATTTAGAAATTTGTTCTTCAGTAAAATTTTCACGTTATTCAGTTAACTTCCCATTTAAATGATCATGCAAGAAAATCGTATTTCCAGTTATGGGCACGAATGCACTAAAACTTTTGTGAGTATGTAATAAATTAATCTTCCATGAAAAAAATTTTTAAATTCAGAAATATCTTGCACAATGTAAAATGTCAGCAATCTGTGGTGAAATAATAAATAATTAAAGTACATTTTCAATAAGTAAGTACTCACATATCAGAGACAGTTCTGAAAAAACACGAGAAATTGTATAATTAAAATCTTTAAAATATTACTCCCCTGGCAGGCAATCGTGGTTTCCGTAGCATAAAGGGACAGTTTATAATTATGCCACCAAGGACTCGATTTATACGTGATTACGAGGTCGAACATATCTAGGTAATTTAAAAATAAACTCTTTAATAGCTCTGGCGTTTTCAGAATCTAATTGTACTTAATAAAAAGGGCGAAATATGTATAGATATAGAGAATATCTCAAAATTTACGAACAATTCAATAAAATTTGGCTGATATTGCAATATTTTTACTGTCCATATAATTACTTGACACTCTCAGCTGAATTACGTTGAGAGTATACTTTTTAGAAACTGAAAAGTTAGCGAGTGGCACCACTTTTAAAATGCATGAGATGGTACAGGCAACTAAATCGTTGATTCTTTCAATTGTTTGTAACTAGTAATTGCGAAAAAATTATCAATTCAAATTTGTGTCATTCTATGGAAATGATTGCTCCGGAAAAAAAGTATTTAATTAATCGGAAAAACAGAATCTCTCCCCGGCAGCGAATCGAACCCCGGTCTCCCGCGTCGCAAGCGTGGATACTCACCACTACACTACCGAGGACGCATGGCAGTTTCCCAAACATGCAATGCAAAAGTTCACATGATATTCTCATGTAATATATTGAAGTTTCGATCGTTTGTAACTATTAACAGCGAAAAAAATTATCAATTCAAATTCGTCTCATTCTATGGAAATGATTGCTCCGGAAAAATAAGTATTTAATTAATCGGCAAAACACAATCTCTCCCCGGGGGGGAAACGAACCCCGGTCTCCCGCGTGACAGGCGGCGATACTCACCACTATACTACCGAGGACGCATGTCAGTTTCCCAAACACGCAATGCAAAAGTTCACATGATATTCTCATGTAATACATTGAAGTTTCGATCGTTTGTAACTATTAACAGCGAAAAAAATTATGAATTCAAATTCGTCTCATTCTATGGAAATGATTGCTCCGGAAAAAAAAGTATTTAATTAATCGGCAAAACACAATCTCTCCCCGGCGAGGTTTGTAATCAGAAAAAATTATCAATTCAAATTCGTCTCATTCTATGGAAATGATTGCTCCGGTCGAACCCCG
Organism: Caerostris darwini; assembly: GCA_021605075.1. Classification (NCBI taxonomy): domain Eukaryota; kingdom Metazoa; phylum Arthropoda; class Arachnida; order Araneae; family Araneidae; genus Caerostris; species Caerostris darwini. The sequence continues at coordinate 89,126 of BPLQ01010694.1, read as the reverse complement.
GTCTCCCGCGTGGATACTCACCACTATACTACCGAGGACGCATGTCAGTTTCCCAAACACGCAATGCAAAAGTTCACATGATATTCTCATGTAATACATTGAAGTTTCGATCGTTTGTAACTATTAACAGCGAAAAAAATTATCAATTCAAATTCGTCTCATTCTATGGAAATGATTGCACCGGAAAAAAAAGTATTTAATTAATCGGCAAAACACAATCTCTCCCCGGCGGGGAATTGAACCCCGGTCTCCCACGTGACAGGCTGGGATACTCACCACTATTACTACCGAGGACGCATGTCAGTTTCCCAAACACGCAATGCAAAAGTTCACATGATATTCTCATGTAATACATTGAAGTTTCGATCGTTTGTAACTATTAACAGCGAAAAAAATTATCAATTCAAATTCGTCTCATTCTATGGAAATGATTGCTCCGGAAAAAAAAGTATTTAATTAATCGGCAAAACACAATCTCTCCCCGGCCTGGAATCGAACCCCGGTCTCCCGCGTGACAGGCGGGGATACTCACCACTATACTACCGAGGACGCATGTCAGTTTCCCAAACACGCAATGCAAAAGTTCACATGAAATTCTCATGTAATACATTGATGTTTCGATCGTTTGTAACTATTAACAGCGAAAAAAATTATGAATTCAAATTCGTCTTATTCTATGGAAATGATTGCTCCAGAAACCTAAAGAATTTCATGTTTCTATCATGACTTTAATTCTTAAAATAAACATTCTAATATTTAAAAAAACTGTTAATTTAATTTTTTTTCTTTCATTTTTTCCTCCGCCTGGTGCCATTAGTATGTAACTTACTATAATTAGATTTTATTATGTTTTCACTGGTTTCGTATTGAAACTTGAACTTTCTTTACGTCTGAAATTGTTTTTAATAATTGTTTTATGAGATTCGGGTGAATCATTTTTAAAACATTGTTGTCATAAAAACAACTGACTTTCGAAATATTTACACCTGTTATTGTGGAAATCCAAAAGAAAAGAACACTAATCATCTAGTTGATTTACTATATCACAATTCCTGAATCTAATTTTTTAGAGAATTTATTCTGAATTTGGCAAAACTTATGCAAACTTTCGATTCCAACGTTCTCGTTGTCTTGTTGCATTGATATTACCTTTGTCTTCTTATCTATCAACTTTTTTTAATTAAATAATTTATTTCTTATCTAACATTTCTATAGTTATTATTTTTAATAATAACGAACAAATTGAATTATTATTATTATTAATCTGATAATAATTTTTACTTGAAGTGATTTGACTAAATGTAGTTTTTGCCACTTTACTCAAAATCAAGTGCCTTATTGCATTGATTTTAACTTAAAATTGCATTGACTTTATCATTTTTTTTTTTAGTTAAACAATCTATTTCCTCGCTAACGTTTCTATAATTATTATTCATTACAAATAACAACGGACAAACTGTATTATTATTATTATTATTATTATTAATGTGATATTTTTACTTGGAGCGATTTGACTTAATGTAGTTTTTGTTTACTCAAAATCTAAGTACCTTATTGCACTGATTTTACCTTTGTCTTCTTCTTCTTACTTATAAATTTTTATTTAATTAAACAATCTATTTCCTCACTAACACTTATATAATTATTATTCAAAATAATAAAGGACAAATATATTTATTATTATTATTACTATTATTAATGTGATAATATTCTTTACTTGAAGTAATTTGATTAAATGTAGTTTTTGCCACTTTAAGCAAAGTCAATTTCATCATGAACCTTATCTAATAACCATCAATAACTTTTTTTGAAAACATACAGAGAGAGCGAAACAACTCCTTACATGAATTGCAAACCATTATTTTAAATAATATTTTAGATTTATTGTTTATATGTACAAGTTAAGTACACACATGCATAATTGCGCGATCCTTCTAGCAAGTCAATCATCTAAACTGAGAATATTTAATTCGATACTCATCAAGCTAAGCGATCCTGATCGAACCAATGATTGTGTCTACATCGAGTATAAACTGCAGTAGATTATCTCTATCTCTAGAATGCAGTAGATGTTAGATCTATCTCTTCATTGGGATTGAAGAAGTTTCCAGATGAAGCGAATTTCTAAATGTCATCCCTCAAAAATCCGTCAAAAATTGTTGTATTAGAAACCAAAGTTGGACCACCAAGGCCATTCTCTCATTGTAAAGTTGAATTCCTACCAAATCAAGATCACATGTAGCACAACAATAGCTAATCAGAGACCTGATTGTGGTGGAGATTAAGCTTCTGATTGTCTGATTCTTTGCCCTTAGTATCTGATGGATTTCCAGCTGAAGGTTATTAACAGGTTTAAAAGATTTATGAACCAACGTGATGCATAGAAGTATTGTCCATCGCATTCAAAAAATATATAAAGTCACATATCCGAACATCTAAATAATTAACATCTCATTATAAATATATTTCATTCATAATTTCAAAAGAGCTGGTCTTAACTTCTTAAATGTTCACTTAGATCTCTAAGTGAACATTTAAGAAAGCACCGAGCAATTTTGAATACTTTTGAAAAAATTTTTTGGCCTCTGACTGTCTTATAAATTAGTCTTCAATAAACATTTGTGAAAAAAAAATATTATAATATTTGTCAAATATAGAAAGAAGGAGGATCGAATAAGGGTCAGAAAGATTTTGCTCAGATTTAAATGAATTAATGTCATTTTCTTACATTATTTTATGCATCTTTTATGATTGTATTTGGAGCAGTTTCTTGCACACTGTTATGATTAGGATGAAAAGAATAGGTCTTTGATGAAAAAAAGAATAGTCTTCTGGAGGAAAAGAATAGTCTTCTAAGAATAGTTCTTAGGTCACTTTCATGAAGAATTTCTTTCCAGAAAAATTATTCATATTTTTATCTTCCTAGATAAATAGTCTATCCAATTATAGTGAAATGATCATTGAAACGATCACCATTTAAATCTATAGCATCTTAAATATACTTATAAAATAACATCAAGTTTCGCTAAACCTTTATGTTTATTTCAGTCTGCAATGTATGAATCAGCTCAAAACAAACTAATAGCCAATTATGAGGGAGTAAAATAACATGCAAATAATTCTTTTTTTAAATTATTTAACTTTATCACTTATTTGCAAAATAATCTTTTCTAAGATTTACTGAATTTCAATTTTTTTATCTTTAAATCAGCCCTTGTACACCAGTTGTTGGACCAAAAAGGTATAAACACAAAATTAAAAAAATTCTTCCAGATCTGTAAACATGTTACAAAATATAATTATTTTTCATTGAACTCCATCCAATGACTCTAAAATTTTCTTCTGCTAGAAATTTAGGTGAAAATCAATTCCCAACTCTTCCAACCGAAGGCTTGCAGAACCTTCGACAGTTGAAGACCTTCAACAACAAGAACCTGCGGGACTTCCCCGTTCCAGAACACTTTCCAAAAGTGCATACCCTAGCCCTCTCGTACGCTTATCACTGCTGCATCTTCAGACCCTTAGCCAGACGATTACCTCTTCCTGCTACCCTCAAGGAAACCATCGTTTGGTTGTCTAGAGAAGATGTTGACATGGATGCATGGAGCACCAACATTACTGACGTTTGGCCTGGTTATGGTAAGTTTCAGAAGCATGGCATCTTAGCCACAAATATAAAAATACAATTAATGCCATTTTTGAAATGTCCAAGACTGAACAGGGAAGCTCAGCGCCTTGAAGAAGTGTTGCAGTTGTATTGGGAAGCCAGAAACCTCATAGACTAAAATAAAGGGCCTACACCCTTTATTTACTCTCTCCCCATTGATTTTTTGCGGTGTGTGAGACCGACTTTTTATCAATTACTGTTTTACAGTATATTCTGCTTGTTCCTTCTTTTTGTGGGATCCTTATTGTAATGGATTGGTTTCCAATAAAGCCATATGTTACAAAGACCGGGATCTACAGTTTTTAGGTGGATTCCGAGCCATTACAAGCATCAATGGAATCACCGGTACTCGAACCCTGTGGCGCCCAGTGTTACAGCGCTAGACACTCGGCAATTATCCCCTTTTCGAAGGTCAAGAAATATAATAATTTCCATAAGATATTCACCAGTGCTCCTTAAGTTTTAAAAAACTGGTAATATAAAATGACTTTTAATTAATGTGCCTGTCTATATGAAACCATTCTACTTCTCTGCATTATTCATCCTATGCAATTAAAAATAAGGACACTTTCAATTCTTTCATATGGTTACCTTGTATTTTTAATTACCACAACTCAGGTATAGTATAAGTATTTTATCCTGCTCGAAATGTGTAGCGTTTTTAGTTACCCCGTTGATTGTGATATGGAAAAGCTTTCTAATAATACTTGTCTGATTCACCTGTTATATTGAAAGATGAATGTATCTATGTTTTCATTCCAGAAAACTTTTCGTCCAAGTTCGAGGAATTCGCCAGTCAGTTATGGAAAACATTCGGACGAGACTACGCAATCCCGGACAATCTGGATCAGTTTGCTGAAGAATATTTCCAAGACTACAAGATCAGCCAGGGACCAGAGATAGCTGGCCACGACAAACAGCCAGTTCAGTGCTTGCCTGAACCGGGTAAATACTTGCTTAGAATATTTAGAAATTGGTACTCTACATGGAATTTTTTAAGAAATAAAAGCAATCTTAAAAGGGTTTTTTTGTGTGTGTGTGTGTGTAATTAATTATTGTTTCGACTTTGCTCTTTTAAGAAAACAATAACAAAAAATTTTTTTAATTTTACGATATAAATTGATCAATATTTCTTGATATTATTCTGTGAAATTCATAATAAAGTCAGGATATATTTTTTATTGAATAATCTGACGGTGCACTGATATTTTGAGTAGTTATCGAGTGTAAAATTTAAAATAATTAAGAACATACTACATATCTACATTGGTTTTCAAAAATTAAGAAAATTGGGATGTAAAATTTCTATTTATTGGAATTCAATGAAATTTGGAAAAACATTAACCAAGCAATGCTTCATGAGTTAGGTTTTCTCTTGCTAAAATCGTATAACAAAATATTTGTATTAATATAAATGATGAAATTATTGAAGACTATACATTTAAATTTTACCAAAGATTAGTCTAATATTACAAAACTATTGTTAAATCAGTTAAAAATTATCCAAAAATTAGTTTTTTTTATAAAGACTTGCTTTTTTTTATTGATGAAGAATTTCGTTTGATATTTTTCATAGGTCCATTCATGCCATGCGAAGATCTATTTGGTTGGTGGAGTTTGAGATGTGGCGTTTGGGTGGTGTTTCTTCTAGCCATGCTGGGCAACGGAGTTGTAGTTATTGTGTTAATGTTTGGCAGAAGCAAAATCGATGTCCCTCGCTTCTTGGTTTGCAATTTAGCCATGGCGGATTTCTTCATGGGAATTTATCTCGGAATATTGGCTGTTGTAGATGCTTCCACACTTGGAGAATTCAGGGTAATAATTAACTTTGTATAAAGTTAGTGTCTTAAGTAATACTATGATATGTAATTATCAATGCTTATTTCTTAATATTTTTTTAGGTTTATGCTATACAATGGCAGATGTCAGCTGGTTGCCAAATAGCAGGTTTCTTGGGAGTTCTAAGCAGCGAACTATCAGTATACACTTTAGCCGTCATTACATTGGAACGAAACTATGCCATCACCCACGCCATGCACTTGAACAAGCGTCTGTCTCTAAAACATGCCGGTTATATCATGGGCGGAGGCTGGACCTTCGCTCTCATCATGGCCATCATGCCTCTGTTCGGAATCAGTGACTATCGCAAATTTGCTGTCTGCCTACCATTCGAAACAGAGGACTCTTGGTCTCTGTCCTATGTTGTATTCCTCATCTTAATCAACGGGGTAGCTTTTCTGACTCTGATGGGTTGTTACCTTAAAATGTACTGGGTCATTCGTGGATCGCAGGCTTGGAACTCGAATGATTCGAGGATAGCTAAGCGGATGGCTTTGCTTGTCATCACTGATTTCATCTGCTGGGCACCTATCGCTTTTTTCTCACTCACTGCCGTGTCTGGTGCCAATCTGATCTCTCTCGAAGAAGCCAAAGTGTTCACCATTTTTGTCTTGCCCTTGAACAGTTGTGCTAATCCTTTCCTCTATGCCATCTTCACGAAGCAGTTCAAGAAAGATTGTGTTTTGATATGCAAAAGGATAGAGGAATCGAGGGTTACTAGAGGCATTGGTCGTTGTCGCCACAGTTCGAATTTTTCGAACCGTCACACGCCAGCCAACACTAATTCGGCTGGAGAACGAAAAAGTGGTGGAACCCAGGCAGCCTACGAGCGTCAACCTGTGTGTCAATGTGGTGCACATCTTAAAGTACCTGCTGGTACAAAGTACCCCCAACCTGCCCAAACAGAAGCTCGCTGGAAGAGCTTGGCTAGAAGGTATTTAAGGTTTCAGTTTAATAGAAGGGATGCTAATGAACCTCTGACTAGTAGATCAGCAGCATACGCACAGCGTCATGGAAGACAAGAACCTTTGCAGAAGAGAGGATCTAGTATTTCAAGTGACAATTTTTCTTCGCGTTCGGACAGTTGGAGACAAGGAAATTTGCCATTAAGGCTGCTGGAAAGAGGTGCAAGAAGGAATTCTTGGACTGGAAGTACCCAAAAATCCTCTCAAGATTCTAATAATTCTTGCAGTCGGCAAGATTCATCATCTACTTCAACCTTCAGGTAAATTAAACATTTTTGGGCTTCTCTGTATAATTTTGTATGCTTTGATTTATTTTTGGGACTAATCTTCCTAGCAGAATAAAAATAATACTTGGAGAAAAATCATTCTTTAAATACAACTTATTATGGAATGGAAAATAATTGCTTTTAAATAAATAAACAAATAATAATAAAATTAACAATTTTAAAGTATTTCAGAAATTTTGCAATTTAAAAGTATATTTTTTTTTAACTACAATTATTTCTACAAAATAAATATTTTAATTTATTTAAATTAAGACCTCTGAGTATTATGAGTTTAAATGTGTATGTGTTAATAATTGTTAAAATTTATGAGTAATTTTTCAACACTTAGATATACAAAATTAAGTACTACTACTAATATTATAAACTAATTGGCCACTTATGTGGACAATTACCTTTTTATAGTTATAATTACCATCATTAATAAAAAAATAACAATTTTATAATAAATTTTTCACTACAGAAAATCTCTCAACAAGAAAAATATAAATCTTACTGTTTGGCTATACTGATAACGATATTTACGGTATGCAGTTAGGAATATTAAAATAGCTTAAAGTAGTATTTAGACTACCAGTGTTGCTGGATTATTTGAACAAATCGTTAATATTTGATAAAAATAATACCATATATATTAAATATATGTTTTAATAATTAATGCTCAGAATGTATGAAATTATTTCACTTATAAAACTTACAACAGAATGATAATTTGTGTACTCTTTACTGGAGGACCAGAGAAAACATGTCCTGATCACATGGACTTTTATTATGGTGCTTCTAGCTTTTTAAATCTTTACCTTTAGAACATTTAACTTGTTTTTAAGGCTTTATGGTTATTTTTGTTAAGATTTGATTTTTGTTAAGATTTTTGTTTTGATTTATTTATATGTTCTTTTTGTTTCTACGATAAGTGGCCAAATGTGTATAAATTAATAGAAATAAATCGTGTAACTATTAAAAAAAATTAAATGCAACTATTAAAATAAAAAATGTATTGATCATACATAGCTGTTGAGAGTTAATGGTAAATTATGAATAAAAAGATTTCCCCTTTTCTGATCTTTCATAAAGGAAGTAGGTTTGCATATTCAATTTTTGTCATGATATCTTAATTGTTTTAAACTGTTTTTAAGGCCTTTTGGTCGTTTTTGTTTAGAATGTCTGGTCTTTTACTTTTGATTTGTTTATATGTTATTTTTTGTTTCTACGGTAAGAGGTCAGATTTGTTTGGATTGAGTTCTAATAAAGCCATAAGTAACAACAATTTCACTTTTAAACTTCTATTAACGTTCAGCGACCACAAATGTGGACGCTATGGTTTGTTTGTTTTTTCCCCGTTTCTTTTTTAATACCCATCAATATAATATAAATAAATCACGATAAAACAGAAAAATTAAGTATTTTTTTTTCTCACCATAAACAAGTAATATAAAAAAAAAAGTTTAAAGTCAATTCCTACTTTTTTTTTCTCTATATTGCAGAAAGTCCTTTATAAACAATTTTCATTCGTTTTTTTTTTTTAAGTTTATCTGGCGCTATCTATTGGTAGATATCTGCAACTTAAATCTAAAAAAAAACTATGATTAATTAAATTTCATTACTGAATTAATGTTTGAAAAATTGTATTAACGTCCAGTGTCATCCACTACAAGTTCAAAAAAAATGTATTTGAACTTGGCTGGATGAATAAAAAGTATTTTATGAACGACTGAAAATTCGAACAAGATATATATAGGGAGAGTGTGAGCTAATAGAAGGAATTGAAAAATCATCTTTGAATAGGCTATTGCACATAAAAATCCATTCCGTTTAACTTCAACTATATTTGAGAAATTTTCGTTATTTCCCATAGACTTTCGAGATCCAGCGTCAGCAGCGACGCCTCCAGTTCTCGACCCGGATCGAGCATCAAAGAGAGAGCCGCCAGTTACCGCAAAGGTGCCAATGGTCCCAACGTGGAAATGCAGACCCGATTTACAAGAGGAGTCACCATCGCCAACCTGCGAGAGAAACCCAGGCTGTGTCGCCAAGGGGCTGTGATGGAAGAAGTGACTTTGCCGCCAAGACCTTCCGTTTACAGGGGCGGACCTACCGAAACGGCCATCATGAGAAAAACTCAGCCCATCGTCCCTCCGCCGAAAAAGGGTGTATGCTCAACATGTGGAAGGAGGGAAACTTTGCCATCCTTAAGGTTTCAATTTAAAAATTAAATTTAGTTTATTTTATTTTATACAAATTCATTTAAACCAACAACAACCAATATTGTTTAACTTATTTAATAAATTACAACAAAAGTACGCAATAAGTTTAGAATAGGGATGCACAAACCACGACCGACCAAAGCTTTTCTTGCAGATCGTTTTACCATGTGCCCATTAATTACCTAAAAAATATAAATCATAATTTTTTAAGTAATTAATGGCCACATGGTAAGATTTTAATGAAAAATTAATCCAGGGAACATGATATAGCTCTAGTGTAATAAAAAGCAAATATTTAAATATTTTAAAATTAATTTATTTAATGTTTTCTATTTCATTTCAGACTAGAAAAATCATGTCTTTTTTTTTTTTTTTAATAATTTAATCTGCATGTAAGCTTCCTAACTACTACTTTTTTTTTTTTTTTTAATTTCTGCGATATTTATATTGCCAAAAAATTATTCAACTTTAAAATTGTGCTAACAGAGATGTGATTATGACTAAATAAAATATGCAAGCCTGTTTGGATCGACACATATTTGTGAACAAATATTCTTAAGCATGAATATAATTTAAAAATGTAATGAATATATTTTTATTCCCTTGATTAATTAAAAAAAATTGAATTTCAAATAAAAATATTCATACATAATTCTAATTTATAACTAGAAAACATATTTGTGGAGTTTAGATAGATTTTTTTACATTTAAAAAATCAATATTAATAGGTGCCCTACAATCGTTTAATCAATCACATTGTTACTGTTTACCTCTTATTTAAATCTTTCTTTCTTTATAACTTTCAAAATTTTATAGAAAAAAATAACATTTAGTCTAAAATAACCATATTTATTACTTCATGAAAATCTAATAAAAATGCGCTGTGTAAAATGGCTACGTAAAGAACTTTTCCCTGTATTCAACTTGCTTTTGAGCTCATTATGGTTTAATTGCCTAGCAAGATCAGTATAAGAACAGTTATTTTCTTTCCCCATTGGATGTTGTCTGACGCAGAAACAAAGCTATCTCAGTCAGTGTTCTAGCAATTAACTACCAGCAAAAATTATCCTTGCAAAATACAATATTTTTCTCACCTCAACCAAAAAAACAAGATATACTCTCCCTCCTGCAGTCTCTGTGCCGCTTGGTTACCAAGTAAGTGCTGTGGCTTTTGGTATCCAAGGCATCAAGTTCGAACCGTGGCATAGATGTTTGTGAGTGGTTCGGAACTCCCTTTAAATTGTAGGTCCTGGTCTGTTTAGCCCTCGTGTGCACAAAATTACCGAGCGACAAACCAAACCTGCACTCTCTGCAGGATTTTATAAGTTCCTTTATCAATGAAATTCGTCCATACTTGCAGACTTAATATGTTTCTTTATTATTCAACCCGCATTGTACAAATTAATTACAATAATATTAACGTTAAGATGTGTAAAAATACATTTTTTACATAGTATCAGCTATTCAAAAATGTAATACATTATTGTAAATCAAACATTTTTTTTTTCTTCAGATTCAAAAGCAAGGAACTGGAAGACAAATTCAACTGCTTTTATAACCGCTTGGTAGAGACGAGCAACGAAGAGAGCAGCGAGGTGAACACTTCCAAAGACGACCATGCCATGTCCACAGACCGTTCCACTGATGACCGCAAGACAGATTCGGGGAAAGAGACCGCTGACACTTCCCTGTCAGAACAGCCCAGCGAAGACTTTGATGCGCAAGAAAATCAAATGGGGAATCAGTTCGTTTCTACCACAATACGAGTCAATAACGCTAGGTGAGATTAATAATGACTTACAAACTTCCAATGTTAAATATTAGCTTCTTTTCATAATTTCATCTCTATTAAATTAGATGCATACTTCTAATTTGAGTAAATAATTTGTAGAAGTATATAGACCGTAATCTCTTGCATTTCACCACATAACCAGGGAAATGTAATTTTCGACAGCCATAAATAAAAGATGTCGTATAATCCATTGGCGATTTGTGCGTTTTTTGATATATCATATACAAGTTCTGTTTTTATATCGATGGCATGAAACTAATAAAACATTTTTCGGTTTCAAAGAGGTTTTTTTTTTTTTTTTTTTTATTGTGGCCTTAATTTAAGACAGTGGAAATCGAAAAGAAAATAAGCATTTAAGAACTGAGGTGAATACGCACGACATTTTTCCGATGATATGTGATTTTCATGTAAGCTAAACGGATGAAATTCTTGATCAGTATCGCAGTTAACTATTAATATGACTTTCTGTAAAACGTTTTTAAATATATAGAGGCCTATTTTCATCCACTAACACACACCGATATAGAATGCTCATTGCATTTTGTCTGATTTGCTTGCAATTTCCCCAAATGTTGTTTCTTTCTTTATCCATAGAAGAATGTATATTTCTCTCTTATACAAAACTTCGTAATTTTTTTTGTAAAGGGCATTTTTTTATAGAATTAACTTTTATGAAACTTCCGGGCGAAAAATATATAGAGATTGTAGGGACCTGTAATCCACACCCCAAAATTTTAAAGTTTTTTAGCGCGTATGTATATATATAGATAGATAGATAGATAGATAATCAGTGGATTATAGGCAAGAATTTACTATAAATTTAACCTTATTTCTATAAACTTATTTCTATTAAACTTTATTTCTATTGATTAATATAACTACGTAAACAAAGTTCCTTTTTTTTTAATCAGGCCTGGCCCCAGCCATTATGGAGGATTTGCTGCATGTGCACCACGCAATGAACAACAGGAGCCCAGACCCTCCCCATTTGTTCACATCAGCTCAGAGAACATCTCAAAAAACAAATCCCGAAGTATGTCCAATCTGGGTTTGGACTTTAAGCTCTTCTCGAAGCAGCGAAAAGCAGTATCGGACAACTCCCTAAAGAAAATCTCACTTAAGAACCTGCCACACTTCTTAAGGTCCCTGTCTAGTCAGAGCACACAGAATTCCAGTCAAAAGGCCAATTTGTGCCACAAGAGTCAGAGTGGACAGTTAACACCATACTCCATGACACCAAGACCCATTCCTTATTGTAGAAGTGAGGCCACCATTGTGAACAGGTCTCCGGATTCAGCCCACACACCCATGTGGTCCCCACATGGATCTGCGAATAAATTCAGCGATGATGAAGTGTCATCTGCAGATGAGGGCGACATTGACGAAGACGAAGACGCTGGTAATGAAAGGATCAAAGTTTTGGTGAAGCGCAAACTTAATCACTTAGAAAGAACAAGAGCTGACGATGGATGTACCACAGACAATGTAGTTACTCAGCAAACGCCATTGTGTGGTACTATTAGTTCCACCAGCGATGATACACCACTTATTGATCGAGAAGTTAAACCAGCTTCATGATTGGAGGTGGATATTTAAATGTTAATTCAGTACAAAAATTTCTCTGTTTTCCACAAGTCATCAATATAGTTGTCTGAAGATTCTGAAGGTGCTTTATGATGGACAATTTTTCGAAGAAGGTTTTTCTTTTCACAGAGCTTTATATTATCACTTCGTTGCAAAACTTACGAATTTTTAACAACCGAGTTAATTTCAAACTAGTCAGTTATGAAAAAATAAAAGCACAAAAAATAACATAATACATTAATTTCATTAGACAAAGCCAAGCCATTATCATTTGTTGATTTAAATGGGAAACAGTGTGTAGATTTATAAATCAATTGCAAGTAAGAACTTGGAACGAGAAATGGTATTTTAGTACAAACGTAATCTGTTGTACTTTTCAGTTCATCAAAAAAATACTAAAGTTTACCTTGTTTTCCTTTTAATAAATATTTTATGGAAGAATCAAATTGTTACATATTATTGTCAAATTGCTTATTTAAAAAGAAATAATTTGCTTGAGAAGGGGAGTGTTGTACATTGAAAGTTTTAAAGACATGCATTACACACAGCAAGCTATGTGAAAATAAGTTGACTTGTATTTTGTTCTTAATCCATTTAAAGTTCATTATCATCAGTATTTATAATATTTAAATCATATGTTTGTGATTTGAACTTGCATCCATTCATCAGTGGAAGTCCTAATTGCCTACAATGCTTTGCAAAGGACAGTGATAACATTTTTTTGAAAAGTGAACGCATAGTCAGCTCCACAGCAATCTGGATACTTAACTGTACAATTTATTTAATAAAAGAGATATAAGGATTTCTGTGTCATTTATTTAACTACTTCTAACTTTAAAGATAAAATTTTTTTAAAAAAAACCTTTTAAAGATTTAAAAAAAAAAAAAATTAAAGGCAAAAAAAAATTGTCTTTTGAGTTGCTGCAGTATTTGTTCACTGTTTCCTTTTGTTATTACGTACACAGTCATATCATTACCTTATAATTAATTTTTACACGTACACTCAAGAGCCAAAATATTATGACCACCCCTACATTTTGCAATGAACTCGCCTGGATGACGTGAAAGGCACGTGATCAGGTGGAAGTGGTATTTAACTGGTATTAAATGGTGGTATTAATCCATGCCAAGGCGGGTTGAAGCTGTGTTGCGCGCCAAAGATGGGTCAACTTGTTATTGACAGGTGGCCATAATGTTTTGGCTCTTGAGTGTATATTTAGTTGATTACATATCTATACACATGTATTTAATTACACATAAACTGAGTTTCATGTTAGTGACTGTTATGTGTTTTTCATGTTAAACTGATTTCACTGAGTTGCCGTACTCCACATTCATATGTGCTTGAAACAGTTTTGAGAGAAATGAATTGTATGACACCATCCATTGGTTATCTATTTCATCTCTTGGTTATCTCGTATTCACATTTTGGAAGTTAAATAACCATTTTTTGATATCCAACTTCTCCTGTTTGTGTCCCCTCTAAATAAGGTCTTAGATGTCTCTTTGTACACTTGCCTTCAACCCTACCCTGCAAAAAAGTCAACGTCATGGAGCCAAGTCAGACTTCTACTTACGCGTGCTCCATCACAATAGAAACTGCCCCCTTTCCCTTCAACCATGAGATCACACGAGTTCGTGGTCTTGATGTCTACCAAGTGGGATAAGAAACAACAACACTTGCCTTCACTCATACATAATGAATTCATAGTTAATTTTACGAATGGACCATGAATCATGTTTTTCACTACTATATTGTATAATTCTGAAATTTAGCTCGAATACTTGATCTATTTAATTTGAGCGAACTTTTTTTTTGTGTAACCAAATTAAATTGTGTGAATGAGGTAATCCTCTTTTTTACCATTCGATTATGTACATCCAGCATTTAACGATTCAAAAAAATATGATAGTGTTTTCGATGCCATCTATGAATCTCCTTTGTGTCTACCCAGAAAAAAAAAAAAAAAAAAAACACGAGCTATTATGTTATGACGTTACATGGGAGTTTGTCCATAAATCATATCTTATTTTATCTCCGGCAGACGAATTGCAACTGAATGTTGTGAATAAATCGGAGCGACCATGTTTTCTTACATTAAGTCATAGCACAGAGGTGGAAAACCAAAAAATGATTTTTGTAGTAGGGCAAATTGCATTTTTGTAGCAGCTTTCAATGGTTTCGTAGCAAAGCAATTTAAATTTTTGTAGGAGCTTTCTCTTTCTCTCTCTCAGTGGTTTAGCACTATATTTTTATATTAACAGTTCTTCTTCAGATTTCAAAGCATATGCCCAATTAATTATATATTATTTAGCAATCGTATGAATGATATGAAATAAAATTACACGATTTGTACTGCAATTGAATTAAACTCAATTCTTTTGTATGATATGCGAAATTCAATACGAAACTAATTTATTTATGTAATTATAAGAAGAAAATTAGAATTAGAATCAAGTGTTATTATTTTTTTAATGCATAGATAATTAAATATTTTTTTATTTAAAGTATATTAAATCTATCGAATGCAATCGATTGTATCAAATATAATTTAAATTTAATAAACGCACCCATACTTGAATTGGACACATTTCAGTAATGGGTGTATTTATTAATATTTTTTTGTATTTTTTAATGGAACAATTTTTCTTTATCCTTCTTGCAATTTAGAATAGTTTGGAATTCTTAACAATGAATAATTTTAATGGAAATATTGTACCATTTTTTAATGGATTTCATATAAAAATATGATTACTAAATTATTTAATAGAAAAAATATATTAAATTTTCCTCTGAATTTTGTTTTGGCATGCTATTTTTACATTAAATATGGTTTTTTTAATTAAAATATAAATTATTTTAAATAAATGGTAGTAAGAAATAAAAGATTTATTTAAAATTATCAAATGATATACAAGTTTTGATTGAGTAAGAAAAAAAATGCTTATATGTATACAATAAGTTATTTCTATTTGTATAAGCAAAATGGTGTTTTTTAGTTTTAAAATTAAATCTAAAATTATATGTATCCAATTTTTGAAAAAAAATACAAAATGTAACACAAATAAAAAACAACATATCATGCATAAGGAGTATGAAAAATAATTATGTATAGATAAGTAATGGATAAATGTCATAAATATGTTTTTAAATATTATTTAACAAATTTTATTTTTGATAAATTTTTTTGAGCCATCAGGCCTATCACCCTTAATGTAAGCTTTGTTTGTCTGTGTACGGCTTTATATCTCCAAATACAATCTCTGCAGTTCCAAACTGAAACCTTCTGCATAGATGAGAGACAGAGAGCTGCAATGCCATATAACCCCCATGGGGGTGCAGAGTTATAGAGGCACACAGGGGCAAACTACGCTTATATTTATTACATATATTGGTTTTTTTTCCTAAACTAATGTTTTTGTTAGTCTTTTACCATGTCAAGCAAAATTTATATGCAAAATTGTATCCTGATTTATGCAAATTCAATTGAAGCAATTTTGGTTGGATCCAACTATCAAGTAACTTAAGAGTATCATTCAGCGATAACATCAATTGAAATTCCTTTCTACACATTTGGCCCATGAACCTTTGGTCAATAAGCTACTTTTACAATAGGATATTACTTTGATGGATCAGCTATATCTCTGGTGCTATGACATTTTTCAACAAATACCCCTAATAGTGATATCTAAGAAATTGTTAACCGCCATCAATTCAGAAAGTCTGTCAGGGTTAGAACATTCCCAATGGATATAACTTCTTACAGATTTAATGTAAAACATATAATAAAGAAAAGTATAAGCTGATTACCTAAGTATTCCATAAATTGTTTGTTTATATTAATTTATGAAAATATTATCAACCCAACTTCACAAATCAAATAAATAAAATTGATCCCAAAAAAGATAATTAAGTAATAATTTGTTTAATGGAGCTCTGTGAATCAGTCAGGTGTCAGTCAGTATTTCATAATAAATGTTCCATAAATTGTCAGTTTAAAAACTATTTGCACAAGTTAAAGGTAGAAGTGCATGGCAGGGTATTTTGATAAAATAAATAAAATTGAAAATTTAGTTTTGTAACCCAATGATTGCATCTTCTGTATTGCTAAAAGAAGTCCATTATTCTTTTCATATAACAGCTGAAAATTGATTATTATTAAGATGTTGCCTCCTATCTATTATTAGTTAATATTAAAAGATCATCTATCCAACTTTTTTTTTATTTTTTTAAATATTTATTACACACACATACATATTTCACATAACTTTAAAATAAAATATTAATCAGAAGTCAATAAGCCAGCATTATTTGTTTAAAGTTTGATTGACATCAAATGCTGATTAAACTGCCTTTTTTAAGTAAGCATTACTATTTTTCACATTACACAATAACATTTTTTAATTATTTTTGCTTGACTTTTTTTATTACAGAACAATTAAAATCAAACATATCAGGAAAGTATATTAATCAATATTTTAAATATGAATCAAAAAAATGTTTGGCACATGTAATAACAAAAAAAAAAAAAAAAAAAAAAAAAAAAAAAAAAAGATATATAAATGCAAAGGATAATATGAATGGTTATATACTATTTTAAAAAATTTTAAAGATATTTTATTGAATCCTATATTATTAAGAAGAGTTTAGTAATAATAAGAATTTAAAGAATGCATATTATAACAAAACTAAGTTAAAAAGTTACATAAAAATGAAAAATTTACAAGGAATGTCTTAAAAACCTAAATATACAAAGACTTTCATAATAAAACTGATGGATAGTTTTATATCATTATAGTATATTATTATATAGTTAACTAGTTGATTCAGCACCACAGCCATGCTGGATTATCAAGCATTAATATACTTTTAAAAGAAATACCAAAGAAAAATCATTCTAGATAAAAATTTAATTGATTAAATCATGTACATATTTAATGTGTATATGTGTGTACAAATTAAAACACAGTTTTAATAAGTACACATATATACACAGTTAATGTGTAAATATCTAATGAAAATGCAGGTAGTATTGTGTTGCCATTAGGCAGTCAAGGTTAACAAACACCCGAATTTATACGAAAAAAATTAAGAAAACAAAGCTTTGATCGATGCTGGATTATAGAAGTGTCAAACTATTGAATACCAGATTACAGAGAGGTTACTGTTATATGGTTTTTATATGTTATCTAATTAAGAATTATGTGTTAATTTTATATGAACAAAAATATAAAAAAATATTGAGAAAAAAAATGGAACATTTACTGAAAGATTGCTGCAATTTGTTAATAACATAAATAGTGATTTCACAATATTCTGTATTGTTGGCAAAAAATGTTTAAGTTATTACTACAGTTCTAATAAATAAGAACACACTGTTTTAGAAGAAAGACTGCTGAGAATTTATTAGCATGAAATGTCTTAAAAATACGATCAAACACAATACCAAAACAATGGTTTTCAACAGATGTCTAACCAGTACAGAAAAACACAAGAATAATGTAATGTGCAGGATTTTTACAATATTGCCATAAGAAAATAATTCGTAGACAAAAACCATTCATTTACAAACACACTTTCATTCATGGTGCTTATGGAACAAAGACGGTGTGACTATTTGAGTACATTATAAATGATGAGGAAGAATTCTGTAAACATGAGCAAATAATTCCTCCTTCACACAAATCGTATTTATGGAATGATGGTTATGACAAATGAATCTTGATGATAATGCTGTCTATCCACAAGTATTTACAAAATGTTTTTTGTTTTTTTTAATAAGAGGAATTATTTGACTTTTTTCTGTTGTCTGGCACGATAAACATCCTTTACAGGTGGAGCCATTCCTCCTTCTTCATCGTCACTTTCATCAAGTCCATCTATACCAATTTTTCTCTTTTTTCCATCACTTATAGCATTGATAGCATGCTCAAAATATTTTTCTAGATCTTTTGAAAACCCATTTTCCAATCGAGGAGCTAAAAAAAAATAGTATTCCATTAGAAACCTATGATAACACTTTTTAAACAAATTTTAACAAAAAAATAATAATAATAAATTAATTTGTGTTGTTCCAAATAACTTTAAATTGAATGCAATATATTTAACATGATATTTGGTATTTAGAGCAAATTGAATACATTTATTTCATTAGAAAGAATAATATATATATATATATATATATATATACATTTGTATATTTAACAAGAAAAATAAATACATCAATAAACGTATAGAATAATTATTATTATTATTATTATTTTACTTACCATTTTCTGGAGGCCTCCATATTCTGATTACTTTTATCAGATCATCAATTTTGACAAATGGACCCTTAAATAAAATGTTTTGGTTAATATATATTAAAAAAATGTCATGAATATGAATTGCAAAGAGCATTATTTATATTCAGAGAAAATTCCTTTTTATACAAACTTATTAACATGAATAACCAATTTCTGAAACTTCCTGAAAATTTCCTAGCTTCTGCAAAATCAAGTTTCTCTCCATTTTGAATGCATTTAATATACATAATAATACCCAATTGAATTTTTGTACAAAATTTAAATGAAATTACTTTAAATGAATGTATGAAATATTGAATTTCGTTATAAGTAATGACTGTTTTACTAAAAAGATGTACACATAAAATAAAAATTCTAAAACTATATCATATATTAAATAGTAATGGAGATATTTTTCAAAGCAATAATTTAAACAATTACTTATGGAAATTAATGTAAATTATGATTTGTATAATAAAAGCATAACAATTACATTAATCATGTAATAAAAAAAAAAGACAGAAAATTTAATTTTTCTAATTGGTTTAAGGCATTTGGGGCTAAAATTATATGGCTCTAACTATTTGTATGAATGGTGGGCAAAGTTGTTATTAAAAATTCTCTGTTTGAACTAGCTACAACTGTCAATCCCTTCATCAAAAAATGCAGAAGATAATAGTAAAAATTTAAAAGAACTAACTGAAAAAAAATGTAAACATTAATAATAAAATGATAATATTTTTAAAAAGTTTCATCAACAATTATTTATGCTTACCATTTTCATATATTTTATTTTGAACTTTTATTAGTTTAAAACAAATTTTGTATCCTATTTACAAGCAGGGTTTAATCATTATAAATCTTCATTAGATTACATATAAAATAACTATAATATAATTTTGTTTTTTATAAACACATTTAAGATAAGGTTTAAAATATTCTTTTTAAAATTGCATTTACAGAAATGTATATTAGCCCTCCTTGCTCTCAAAAAACATACCAAAATTTTGTTTCTTTACAAATAATTTTAAAACAATGAAATTAACATATCACGATCAAGCATAATATAATTTTATCTTGTCTATTTTACTATTACAAAAAATTACTATTCACACAATTTACTATTCTCGATTAAAATTAAAATTATTAGATAATTAAATTACTATTATATACAAATAACATGTTTTGCTTTTAATAAAAAATGTTTGGTCGATTTTTGCTTTTTTTTATACAGTAACCTCTCTTTAATCCAACATATAAAATGCCAGATTATTAAGTATTCAAAAGCTTTCAGGGGGTATCAAAAATAAAAGTACTCTAGATAAATATTTAAACTATATCATACTATTAAAACTACATCATAAACATATTATACAGTTTCTGATCAGCTATATTTAAAGCAAAATAAAAATAAAAATAATTAATAATAATTAAAATAAATTAATTTAATTTAAATAAAAATACGATTACAAAGAGATATTGTGCAATCAGCTTCTCTTAAACAAAAATTGTGTGTAGTCACCATGTCAAATTACTACAAATTTAAATAACAAATACTTCAAATTAAAATTAAGTTGAAGAAGAAAAAAATTTAATATAGAATTTTCTTAAATATAACTACAGCACCTCAAAAATACAATTCCAATTTTTTTTTACACTGCCATAAACTATGCTCAATATTGTCCCCACCCAAACAAATTAGTGTTTTGTTCACAACGATTACAAGCAAATATTACAAAAATTTATTGGATGATTTAAAACAGAAGCTAAAACATAATGGGGAAAGAGATAGAGAGATATAATCCTGTTTCAAGAATGAATTTTGCAAGTCAAATGTTTTAGCCCTGCTGCTTGTGTAAAAAAAAAAAAAGTCTAAGAATTAAAATGATGAGTACTTCTACAAATACTTAAAAATTGGCAGGTATGAAATTGAACAACTCTATCTAGAAATTAACGGTACTAATACAGAAGAATTGATAGGTTAGGCTGAAAGTTTGTTTCAAACTTAGTTTTCTTAAAAGAATGTAATAAAAATGAATAATGATTAAAACTATTTAAATGAATGACAACTGATGCACATTTAACTACAGTAGTTTATTAATAGACTTTTAAAATAAATATACTTTTTTCTGATATGTATTTATATATGTATTCTGATATGGATTTTATTTTTAATTTTTTAATTCTAACATTTTTAATAATAAATTAAATTTTATCAGTAACATAAAATATCATTTTTATTTTGTTAATCGTGTATCCTACAATGAATGAATTTTGTTTTATGAAAACATAAAGATGAAATCAAACAAATCAAGAAGAAGACATTTTGACTTACAATAAATAAAATGAAATTAAACTTACATAAACTACTTATGTTATTAATTATAGAAAATGCAGACATAGAAATATTAAAAAACACATAATTACTTGGAAGGATGAAGGTGGTGGCAGTATTGTCATTAGGAAGGAAGCGCTTGGTGGAGGTGGGAATACACCACCTGGAACAGGATGTGCTGCTGTTGCTAAAATGTGAAGGAGGGAAACATTAACGAAAATATGCATGAAATAAAATTAAACAATTTTAAAAGGAACCGAATGGATGAATATGATAATAATAAATGATGATTCATTGATGCTTTGTAATGGAATTGATGGTTTAAATATTTTTTAATTAGCATATAGTAAATAAATAATGCACCTGCATATGCATATGCATATAACTGCTTTAAAAACATAATGAAATCATTGAGTTAGAACTGTCAATAAACCATAATTAATCGTGATTAGTTAATAATCATTGTTAATTTTTCTTATCTTTCAATCGCAATAAACATATATGAGTTCATCAAAAAAATTACCAGGAAAGTACTTCTAACTCTTTCTCTTAAGTTAAAAAAATAATTTTATTGCTTAAAACTTACGATATATTTGTCTAGGTTTGAACGGTATCATCTGCAAAGTATCAGGAGTAGGGAAAGGAGGTTTTTTATCTTTGTCATCATCTAAGAACGTAGGCATAGCAGATGGGATACTAGAAACATGCTGTTTAATAATTTCCTATAAGCAAATAAATTCATTATAGTCCATACACCATAAAGTAATGAAAATCTGGAGTAATTCTCCATCCATCTTTAAATGATTCTTATTTTTAAATTTGTATAATTTATTAATTATAAAAGGTAATTTTATAATGAATAGGAAACCTTTAAAACAAATTATACTAATCTACAGTTATAAAATTTAATAAAATTTCTTAAAATATGTTTAATCAATGTTTAACATCAGTTTAAGCAATAAAAAATGCATTTGTCACAGTTATATTTTAAAAAATAAAAATGAGTTTTAAATTTATTTATACAAACTGAATATGCTACTACTATTACTAATAACTCAGAAAACAATATTTAAAACAAAGCTAAAAGAAACAATATTTTAATGACTAAAAGTTAGAAAAAATTATTAATAAAGTACATAAAAGTAAATAGTAAAATGTTTAAAAAATTTATTTATTAAAAATATACTTAATGTATTTTATTTACTGTTAATTGTGTAAAAAAAACTATTATTTATACACTACCAATTTAGTTGTGATAAGTAATAAAACTATTTGTACCTTATAACCTAGAGATTTTAATTCAGAAGCAGTACAAGGGTACAAGTCTTGGAATTTGTATCTATCCACTAAAAGCGCAGTTTCTTTTCCTTCAAATTCTTTCAACTGAAAATTAAATAAACAGAATTTAAACCATTTATTTTATAATAATTTAAATAATTAGTGCAATATAAACAAAAGTTTCTAATCATTGACAGTTTTTTTAAATAAAATTAACAAAATATTTGAAAATTTGTAAATGATCATTAACAAATACACAGACAAGATACAATGTAAATATATATATATATATATATATATATATTTGTAATCTTGATTTAATTAAAAAATTAGAAATACCATAACTTTCTAAATTAATATATAATAAAGAAAGGTATGTTTTATTTTAATATTTATATAAATAGAAAGCATAAAGCAACAAAATTTTCTTAATAGTATGGAATGCTAATAATATGTATTGAATTCTGAATGTCAAAGCAAAATTTTCATTAGAATATTAATAACACAATAGAATTGTTAAAGATTTAATATACTTGTTCAATAACTGCAGCCCTTCGCTTCTCAACTTTCAATATACTTGCTAAATCTCCAACATTAGATTCAAATTCTAAAAACTTATTCCATATCTCTCTGAAAAATAGAAAACAAACATAAATAATAAGCATCAATCAAAATACATTACACAAGACAAACCAGTACATTACGAATTTAATATTTTATAAAGTATAGATTAAAAATATTTTATCATTCTAACCTGATTCAGAAATAAACAAATTAGATATCAAAATACTAAAATATACATTATATTTAATGCACAAAAATACATTTTTTTACTTACTTAATTATTTTTTAAGTTAATAGGATTGTAACCTAATAATTAAGTATCAAATTAATGTAGTATTGAAAGTATAAAATTTAGTAGTATAAAATTTAAAGTTATAAAATTTATTGAAATATTTTAACTACATTGTTATATATAGTATATAACAATGTAGTTAAAATATTTAACAAATACAATGTACACAATACAAATATTGACAAAATGTCAATATTTGTATTAATTTTTTGAAAAAATAGTTTTAGATATCTTCCTGCAATATGGTGTATTTTGAAAAATCTATTATTCTGTTCCAATATTTGTATTTCAAAAATATCCAGTACAATAAAATACACCAAGGAAATGTGAGTTTAATTTTAAAAAAATATTACATTTATAGGTAAACAGATACTTGCATCCAAAGAAAAAATTTACAGTCAAAATTGCCTTATATTTTGTAATATAATACTGCTCAAAATGTAATTATAAAAAAAAAAATCATTAAAATAAAACATCACACAATAAAGGAAAATTGGATTTACATATATAATATTAATATTATTTGTTATTGAGTCATTATTGTTCATTTCAAATATAGAAATAAAATCAATGGGAAAGAGAAGACTATTTAAAAAAAAATGCACTTCTGTCTTGTTCGTCAAATTGCATTGCATTTATTTAAAAATTAAAATAGAAATTTTGAGCATAAAAAATTACTTGAAAAGAAAATGCATTGAATGAACATATGAATGTTGAAAGCTGATGCAAGACAAGTAAATGTTAAAAAAAAGAATAACAACAGCAGTAATCCTAAAGTAGCAAATAAATATTGATACCATTGTAATTTCATTTACATTTCCTTTTGTTAATTAAATACTTAAATAAAAATTAATATTTTAACATAATGGAATACAATGTTTCAAAGAAAAAATTTATGGTAAAAATCAGAAAATATAAAAAGTTAAAATCTTACACTTGTCTTTCTGGTGGTAAGCTACCAGATGATAGAACTCTTTCAAATAGCACTCTAGTATTATTGTCATCTGAAAAAATATTTAGCAATATTTATTTTTATATATTGATTAGCAATTTTCTTCATATGCAAGTTGGAGTTTTGAGGTTAAAGTATTCAAATCATCAAAAAAATTTATATTAAAATGGTGCGGTTGAAATAAGAATAAATATCCCAGATTACTTCATGCCATAATTTTTCTATGTACAATATTTTACTGCAAACAGTAATTACACTTCTAGGAAAATAAATTTTGCTATCCTAAAATAAAATTTTCACAAATTAATTTATTATTCCATCAGTTGCATCAGTATATCTGACTGATTAGCTCTCACCAAATTGATTAGAAAGAATAAATACAATTTATTCTAATTCAATATAAAATTAATCATAAAATAAAGAATTAATGAAAAGTAATCAAAATAATGTTTCTACTTACCATTCAAATGAGATAGATAGTCAATGTAAGATAAAATGTAATCTGGATTATCACCATATTTCTTCAACCCTAGTTCAAATATCTTAAAAGCAACAGTCTTGTCCTATTAAAAATATTAAGTTTAAAATATAAAAAATTCATATGAAATATCATGTTAATTAAAAAATTAAAATAGTAGAAATTACTTTAAGAATACATTGTTACAAAAAAGCATTTGACAAAAAAATGTAAATATCACATGGAACATTAAGTCCAAGGACTAACTACAAAAACAACAAATTTTTGTCAAAATTTGTTTTTGTTCTTCAATATAGTCTCCTACAAATGTGATACATTCATTCCAATGTTTTTCTAACTTTTCTATGCTCGTCGTGTAGAACGATATTTCTTTGACTACAAAATAGGCGTTAATTTATGCAATCCCTTTTTTAGTGAAGCCGAATCTCCTTTCATGGAACATCTTTTTGAAGTTTGTGAACAGCCAATAATCGTAGGGGCCAAATCTGTGGAATGCATTGGCAGCGGAAGTATTCGAAGCCCAATTCGTGCAATTTGACCATTTTAACCAACAGCTTGTTACACAGTGCATTATCTTGGTGAAACAGCATATTTTTCTTCAAATAGAGCTATTTATTTGCGATTTCTGCCTTCAAACCCTCCAATAACACTGTGCAATATTCGTTATTGATAACTTCTCATTTTGAAGGTTGTCGATGAATATTATAACCTGCATATTCCAAAATATGGTTAGCCATAACCTTTCCAGCCAGCTGTTGCATCTTTGGTCACTCCGTACAGCTTTTATCGACTGATCTCCATTCAACTGACAGTCTATTTGATTCTGAAGTGTAGGGGTGGATCCCTGTTTCATTCATTTTCACAAACTGACACAAAACTTCCTATTTATTTTGCATAAACAGTGATACATAGCGCCATGGATCATCGAAAAGAAGCAAAACAACAACGCATTTTGATTCTTTGTGAGCGAAAGCAGCACCCATTTGAAGAAAAGGTTTTTTATGCTCAAATATTCATGGAATATAGTCTAAATGATCTTCAGAATATCAGTTACCTCACACAAGTTACCTCTTTACGATTGGCCATCACAATTTTGAGGGTTTTTAAAAAATATTTTCTGGAGTAACAGCCTCAATTGTAAGACCAGAGTGCTCGGCCTCATTTGTGCCAGGTAAGATCGAGTTTGAAATCAGCATCTATGAACAAACGGTTGTTTTCGACAGAGCAGGGTCTGGATAACACTTTTCAAGACATTGTTAAGCTTGAAGAACATTTTTCAAATTAAAAGAAACTGTTTTATCAACACAAAAAATCAGTTTTTTTTTTTTGCATTGTTTTAAAAATTACAAAAGTAGTGTTACTTAAACCAAAGTAATTTGACAACAAGTGATCAAAATGTAATGAAATTTTGCACGTCTTTTGAAGTTAACACTAACCAAAGACGATTTGAATATGTAATCAAAGGCACCCTCAGTTGATTAGTCCCTGAAATTTATTGATCCATCCATTAATTAGGACATTTTTTAAATTTGATTTAGACAAACTTTTTAATTATTATTATTATTACTATTTTGCCAAATACTTTTTTTTATTTTTTACTCATTTTTTTATTTTCAAACCTTTTCATATGATGGGTTAAGGAAACTTTGATCAAATGTAAAGCTACGAAACTGGTAATAATATAAATTTATTATAAAAATTCTAGTATTCTGTTCATTTCAATACATTATATTATTATAAAATAATTATAATGTTCATTTGAAACGCTCTCATTATATAGTAATACTTAGATTAATGCTATTTTCAGACATTGCACATTATATTTTATAGAATTTATTAAAATCAAACAAATTAAAAAATTTCTAGTTTCCATATTAAAGTAAAATATTTTAAACTAAAGTACTGCTACTTTCTGTGATGTAAATTTCATAACATTTTAATAAGCCCAGAAAAACCTTTACCACAAAAAAAATAGTAATTTTAGGTGTGACCTAAAGCAACAAATATTGATTTAAAAAGTTTGTAGTTATTAAGCAATAAAAGATGTTTAAATATATTTTTTATTATTCCTTCAAATGATGAAAAAGAAGTACAGAAAATCCAGTTTTCAATTAAAAAAATATAAATAACGATCATTATTGAAAATTATAAATAACAATGAATCATTATTCAATTGTTTAAAAATGTTATCTAACAATTAATATTTAAATCTATTTAATTAACGAAAAATAGGTAACAGCAATAAATATATTTTTAACAATTTAATTACTTTGCTACAATAGTATTCCATCCATGCTGCTGCCACGAAAACATGATATTTTGCTTTAGTATTTTCTCTGGTTTTCCTGAATATAGCTCGTGCAGCTTTAATGCCTTCTGCTCTTCTGGCGAACTTCATGTACTGTATGTAAGCCTTGAGAAAAAAAATTCAAACATATTTAATAACAATTTCATTCTAGCAACTGATTTTTAAGGCTATTTATACACAAAAATTGTGAAAGTTTATTAATAAAATATATATATATATATTCTACTGATCATAACAAATTTTACTTTCTAAAATTATTTAAAGTTTTAGTCACTTACCAATGTTGGATCAATATCAGGATTTTCAATGAATTTATTATAAATTTGATGAACTTTATCATATTTCATACGACCCTAGAATATAGAACAAAAATTTTAAATCAAAATTAGGCATATAATTAGAAGGACAAAAAATATTAATCATAAATATATAAATTAATATGTTTCAAATTATTTTTTAAATGATTTATAAAATGTAAAAACACAACAAATGAAGGCAAATGATTTCATAACATACCTCTTCAAAATCAGCGTAGGCAAAATGTAAGAGCATATTAGTTTTCAGAAAGGAATTTGTGGCTCTATCATAAATTGCAGCAGCTTCTTCACTAAATAATTTACTAGCAGCAAGATCCTATGAGTGAAGAAAAGGGTAAATGTTAATATGAAAGAAAAAATAAATGTTTGAGTAACAATTATAAACATGAACCAATGATATCTCTTTATGATTACAAAAAATAATGTCTTCTTTTTTTTTTTTTAAGTAATTGTAAATGTAAAAAATGTAAGAAAACATATGCCTTTTAATATATAATTTTACTTTCATATTCTACAATTTTGTGATAAAATTTAAAAAAAAAAAATAATAATGGCTATTAACGATGCAAAAAATCCGATATAAAATTTAGATGATGAATATTCATCACTTAATTATTTGTCTACTCCTATATTCATTAAAAAAATTTTACAGTTTTACACAAAAAATACAAATTAAGTATTTATTTTATATTAAGTATTTATTACATATACCTCATATTAAGTATTATATTTACCGCATATTAAGTAATTATTTTATTGAACAAATAAAGCAAAATACTTACTCCTTTTTCAGCTAAGAGTTTACTTGATTGCTCAAGATATAAAGCAGCTTCATACCATATGTCAGGATGATGACCTAAGCATAACAGGCATTGCTCATAGGCAAACATTACTGAAAAAAATACATTAACCAATAAATTTTTTTTTTTAATGAATGCATAGGAAAAATGCAACCAATTCTTATTTAATAACACCTTTAACTATTTATCCCAGCTAAAAAAAAAATATTAAAAAAAAATTATAACTGCCAAGTATTTTAATTTACTGGAAATTTTTAATGAAATTCTTATAGTTATCAAAGATAATCTTATTTGAAGAAAGTTTTACATAATTATCAATCAAAAAAGACAATGGCAATTATTGCTTTAATTATATAATACGATTATTATTTTTTACGAAACAATTGTACATTTTTAATTTTTTTTACCTTATATTACACACATTTTCCATTCATATTTTAAAAAGCTATTAAATTTATATCTACTTTTTAATGAGATCAGATATTTTTAAACATATTGACAAACAAATTTTCTTAATTTATATAAAATCTGTTATATTTTCGTTTTCTTCAAGATTTATTTATGATATGCATTTAGTCTTCATTTTGATGAAGAAAAAATAAAATTAATAATATACTATTAATGAAATAAAAAAAATTATGGTTTAATCGCATACCTCTTCTTGTTAGAATAGATTGATCTTCAGTTCTTAACGGATTACTTTTTTCCCAGGCAATATATTTCTTCCACAAATCCACCTACAGTAATCAAAATATTTCAATTATGAATTCATTTATACAAGTTTTAGCTCATTATATAAATTAATTTCACATCTTTTATGATTTCATATATAATGAAAATTGTATAAAACATGATTATGAAATAAAGAATATAAAAAATATTTCATAATAAGTAGTTAAAAAAGTATGTTGTATGCATTATAAAACTTAAAAATTATGTAGAAATGATGTAGAACTTCTCTTTGCTTATTTTTAATGTAAATTTTATATGTAATGTTTGACCCAAAAAAATGTGTTTTAACTAATATATTTGATATTGTACATCATGTTCCTCTCTCCATAATTCCTTTGCATTTGAATGGCATCAAAGCAAAGAAATTATATAATAATTTATTAAAAAACACCTTTAAAATAAATTTTTTAAAAAAGCACAAATGATGTAAATTTAGCTAAATCATGCATATTATGTAACATTAAAAGAAAATCAATCACAATAGATTTAATCACTTAAATGCCATGAATACAAATAATTTGATAGAAAATTTTGTATAATCTTCAAACTTTTGAAAAATTTCAATAAATCAATTTGCATAATTGAACTCTCGCAATCAGTGTGAGTAAATTTTCGTATGCAATATATTATCCACTTCAAATAAAATTGAAATTAACATACTCTCTAGCCTATTATCTATGGATTATATTTCACAGTGTGGATTGCAGGCTGGTATGTCCAATTTTCAAGTGAATAATTTAAGGAAGCATCAAATCAGATGCAAAAGAAATAAACCACAATAATAATTAAGAGTATCTATTAAAAGAACACTATGAAGAAGAAAACACTTTAACACTAAGAAGAAAGAGGAAACAGACGTCATATGTGAATGATTGTGAGTGAGCATAAACAGTCTATAACTAAGTAAATAAATGATTAAAAATGTTTTTCAGAATGTCTTGTAGATACTTTTTTTTTTTTACTTGTAATCACTTAAAGGATATTTTCATTTTGAAACATTAAAAGGTTTAAGTTCATAGTGTTGTTAAACAAAATTTAATGAGATGATACCTAATAATCAATTTAGACAATTTTGCAAAATTTAAATTATACAAAAGAATGTAATATTAAGTAAGTAACAGCAGCATTTATTCAGATTATTGATTTAAGCTAATTTTATAATAATTGGAATAACTATAAATGCTAAAAGAAATCTAGAGTACATTATTGTAAATAAGTTGACTAAGACAAAAACTGAAAAAAAAAAAAAAGTTTCACAGTTCTTAATTTAAATTATAAACAGAAATTAAAATAAGTTTAAGTTATTGTGGAGAAAAAAAATATTGAAAAATTTAGTATGTTCACACAATAATTTCTATTTTATATAACACTGAAATATATATGAAAACTTCATATATGCTGACAATTTTCAGAGTTAAATTATCTGGTATGTGTGTCTTATCTTCATGAAAATGGTGTAAAACAATTTCTAATAATATGAACAGGTTGAATATTAATAATATAACAACTGTGAAAAGATGTAATTTTAATGTAGATTTTCAAGTGATTTAATAAGTTTTCCTACATGTGTAAAATATAGCAATTAAAATTCAAAACAATATAAACATAATTTACCTGCTTCAATTCATCAGGTAAGCCTTGAGGTGGTGTAGAAAGTGCATTTCTATTAAGACCTCGAGTAACTGCCTCATATTCTTTAGAAACTCTACGAGCATTCATATAATCTCTGCTTCGATCTTGAATCATCTTGTCAGCAATAATAGGATTTATACTCTAAAGGAAAATCCAAATAAAATTATACATAATAGACAAGAAAATTAGTGAATTGTTCTTAATTTTACTATTGCTGTCATTAATTATAAAATATTAAAAAGCATTTACTTAAGTCAATAATTATCCCATAAAATAGAAAAACCTTCTTAGCACCTCTTTTAATAAACTGCAAATTGTATTTAATGTAAATGTGATGATATTTAGGGCAAGATGATACATTAGAAATACTAATCCATGTTAATATCGATTTATTTTCATCAAATTATTTATGAATTATTTCCAAAAAATAATTATGTTAGATCTATGATTAGATTATGTCTCCAATCAAAATAGTTTACAAATATTAACTTAAATATTTTTAAAACATTAAATTTTTTTTTAATTTCTAAATTATCTTACTTTAATATAAATAAATAAAAAAAAATTTAAAATCTTGAAAATTGTACAATAATCTGTAATAAAAACAAAAATTATACATTAAATTTTATTTCATCCTATAATTAAATAAAAAATTTTAAATCTTAAGGTCAAAATAAAATATTAAGATCACATTATAAAAAGTTTAGTATAAATAAAATCAAACTTATTTTAAATACCTCGCACATAATTTGCTAATATAGTGTATGATAACAAACAAGTAAATGAAAAATTGAAAACTGATCTATAAAGTGAAATCAACTTTCAGAAAATGACATAATTAGTTAGAATTTCTCAAAATAAATAAATACTTTTTAAATTTCTCAATGTTCAACTAGAATTCTTCAAAGAATATTCTTAACAGAATTGTGAAATAACTTGATTTCACAATTCTGACAAGAATGATATCTTAAAAATTCATTTTCTGAGAAAATTTTAATTTCAATCTAATTTTTCCCCCTCATGAATTGATGTACCGGTTGAGAAAATTTTGGAATAATAAATCATAAAAACAAGTTCTTGGAATACAATTCTTGGAATATAATGACTGATTCATCATTACATATGTAAATACAAATCCACAAAAAAATATATTTTGCTATTATTTCATGAATGCTTATTTTAAACTTTAGTTATATTGATGGCCAGAACCTTTATTATTTAACTTTATGCCACTTAGAAAAGAATATATAATAAAAGTTATTTTTATATTACATAATATATTTATAATAAGTCCTTTAGAAATTTTTTACATACTTGTTCATAACTAACATATTCTTTCCATAGCTGTTCAATATTTGTCATGGGATTTACGATTCCTCGTTGATACACTTTTCTCACAGCTGTAATTCTTTGGTTTTCAGCGTAACTTCCTACAGCCTCACTAGGGATAAACAAGATATATTTTAAAAAGACAACAAAAATTCAGAAAAAGATGAAATTTTTTTTTAAATACATGATTTTTTTAAAAAATAATAGCAAGTTTATGAAAGGTAAAATGTGCTTAAATGAGTATGTGAAAATTTAGTTTCTTCATTGACAATACAATTTTAATATTAAATTAATAAAAATAAACTTACACATTCTTTAAAAATGAAACATAATCACTCCATATTGGAAAGGACATAATATCATTGCCCATCTTGTCCAAAGCAAAATCATATGCTTGAGCCATTTTTTCACTAAAATAAAAAATCAAAAAAAAAATTGAGGAATTTAGTAAATTAATAAATAAATTTAATATCAGACAACAATATTTAATTATTTCAAAATCTTATAGCTATTGAAATAATGATCTATTTCACAACACTAAAATAAATTTTTATATTTCAAAATAAAGTTCTAAAATCTATTACTGAATTGAAAATCAAAGTCATGGAATTCCATATAAAATTTAATAGTTATTATTCCCCTCCTAAAAGAATCTGCCATATATCCCGACTTTCAATTATTTTCTATAAATTTTTTAATAGTTTTTTTAAGTTTCGATGGATATTTTAATATAGTTTAAGATATTAATTATTAAATTAATTTATTAACAATACTTACCGATACGAAGGTAATGAACCTTTTGTCTCTTTTACATAACTGAGATATGTTCTCCATAATTCTATATTTAAAACTTTCACAAGGCATCGAGTAAACAACTAAAAATAAAAAAAACTTCATTTAGTAAAAAAAAAATCACAAACAATTATAAAAAGAACATAAAATATATATATATTGTTAAATATAAAAGTCTAGTTTAAATTTAGCAAATACAACGAACTATATCGAATTATTAAGAAAAGAAGAAAAAAATTTACTAACTTTTTCAACTCTTTCATAATTTCTTGATTTCATCTGAAAAAAAAAATGCATTAATAAATTTTTCTCTTTCAAAACATATTTTTACTGAATCACATTTTATGTAACTAGTTGCATTCAACATTAATTTAATTGAATAAATACAACATATTAGCATGCATACATCCAATTTACAGCACAAATTTTATAAATCCAATTTTAACACAAAGATACTAAGCAAATTTAATAGTGCAATATATAAATCATTAAAAAAAAAAAAAAAAAAAACATTTAACTTTTCACACTATATATACATTGTTGCATTGCAATCTTTGTATCTACTATCAATATATATATAAAAAAAAATAATGCATTGTTTCTCTAGTCCCTCAGAATTTTCGACATATATATATCCAATCTATTTATCAAAATTCCACTTTTAGTAATACACTTTTTAAGATAAGCATAATAATTATTTATTTATTCATATTTCTCAATAACATTTACTTTTAAAATAATATCCATGTCAATTTTTCTGTGCCTATTAATTTACATTGAAGTGGAGATAAATGTAATACTACATTCAAAGCATTTAAAAAAAGGTTTAAATTTAAAGAGACAAAAAATAAATAAGAATTAAAGACTAAATACACTTCTTATCAGTTTAATTATAATATTATATAGCTTATATAAGATTACATTGCTGATTATTATAAGTATAAATTAATACAGTTTCAGTAAATATTAAATAGTTTACATGTAATCTTTATTATTAAGAAACAACATAAAATGACTTATAAAAATTTTGCTATAAATTTTCTAATTTTGTTTTTTCTAATTTTTGTATTTATCTAATTTAAAAAAAAAAAATTGTTGGGGGGGGGGGGAATAAAAAGTTTTACACATTTATAAACACATACAAAACAAATAGCAATATAGCATATGAAACAAGAGTTTTGTGCATGTATGTTATTTTTATAATTTAATAATTTTATTCATTGAAAAGTTCAAATTGTTTTTCTATGAATCCTGGCATCTACCAAAAAAAAAAAATAATAATTCCAATAAGCTCTTTCCATCACTATTAAATCAGAGCTGCAAATCTTACAACAGAATTACAAAAAAAAAAAATAATAATAATAATAATAATAATAATTTACACATTTCTAATTAAGTGTTGCTTTCTTAATTAATTTATTCATTTGTTTTATTTCAAATATTCTGTCTTTATATGACTGGAAGATTTTTTTAGATTCAAAATTCTTTTATTATTTCTTAATACTTTCGACTTCTTATTCAGGGGGGAATTTTTTTTTTTTTTAAATAATATTTTGTTAAAATTACTGAACATCAATCAGTTGTGTGATACATATTATCAACCAAAATTGTAAAATATACAGATTATTATTAAGATAAGTAGAAATTTCATGAATGTTTTTGTAGATATTAATATAGATATTGAACATCTTTCGTATAAAGCTTTTTTATTTATTTATTTATTATTTTTTTTTTTGTAAGTCTAACTTTTTAATTAAGTTATATTTGTTCTCTCTATTGAAAATTCATTATATTTATTATATAAATTCATTACAATTATTATATTACATTATATTTACTAAAGTCATACCATACCTACTAGTAACGAAATAATCCAATGAAAAATTTTTGATTATTACAAAATCAGTATTAAAGTTTCATGATTATTAAATACTATTATGCTTGTAATTAAGTACTATAATGAGACATTAGTTTATTATTTTAAAAATTTAATATTAATCAGCATATCGATTTTCACTTTTTACCATTAAGAGATTTAACTCCTCATTATTGAAAAAGTTTTATAACGCTTTCTGATGAAAATATTTATGTACTACTTAGCTGCAAATATCTAAAAGTTGATAATTTTTTATCAGGACGGAATATATAGGGTGATTATAATTAAAGTCTCATTTTCAAGAAAAGAACCACTCATCACAATGAGTTCAAATTTGAACTGAAGATACTTGAAGAAGTGGGAAACGGTACGGCATCAAAAAAGGTTCCAAAGTGTAATGATAGATGACGCTATAAGCAGCATAAAGAAAGTGAATTCGGTTGTCAGTGATATTTTGAATCGAAATTATAACGTATTTGGCATGAGTTGCACATTAAACCAACTGTAGTGTTCAATGTGCTTGATTGTTTCGGTTTTTTGACAGAAAAAATGACTTCCAAGTCATTCAACAGTTGTAACACTATTAGTGGAAAGGCCATCCACCACGGCAAGGTCATACCAAATTGGATGGGAAAAATCGGTGGAACTTTCATTTGATGCCATACTGTTTCCCCCTTCTTCAAGTATCTTCAGTTAAAATTTAAATTCATTGTGACGAGTGGTTCTTTTCTTAAGCATTTTGAAAGTGGGACTTTAATTATAATCACCCTGTATACAATTATCGAATATAACATTATATTTCAGACATATGCACAACAAGACAAATATTGTAGCATCTATCTACCTTTTCTCTGAAATAAACGAATGTAGGGTCCTTTGAATATTTATTATTTGTTTAAACGTTCTGAATAGTTTTCCAGCAATTTTTTAAAAAAGTTTTTGATTTGAAAAATAATATATTCTTTCTCTACTACAATATGACTGTGTGTCAATTTAGTTCTCACCTGTCATTTAAATTTCTTTCTCCGAGTATACGCTAATTATATGTAAAAAAATAATAATATTATTCTGAATTTAAGCTACCAAAAAGCTAACTTTTCGTAAAAATTAATTTTTTAATAAATTATAAAATTTTAGTAGCAATAAATAAGAATTTTCAGCCATTTCTGCAAAAATATCTGAATGTACCCAAAAAGAATAAAACAATCCAGATGATGATGATGACAAATTCCCATCATAGATACTGATCAACAGAAATTATTAAACAAATAATAAAAATGGAACGGCACTGCGATATGTCGTCAAGACTTTATTAAGTATTTTTTTCTAATAGGGGGGTGGGGGTTGAAATCT
Source organism: Caerostris darwini (assembly GCA_021605075.1). NCBI lineage: Eukaryota > Metazoa > Arthropoda > Arachnida > Araneae > Araneidae > Caerostris > Caerostris darwini. The sequence continues at coordinate 53,468 of BPLQ01010694.1, read as the reverse complement.
GTTGATTAATATAGACAGATATTATAGAAAAAGAAGTGGGGACGATTTATAATTTGTCACGTTTATTCTTAAATTATTTTATTTTATTGTTTCTTCAATGAAATTTGAATGGATAATGTTGATTAATTTACATAATCAGCATTATTTATTCAAACTCATAATGCTGATTAATTTAATTAACTTTTTAATTTATCAACAACAAAATGCCATAATATTCAAACACAGTAGACGAAATTTTCTTTGACCTCTACAATAAATTTATGCGACCAATAAATTATAATGAATTATACCTATAAAACAAATGAAGCTTTAATTTTTGGTATACAACCACCAAAATTATATTTCATAATGCCAGTTTGCTTAGCAAGATTATTTTTTCAAAAAATTAATAATAATAAATAAATAAATAAATAATAATAGTATGTTGTTTTGCATGATGATTTGGAATCAATAGATAAAAAAGGCAAAATTTTGATTTATAGTGTGCAGGTTGTGCAAACCAGATTGTAACTGGGTATGGTTGGGTTGAGATACTTGAGGCAAAGGTTAGAGAACTCACAACTTTATTACACATGCACAAACACTACACACACAATTAGTGACATGCAATATTTAGCCCATTTAAAGACAGATAATTATAGATTCGTGGAAGGAATCCACTTCTAAGCCGAAAACGCGATACTCGGATACGTGCAGGATATGCGAAATATACTTCCTCTCCGGGTGAAAGTCTGTAGGCCAATTCATGCGTCAGGATGCGCTAAACAGATTTCCTCTCAGGATGAAATATAAACTAAACGTTTCTCTGCGGAAGCGAGGGTTGCGCTGTACTTCCTCTAGTGTGAGTCTCGAGGCTGACTGACCATTTTTTTTTTTTTTTTTTTTTTTTTTTTTTTTTTTTTTTTGAGCGCTACAGGGAGCACTCTTATCAGTGTGTAGGAGGAAGCACAGTTATGGATTTCAATAATCAGATTATTGACTTGCAAAACATTAATTACTCAGCATTCACTCACGAACCCCTGAAGCTAGTTGACCACTTAACAAAGAAACTAAACGTTTCTCGTTCAACTTGTAAACCTCCTTCTTACAAACATTCTTTAAAAAATGTTAACATTTTTTTTTAATGTGTAAGTTAAGTATTAAAGAACGAAAATATAATTGAACGCAAAATTTTCTAAATGTAAATGGTGAATGAACGGTGTTTATGCTATACTTTATACGAACATCAAATTGTAATGTTCATCTTAAATTGTATAGCTATTTTAAGCTAATTCTGCTAACATTAGCTAATTCGGTTTGTCGCTCTTCTGTCATTTTGTGCACACTTAAGGCTAATTAGATTGGGACCTACAGTTTAATGTGGATTCCGAACCACTAACAAGCATCCATGGCACTGTCAGAATTCGAGCTTGCAGCCTGTGATACCAAAGGCCAGAGCGCTACTCAATTGAGCATCAGACCGTTAGTTAATTCGGATAAATAATCTGTATGCTTATTACGACGTGAGGAAAAAAAGCAGGTAAGTACGATTCATAGAACATACAGATAACCTCTGGAGAAATTTTAACTACGTGGATTAATCAGGTTATTTCACATTTACTTTGATTTGATACGATTTTTATTCGATTAAAATACTACAAATGGTAAATACTATATGTTTGATGCATAAGAAAACATCTTTACTTTTAAGTTAAATATACTACTGTGTCCAAAAAGTAAGACCGATTAAGTTAAGTTCAATTAAAATTCCAGGGACTTGTGGAATTGTAATTTTTTTTTTTTTTTTTTTTTTTTTTCAGGCTGCTAACACTGTCCTTGACATCTATGTAAAATTTGACGTCAAAATATTCATTAGTGTTTGAGTTACGCTTGGCTTTGTGAGACACTAAAACTGATTCCGGCGATTTTTGAAATGTCTGAATTAATTGAGCAAAGTACTTGCGTTAAATTTTGTTAGTTGCATTAAATTTGTTTGAGGAAACATATATAATGTTGCAGGAGGCATTCGGTGAGCATTCCTATATCGGAAAGAAATGTTTAGAAGTGGTATAAACGGTTCAAAGAAGGCACAGAACGCGTTGAAGACAAAGAGTCCTCTGGTCGACCCTCAATCTCCACCGACGAAGCTCACGTCCAAAAAAATTAATGATTTAGCGCTTGCAAACCGTCGATTTACAATTAGAGACCTTGCTGATGATATTGGAATTTCAAAAGGATCGGACAATTCCATTTTGGGGCTCAAACGCGTCAAATCTCGACTGGTACCGAAAATACTGAATGCGCCAGCTCACACTGCATTGATTCTTCGTGACTGTTTAGCCAAAAATGAAATCCATATCGTTCCGCAACCACCGTATTCACCTGATTTAGAACTGGCTATTCCCTAAACTCAAAAGACCACTCCGGGGACACCTATTGAGTCGATTGAAGAGGTTCAACGTGAATCGCCGCGAGCTTTGAAGGCCATCCCTGCCGATGACTTTATAGCATGCATTGAGGATCGGAAAAAAAGTTGGCATAAGTGCATTATGTCCGGAGGGGATTGCTTTGAAGGCGATGGAATAAATTTAGAAGAATAAATAAAGAATTTTTGAAAAAAAAATTGGTCTTACTTTTTGGGCACATTAGTAAATACTCATAAATTTAATAATTTCAAGAAAAATTATTTTAATATTTTATTATAAATCCCCATGCATTTTCTTAAAATCTTAATAAACTGTACATACTTTAGAAGCATTTTTTAAAATAGAAGATTTCTGAAATATACAAAAATTTCATGAACATATTTTTTTCATCATTTTTTCACACAAGCAGAAGAATTAAAGGTAATGTTTCGTAAATCAATTAACATTTTTAATTAATCATAGTGGCTGTACCTGCTGTAACCATTCCAAAATTAATTACAGAGCTCTCATCTCAATTTTAGTCATGAAAATCAAAACCGATGTTCTTCTCAAAGAATTAATTATAATCCACTCTTTGAAACCAATTGGTTATGCGAATCGTTCAGAATTTTCATTTATTTCGATTTAATCAGAACGAAAAGATTAAATTGTTCTATTAATTTAAAATCAATTTTTTTTTGTGATTGCATCGATATATTTGAATAAATATAAGCAAAATGAACTTAGGATCTGAATCTGATTATATATATATGCAAATAAATGAGATTCCTTTTAAATTCGATTTCTTATAACCCATAAATGCAATACGCGCATAGCTAATTTGTTGCAAAATCTATGTTTATTCAAAATCACTTTTTTCCATCGTTCAATGGCATAAAAAACAACTATGTCATGAGAAAGATTCTCTATTACTCAGGATGTATTACGAAAGTGTAGTTACATTATATTCAACCAAGCTAAAAATCCCCATTAGGTTCTTCAAATGAACAGCGAACACATAAAGAAATTGTGCATATCTATAATATCAATCGATATTTCTGTTATTGTAACATGTAGCTTTATTGGAAATCAATCCATTACAATAAGGATCACACACTAAGAAGAAACAAGGAGAAAAAAGCAAATATACAGCAAGACAGCAATTGACAATAAGTCGATCTCGCACATCACAAAAAGCCAAAGGAGAGAGTAAATAAAGGAGGTAGACATTTTATTTCAGTCCATGAGGCTCCTGGCTTCCCAATACAACTGCAAAACTTCTTGGCGCTGAGCCTCCCTGTTCACAATAGATATTTCTTATTTCACAAAACAAATAAAAATATATATTTTTTTTTTTAATTTAACGTTGAAAATTGCTAATAATCATATCCGAAATGCATCTTAATTAAGTTCTTTTTTAATCTAATTGATTATACGATTAGCTGAGAATTTTCATTTATTTCGATTTAATCAGAACGAAAAGATTAAATTGTTCTATTAATTAAGGATCAATTTTTTTTGTGATTGCATCGATATATTTTAATAAGTATAAGCAAAATGAACTTAGGATCTGAATCTGACTATAATACGAAGACTGGCTACATACGAAGTCATTCTAGTTTTGAATTCTATCTGGTAGCGAAACTAATTATTCTGCGATGTTAAGAATAGAAGCAGTATTCCAAAAATCCATCAAAAATCTTACTAAATATTTAAAAATATGTAATATGAATTTTAAGAAAATATTTCAAAATACAAATAACTTTCTAAAATACATGCACACCAAATTCTATTGTTCTATATACCAATTCTTTCATTTATTATTCTACGATGTTAAGAACAGAGGACGGTTCCAAAAATCTGTCAGAAATCATCCATATTAAATATTTAAAAAAATAAAAATAAAAACAAGTAATATGAATTTTGAGAAAATATTTCAAAGTACAAATAACTTTCTGTACACCTTTTTTTTTTTTTTTTTTTTTTTAATACCTGTATACCAAATTCTGTCGTTCTGAACTTTTCTACCTATCTTTGCGTTATGCTATATACCAATTCCTTCATTTATTATTCTAAACAAATAAGTACCAGAAATTCCAGTGAGCATACTTTCACTTTTACATAGATATGTTATCATTCTCAGTGGCATACTTTATTAAGGAAATCAATATCTAAATACGCAGTATGTTTTTTTACTAATCTCATAAAATAAAGAAATCTTATAATGTCCCACTCGCTGATGATTTGGCAATTACTTAATGAGGATTGGTATGATGTTAGTAGAGACAGATAAACCCAGATCGAGAATTCTCAGCTAAGCGGATTTTAGACAAGTGTTTCAGTTTTGTGATCTACTCCAGATGAGAATATATACGTGCAAAGTATTAGCAGTTGAAATGGATAGCTACCATATTATTACGTGATAATTATAACAGTTTTAGAATCATTGAATAAATATTTTGAAATTATATTCACTATTGTTTGAATAGTCACTTTTCTTAATCGGAAAAAGGTCGACATCGAAGTCTTCCATGAAACAAAATCAAGCCACATGGTCGTATTTTGGTCACATTGTCATATTTATTTTTTATTTGCATAAAAGGTTTATTAATGAATAGAAATTCTACACTTCTGTATTGAAAGACTGGTGAAATCCCTTTTTTAACTTATTGCAAAAAAATATAGTCGTATCGATACAGCAGTATTCTTGAGTATACTTATATTCTTATACCCAATCCTTTTAAAATTAAGTAGTAAAAAAAAAAATATTTCAAAGAAAAAAATTGGATTCTTTTACAGATTAAACATAATAATTGGGCGAAAAAAGTGAAGACAATGCTCCAAATTATCTGATACCAACAGGAAAATGCATTAAAGTTGAAGCAATGTAAACTTTACTTTACCACTAGATGATGACATGATGATTGCAAATTTTAATTTTTTAAAAATGATTGCTTTTATGCATTAAATAAATACGATTGGCTTTTTATTATTTCTAATGTTGATTACTTTTTTCAATTCCTTCTATTAGCTCACACTCTCCCTATATATATATCTTGTTCAAATTTTCAATCGTTCATAAAATACTTTTTATTCATCCACTCAAGTTCAAATACATTTTTTTTGAACTTGTAGTGGATGACACTTTATGTTAATACAGTTTTTTCAAATATTAACTCAGTAATTAAATTTAATTAATTAATTTTAGCTTTTTTTTAGATTTAAGTTGCATATATCTACCAATAGATGGTGCCAGATAAACTTTAAAAAAATGAATAAAAATTATTTATGAAGGACTTTCTGCAATAGTGGAAAAAAAAGGAGGAATTGACTTAATTTTTTTTTATATATTACTTGTTATATTGCTATATTTGCTTTGGTTTAAACAACTTAATACACGATGGATACACATAGCAATAATTGTCTAATTGATGGCAGCATTCAAGTCTCAGCGTTAAATTTAACTTTTAAGGATTTTTCCCAATAGAGCTTGAAAGTTCGAATATAACTGAAATATATATTCAATTTCTAACCATTTTTCAACCGTTTCTGTTTTTATCTTAAATTGCATCCTGCCTGGCCATTGTTTTCATGAAAAAAAAAAAGAACCATTTTTTAACAAGCTTTCAATACTGGGGAAGATTTTGAACAAGGTCTTATCATCAGTATAAGTATCGAAAATAGGTTTGAAATCATATTAACTAGTATTAAGTTTTGACAAATATCTCTTTGCTGTAAGCATTCAGATACATGATTATGTCAATATTCACTCTCTACCAAATAAAATATTAACATTGTTAAAATTATATTCTACACTAGCATTCATACCTTTTACAAAATCAAATTAACGCTCGATAGATTAATATTTCTGATGAATAATTCCCAATGATTTTATTGTTATTCGATCAATAACAAAAACCTTCAACAACATTCAAACATTCTTCAACATTTGTGACTAAAGATAAAAGAAAAAGAATCGGCATATTTTATTTATTGTAATCGAAATGACGGATTTTCGTTACACTTTTTACAAAGCATCATAAAAGCACTTCATGAATTTGATTACAAAGAAAGTTTAATACAGTTTTAATTGTAAAAACGTACTTCCAAAATGTAATTTTCGGAAATATTAGAAATTGTTAAATTGTAAATAATACTTTGCCATGCCTTAGATTTTGGTACCGCTTTCTTTTCTTTCTTAACAATAAAATATATTTCCAATAGTATGAAAATAAATTACTTGCACAAACAAAATAGATTTGGCCAAAGTTTCAATATACTTACTAAGTCATATGGTTGTACATCATACATACCAAAGCAGCAACAAAGAATTTTAATACGTTGAAAAATAATAACAAAATACCCAATGACTGAATGGATCAAATTAAAATAGCATTTCTTCAGAATATTTAGATATCGTGTTTATACTTTTGCATCAAGAATAATCAAAATGATTTACTTGGTATGAAGAAAATTCTTTTAAAAAGTTCTTTTAGAAAACATTCTTTTTAGAAAGCTTCTTTCAGAAAGTATTCTTTTTAAAAGTTTCTTTTAGAAAGCATTCCTTTTAGAACGCTTCATCTTCACACTTTATGGGTTTCTACACGTTTAATTCAAACGTATTGTAACTTTGTGAAAACAGAAAAATTATCACTGCGAAAAAAAAAATTTAAAATATTATTTTCCAAAGAGATTAAATTTCAATCTTAAATTTTAATATAATCAACACGAAATTAAATTTTGGCAGTCTCTTAAAAAAAAGTTATTGTTTAAAGGAAGGGCGATTTCTAACGGGCAAAAATAATATAAAAAAAATTAAGGAATAGTTTAAAATGGGAGGAAAAAAAATATCAAATAAATTTCTTAAAACTGAAACATAGATGATGTCCTATTTAGAAAATCATTAAAGAAAATCGACAAAAATTGATCATAACTGTTGTAAATAAGTCATTCGCATAAGACGACCACATAATATATATATCATTTATGATGAAAAGCATGAGATGACGATTGCGGGTCTGACATCAACACTTCTGCTAAAATAAAAAATGGCATTGTGCATATTTTTTTATGTTGCAAAGCATGTTGAATGATTCTCAATTTGTAAAACATATTTGTCTTAAATGTATGGCCGGAAAAGTTAATGGCCACAATGTTCAGAAAACGGGGCTCTGAAAATCCTCATCATAAGTTTGAAGATGTTCGTGATAGCTACAAAATGAATGGTGCGGCATTTTGCATGATCAGATTTTGCAGAAAAGACAATAAAAGAAGAAATTTATCTCGGTATGCTAGAACAATTTGTCTATACCCATCGACATCGACCTCGGTTGTTTTAATGTCCTAACAGATGAATTTAACACGATGGTCTAATATCATAGCTGCCTTGTCCATCATAACTTCTGTTGTCTTTTTTTTATATAAAGCTTTGAAAATATAAAGTGTATGCCAAAAAAGGTAATACAGTGGATTTTCCGAAAGCCCAAATTATAGTTGCAATTTCATCAATAACCCGTGCGATTCTGCAGAACACTAATCTTGAACTAAATTTTCGTCCGCAAATTCTCCATGTTACCAAAATATAGCAAGTAGAAGTGTATTGATTGATTTTTTTAAAAATTAAATGTGGTTAATTACTGTTTATCGTCATGTTATATTTCTTGCACTGACACATTCGAATAAGATACTTTTAAATGGGACACCCTGTATATTTCTACAAAATATTATGAAACAAAGATTTATATTTAATCCATCGGTATCAACCTATCATATAATCAATCGGAATAAAAAAAATATATAAATATTCAACTATTATATTAGCGAGAAGTAAGAAAACTATAATTGAATTCTGTTGATTTTAACAACACTTTCCATGCATGTGTTAGAATAAAAGTACATATTTTAATTTGATGCACCCGTTACTTTGAAATACTTTGATTTTCTTTCTTTAACCGCGCTACATATGTGATTGTTGAATAAAAACGGTTATTAAATCATTAGGCAATCTTGATATTATTCATTACATCTGGAATATGAGTGTAGCAATTTAATTTTTTATGTAATTAAAAATATTTTTATTTAACCCTTTTTTTCAGATGTAAATTATATTAATTCTTAATTTTAAAAATAGTTATTCGGTTATTCTGAAAACATCGAATATTAAGTTATTAAAAAGGAAAATTTAGTTATATGAATAAACAGTAAACTTCCATTCATTGCAGATATCCACTTGAGTAATATTAACATAAAAAGGATAATTATTCATAAAGAAACGAACTTTAAAAACAGTTGGGCAAGAAAAATTAAGCGAAAACAATTGATTCGAGCCTCGATAGATGGCGCTACTTAAATATGAATGAAATGGAAAAATTCTTAATTCTTCTACTTTGAAAATTTGAAAATGCGTCTTTAATCGAATAACGTTTAAATATCGACAATATTTAGTGGAAAATACTGACAATGAAGAATATTTCTTTCATGACACTGTATGAACATTTTCATCATGTCTTATTCAAAAAATTCAAGGGAAATTTTAAAAAATGGGTAATTTTGCTGCAACATTTGTGAAAATTATCTTTGAAATACGAAATGGCATCACAGCCAAAAACACAGACGCTGATCCACTTTTGTTTCATATAAAGGAATTATAAACATTTAATAACAATTTACAACACTAATGATTTAATTTGATTAACGATTTTTATTTTATAAGATGATTTTACTACAAATGTCATTTTAAAGACACGAACATTTCCATCATGGCGTCATATTTCTAAAAAACGAAATCCCAGGTTTTGATTTTATTTAAAATTTATAAAAATTGGTTAAATTGTTATATTAGAACTTATTTATAAAAATTTGCACTATGGAAAAGCACAGTTTACTGTAGGCACAGATCAATTTCGCCCCATATAAAAATATTATAATCATTCCATAGGCGTTATATTGCTAATAATTTAAATACAAAAAATTATCACTTTTAAAATAATAAAAATTGCATTGCTTATTATAACAACGAATTAGTACCTTTAAGACTTGATAAAGTTTTTTTATTGGGTCTATATTCCAAACGATTGGGTTATTACTACAAAACATAACGGTTAAAAAAAAATAGCAATAACCCAAGGGTGATAAACAAAACCAATATTGGAATACACAGGTGAAATCAAACTTGTTTTGCAAAACAAAGCTATATAGTTCACCTAATATGCTGTATATCAGTGCTTACAGATATATTTATTTCAAAGACAGAGAAGTAAGCATTTTTGAAAAAGCTAGATAGATTTTTGAGACGAGTAAAATGAAATTTAAAAAAAAAAAATTACTACAAATGAACAGCTATCTCGTATCACATCATTTTTATTAAAAGTTACATAATGATGTATTTCAAATATAACTTCCGAGTGCCTTAATAATTTAAAAGATTAAAATATGAATAAGAAAATTTATTCTTACACTCCAAATTTTTTTTTATTTTGGTAAAAAAACAGTTTGCATTTTAGTTAGTCACATTACGTATCACCAATAAATATTGGAACTATTCTCCAATTGCACATCATTGTCAACTCAAAAACAATCAAGCATTAACAAATCAAGCATTAAATTTGACCTCATATTTTGGGAACATTTTCTTGCATCTTATCCAAACTTTTAAAAAGAAATATCCATCTCTTTCTTACCCTTATAATCACAATTAAACTTTAATTATTTCATTACATTTCTTCAATTTAGTAAATAAATCGTTTATGCGATTAGTGATTTCTTTAGTATATATTTAGTTAAAAATTCATATAAAAGTTTAAGAGAAACCAGCTTTGACAAAAAAAATTTCTTAAGTTAATGTATAAACTTATTTTTTTAAATTTAACATCAAAATCTTGTGGGTGGATGTGAATATATATGCATGTACTCCAGTTTTTAATCTATTATATTTTGATTGTGCAACTTGAAAGTCGCACACATGGTTATTTCCATTTAATAATGAATAATAAAATGTAACAGATATAAGTTAAAAATTTCCGACTAATGATATAAATTTTTTTATACTGACTCCTTGCAGTAATTTTATGCGTTATCATTTTCAACAGATTGAGAAAAATTTCTTTAATAAGTTCAAGTGTCTCAATTTGTTTCTTTTATGGATTCATTTTTGCATAAACACAGTTTTGGCATTTATAAAATATTTATTACTTTAAAGCTGCATTATATATATACTACTGTGCCCCAAAAGTAAAACCAATTTTCAATTTAAATTTCCCGGGCATATGGAATTTCAATTTTTTTTTTTCTTCTTCTTCTTCTTTTTTTAGGTTGTTAGCATTGTCTTTGACATCTGTGTGAAATTTCACGTCAAAATATTCATTAGTGTTTGAGTTACGTTTGGCTTTGTGAGACACTAAAACTGATTTCGGGATTTTTGAAATGTCTGAATTAATTGAGCAAAGAACTTGCAATAAATTTTGTTTGCGGAATGAATATTCGTGTGCGGAAGCGTATAGAATATTGTAGAAGGCATTCTGTAAGCATTCCTATATCGGAAAGAAATGATTACAAGTAGTATAAACAGTTCAAAAAGGCAAAGAACGCGTTGAAGACGAAGAGCACTTTGGTCGACCATCAACCTCAACCGACGAACCTCACGCCCAAAAAATTAAAGGTTTGGTGCTTGGAAACCGTCGATTTACAATTAAAGACCTTGATGATGATGTTGAAATTTCAAAAGGATCGGTCAATTCCATTTATGTTTTGGCCCTCAAACGCGTAAATCTCGATTGGTACCGAAAACACTGAATTTTTTAGAAAAACATCGTCGCGTTAAAGCGTATGAAACAATGCTTTCTGACTATCAGAACAAATTGAAATACATCAGAACTGGAGATGAGACTTGGATTTATGTTTACGACCCGGAAACAACTGATCAATCGAGCGAATATCGTGACAAAGGTGAAGCAAGACCGAAAAGAGCGCGCCAAAGTCGCTCAAAAATCAAGGTCATGTTGATAGTTTTCTTCGATTACCGTCATGTGGTGCATTATGAATTCCTTCCGCCGGGCCAAACTGTCAACAAGGAATATTATTTCAGTGTTATGCATCGTTTGCATGAAGCTATTCGCAAAAAGAGGCCACATTTATGGAAGGACAACTCTTGGTTTTTACATATAATTAACAGGTACCAAAGTGTTATAGAACAGTTTATGACAAGCAAAAACAAAATTGCACATTTTGATCACTAAGTTGAAATAGCTAACCAAATAATCAATTATAAGATAAATCCCCTGACCCCTCCCCTCATCTCCCAGATGTCCCTTTCTTGCCAAATCTTGACGGGCCAGTAGATTTCATAAAAGTAACCCTTTGTGATAAGGTTCTATAGTTAATTTCTATGTTGAATTATTTACTACATCTTGGCGATTGCCACGCTAACGAAATATTCGGTTCTTGGTGACAGGTGTCTCCAGATATATAATTATGTTTCCAGAAAACAGTCTCATTTATTTACCACCACAAAATTCAGTTCTTTCATTTCACTGATCTTGCAAATAACTTCAGTTGTGATTACTTTGGAGTCAACTTAGATTAGTTGTTCTCAAAAGGTGTGCCCAAATATAAAAATAAATATAGCTATTCTTTTTTTTTATCAGTTTCCCCGTTCAAAGACGGCTGTCATAACAAACAACTAACCTTTCTAGTAATTTTTTTTTTTTTTTTTTTCCCCATTACATAAAAAAAGTCGCTTAGCAGAAATAATAAGTCAAAGGATTCCGAAAAACTAAGAACGGCGTTGGAGTTGAAGTCTATGAAGTTGACCATCTGAATATATACTGTGGCGATTGGTAGCGGATGTGATATTCTTGTTGTGTATATTACGTATATTGAAAATGTTGGGAAGTGAATGTAATGTGCATATTATTGATTTTCAGATAAATAAATCCAAATAAAATGGACATATTTCTCAAAAAGAAACGTGAGGTTGAAGAATCAAGTTCTGGAAATGAACAAAGGTTAAGTGCAAGTAAGAATGCAAAGTCGCTTAGTATATGTCAGTTATTAAGCTTTGGTTTCACTTGGACCGGAATTGAATATTCTCCTTTGCTATTATGTTTGGTATCTATGCAAAATTGCAAATGAGTTATTACTTCCTAGTAAATTGAGTAAACATGGTATAATTGAGTATTCTACTTAACAAGATAAATCTGCAAATTTTTTCAAAAGAATGTCTGAACACAAGCAAAGACGGCAAATTCTTTTTAAAGTAGACTGCTTCTGATAAAGTTGAAATCGCTTCTTATCAAGTCTCAGACCACATAGTAAAAAATATGAAAGCTTATATTTTAGGTGAGTCACTTATTTCGCCTTCAAGTAGAAAAATTGACAATACTAGGGGAAAAAAAGCAGCAATGATTTTTTTTCCCCCCTAAATTTTGCATTGCAAGCTAAGTCAACAGACATTATTAACAATCACGCCATTCGTCCATTTTGTTAATGAAGATCAAATAGTAAATCAGTTTTGTTTTTGCAAAGTACGGCTACAAAAGATGAGGACGTTCTTAACATTTTGAATAACTATCTTGAAAAATTGCAGTAAACATGGAAGTTGTGAGTAGGCATTCATACAGATAGAGCCACTTTCATGTTACGCTATGTTAAGTGCATTACATCTTTTGTAAAAAAAATACTAAATACAGTAGAACCTCTGTAAGTCGAACTTCAAGGCAGACACCAAGTAATTCGAGTTATAGAGTTTTTGACTTAAGAGGATTTTGATTTTGATTTGATTTCGATTTTGTAAGGAACTATTCGACTTGTAGAGGTTTAGATTCTTTCTAACTTATTTTGAGTAAAATAAATAAAAATTCAACTTACAGAGGTAAAAAACATGTTTATTTGCAACTTAAAAGTTATATTATGTACTACAATAAAAAATCAAAATAATTCCGAAACAACTTTAAAAATATTATGTATTAACTTTATTCTATTTACTGTATACTCATACATTGTTTTCTCAGAAACAATGGTGTGCATTGTCGGCAAATCCTTAAAGTCGGTAACTTATTTTTTTCGAGCTATAGAGGTAATTAGTTTCAAATGATCGAGTTGTAAAATCAAACATTACTAATGTTTGAAATACATAGGTCAAATTTTTTTTTTTTTTTTTTTTTTTTCGAGTTACGGAGGGAAAATATGTACCAAAATGGCTTGTGGGGATTGATTAATTATTTCAACATATAGAGGGTTGAAATTTCGAATAATGGGAGGTTTTGGGGCTTGAAGGGAAGGGAACAAAAAAAATTTTCGAGTTTTGAAGGTTTTCGACTTATTGAGGTTCTACTGTAAATAAAAATTTTTATCGTAACTCAATGTTTTTTTTAAGTATGAAGGCCTTGATGGCAAAGCTATTGAGAAAAGTTTTACATCAAGTAGTTCAGGTAGTAAACTTTATTTAATCAAGACCCGTCAAATCGCGTTCATTCAAAAACTTTATATCGATATGGATTCACAAAACAGGCGGCTGCTTTTACATACCGAGTTGAAATGGCTGTCAAGGAACAAAGTTATTATCCGTGTGCATGAGTCAAGACAAGAATTGCGTTTTTTGAATTGCCAGATTACAGTATTTGGCTAATATATTTCAGCAGCTTAATACTTTGAATATTAATATGCAAGAGAAAGAAGAAAAAAATTTTATATTAATATAAATGTTTATATTCTCACATCCACTAAATGAAAGGGTTTCAGAAAAAACTACAAATTTGAAAAGGAAAAGCTGTTGAAGGTAATTTGGAAAGGTTTTCATTAATAAATAACATTTGCAATAATAATTGAACATTTAACAAATTTAGAAGAAAACTAAGTAATCATTTTCCATCACTTTAACACTGAACAGGTTGATTTTACATTAATAAAAGAAAAAGAGCTAGACGTTTTATCCACTGAATGTGGATGGTTGGCTAAAAAATGCTTTGAACATTTTACGACAATTTTCAACATCATGTTTGTATGAATTTTACGACAATTTTGCACTCACTATTTATATGAATTCAGAATTTCTGCACTCGCTACAATCAAGTTTATATATTTAAAACCAAACATTGAAGAAATCTCTAAGACCATGTTCATGTTTCTCAAATATACAAGAATGAATAAATTTAAGGTATGTTTAGTTTTACTTATTTTTATTGCATCATTTTTTCTGTAACAGTTGCCTTAACTATAATAACACATTTGTCAGAAATTTGTATATAGGGCGCCTACAATTATATATATTCATCCTACTATACAACTATATCCTACAATTATATATTATATTATATTCCTATATACAAATTTAATTAACACTAAACACTGATCAAGAACACAAAAACAGCGGCCTGTCTCTCCATATATTTTTATTTTAAAAAGTCATATGGTTGATATAAAAGATTTCTGATTTTGATTGAAACATGAGAGTTTGGCGTAGTTTATTAAGAAAATTGAAATATCTTTTAATTTATTACTAATAAGTAGAGAGCCATGTGCTATAGGAATTAAGTCTTTTCCTTTCACAAGGAAAGGCAACGAACTCGTCCATTACAGATTTGTTTGAAATTTATGCTACTGGGTTTGACAAACTTATGTAAACTGTGTAAATTAATAGGATCAGTTCTCCAAAGGCAACGAACTGTCGAGTTTGAAATTTATGCTACACAAATTTTAACTGAAAAATAGGATTTCAATAATTTTAGATACAATATACAATAAAGCCTTTTTACAATAAAATACTGCTGCGTGGCACCGTTAAATAGATCGTGAACGGGAGAAACTATTGGTGGTGTGTTCTTTCTTCGTTTTAATTCCCTACAAGCACTTTTAAGTAATACAATTAAATTAAACAAATTAATAAATGTTTGCTTATTGTTTTATTAATCGTAAAACATTAAATCCATTTACTGGCAACAATTTAAGAAAAAAATGTATGCCCAATTTTGAGGGTTCTATATTAATTTCCAATCATCTTTGAAAATTAAATTCATTTTTCAAATTGCAAGAAAATCGATCACAACTTATAATTAATACAGTAGTTATTAAATTTATGAATTATGTTTGCGTATAGAATTATAAGATTTTTAAATACTACAATTTGTAAGATTAGTACAGAAACTAGGGTGATATTTATCACAAAAATAGAAGAAACATTATACTTCACATCATCTAAAATGTCTTATAAATGCCAATTTTTTTTTACAAGTAGAGGGGTTTCCCACCCCTTTCTTCTTTTAAACAATATAAAATAATTTAAAATGGAATTGCCTTGCTGATTCACTAAGAAACATTACTAATGTAAAATTTTTAAAAATTGTTTTGTGTTTTTCATACATTTGAAGTGCAATACAAAAACGATGCCCCCCCCTTCAAATATTTAAATAATCAAATAGTTTAAAAGAAGAAAAAAAAAGTCGACGATTATCTGAAATTTTCCATTACCCTCGGATAACTGGAATATTGTCAAACTAGCTTTCTACAACTTAGAAATAATGAAAGGATACCAAACTACTCTCAAATGGTATCGCCTTGGCAGCCGAAAAGCTGACAACGTTATAAATACCATCAATAATTTCTCGAAAAACATAAATCATATCTCTCTTTTCTGAATCTCAGCGTCAATATACCAGCCACTCGAAAACCCATTACCTAAAGAAATCAAACATCCACTCCTTCTACACCAGAAAGAGAGAAACAAAAAAGATGACAAACTTCCTGACAAGTGGTACCAAATATTTTATTTTCAAACCAACCTCCTAGAAAACTTTCCACTTCAAGTTCTGAAAAAACTTTTCTCTGCTTGATGTTGTAGATTTCTCAGTTTCTTCAGAAAAGCCCGCTCAGAAACTACGTGTTCCGCCTTTCTTCATTGTTCTAGACACAAACTGGCCCGAAGCCTCCAAACTGCTATAGACCACAGTTCTCAACATAAAATCAGTTCTATCTAAAGAAATGTTTTTTTAAATTCTATCGGTTGATACAGAAGAAGACTACCCCGCCCTTAAATTCACTCTGATTACTAAAAGTGTGGTATTTAAATGCTTCAAACTTAAGAAAGACCAAACCCTAAAAGTGATCATTAAAGCTTGTTCTTCTGCACTGGCAAAAACACAATAAAATAAAAAATCGTCAATAGAAATTTCACTGCAATAGATATTACTCAGCTCTCCGGTAGAGACAGTAAACCCATGCCTCTATTCAGGGCGGATTTTCCTGTAGGCTAATTAGGCTTCAACCTAGGGCCTCAAGATCAAGAGGGGCCTACATTCAAATTGTTAGCAAAATTAAAATTACACTGTTCTAAAAACAGTAAACACTGAATCGAAAATAAGGAGAAATTTTACACATATGACTAATAAACAAACATAAAAATGTATTGGTTAAGATCAACGCTTTCGGCTCTGGGGTCTGTTCGTTTGTATATACTAGATTGCACCAAAGTATAGTTCATACGTTCACTGATTGATTATTGCAAATATTGACGTGCTATATGCTATTAAGCTCTGGTTTGTTTTTGCATAAATAAAGTGCAGACTGGAACAGACAAACGAACAGACCTACTGATATCCCGACGTTCGGTTATATTCGTATTACTTCCATAATATGAAATACGTGTTAATGTTATTAGAAAAGATTCTTATTTTAGGAATGCGTACATGATCATTTGATTCTCGCCTTTTGAGTTCAGTAGGTTCAATACTTTAGTGAAGCGTTTATAGACAATTGAAAAAAAAATTTTATGATAATATTTTCATTTCGCGGAATTCTAATTTTTATTTATGCACAATAATTAGTAACTCAAATATTTTGTTCTAGATTATAATCAAAAGGGCCTCTTAAGTGAAATGAAAGAGCCTCATAAGTGGAATAGCCTAGAGCAGCTTTTCATCTAAATCCGGCCCTGCCTCTATTCCTTACCAAAATAGCTGATTCAGTCACCGCCGGTAAAATCTACAATCTTCAAGGACTTCTTGGTATATTTATCTCCATAGAAAAATACAAAGGCAGAAACGCTGTTCCACAACGCCGTCGCTGTTACGGCTTTTACCACAACAGTGAAGCATGTTATCTTCAAATCTGTTACCTAGACAGCACCATTACTCCAGACTCACCGCGAAAATGCGCGAACTGTTCGAGTGATCATTCTACTAACTGACGTAAATGCTCTCACTTTCCAAAGAAGAATCAACTAAAGCCAAGACACTTGAAATCCAAGAGACCAATGCTCAGCCAACCGGTTTCGAAACAGATTATAAAGACTCAAACAGCTCCATCTGCTTTTCTAAAAGAATTCAGAGCATCCTTGTAAGCTCTCAAAAAAATAGAAGACTGAAATGAAGAAGTTTGCCTGATACTTCAGAACAACGGTGCTCTCGTTTTTACAAATAGATTTTATCCGGTTATTTCTCAATACCACTTCACCAACTAATCTCAGCTACATCCAATCGCTGCTCCCCCCGTACATCCTAAACCTCCAAAAAGGGTTGAAGATGTAGGCCAATCCACCCCTAACCTTCTAACCAATCAAAGGACATCCTTTCAGTTTCCCTTGCCAGTCGGGTCTTACATATCTGAAGTCATTCGATTTGCAATAATGAGTATTTTCTATTTACTGAAATTTAATCAACCAAGATTTTAAATAAAGGGGAATAGTTTCCCCAGGTACTCCAAAAACAATTTACCTTTATTTTAGTTATAATTCAGAAAAAATGTATGGGTCGAGTGGAAAAAAATAAAAAAAAACGCACATCATATTCCACTGGATTACAAAATTGGAGTAGTAAATTCAGCAACAGATCCTAAATAAAATCTCAAAATTTACCAAAGAAAAGGCTGCTTCCGTTCCAAAAGTCTAAAATTATTATCTAGATGGAAGAAATAGCTAAAAAGCAGTGGAAAAACAAACGTATATAAACAAACTTATTAATTCATGTACGTTTGATCGTCTCAAAGAAGTGTGTGAAAGCTGTCTGCAAGTTACGACCAGAAACTAACAACAGTCGACATTAGCTGCTACAAGTTAATTCTTAGAACTAAACTTCTAAGCTTCGGAATCTTGGCCTTAAAGAAATAAAAAAAAAAGTGTAATATCCGACAGCGAAAATTATCCGAACACGAAAGAGTGACGCTGAAGAAAAGCATTGTCCTCTGTAGAAACTTCTCCAATTCTAACTCGGCTATATCATACCTAACTTTGATAAAGATTATGTCATCTATACGAATCAGATAGGTATTTCAATAAAATAATATTTTTATTTATCTGAACTAATAAAATGACATACATACTATATTTTACAAAAGAAATTCAGGATGCTACTATTAGTCAATTTACAACAGAGCTCTTACCAAAGAAAGATGGAAAACAATCTCTGTAAAGAGGAAAAATATTAGCAAGATCACTCATTCTTCACACAGCACAATATACTTTAATTCTATCAAGAAAACTAAAATGTTTACAGAAAATTAGAGGCAACTATGGAATCAAGACTACAAAAACATGTTGATATATATGCATAAATATTGTAGCATCCTCAAAATTATGAAAAATGTCAACTTTGTATAAAGATCTCTTAAAAGGCGTTTTAAATCTTAGGTGACACAGAAATTTCTTTCACTTATTGTCTCTTGGATAAGCTCGATTTTTTTTCTTCTCTCTCTTCATAATGTGATGAAATTTTTCAAGATGATGATTTGCCCACACGTATCACCAAAATAACAGAATTATGGTATTTACTTTTCTTGATAAATTAAATTTTTCTTGATAAATTAACTAATTTTGATAAATTAGATTTCTGAATATGTTCATAAAACATTTTCCAAAACTGCATCTATTTCGTAGGTTAAGAAAAAGAAATACATCACAAAGATTGCTTTAAAAAAAAATCAATTTTTCACCATCAGCCAGTTTTCTCGGAAATGTTGCGATACGCCAGGTTCGCTTCCAAGCTAACTACAGACTACAAGTTTACATTAATGTGAACAAAATGTGTTTCCCGATGAACATATTCAGAAATGTCTCTAGTTGTAAAAAATCGGCATTCATAAGATGTTCTAATGTAGTAAAATACTATGTTGTTTCTCTTGCTTTTATGGTATCCAGATTTCTATACGAATCTTATAACTTGTAAAATCTAACAATTTTATATACAAAACATAATTCATAAATTTAACAATTGCTATATTAATTGTAATTTGTGTTCTATTTTCTCGCGATTTGAAAAACAAAACCAATTCCCATTGTTAGGTGTTTAATTGATACAGAACTCCCGAAATTGACCATATAATTTTTTGAAAAAAATATATATATTTTTAAAAAATTTATGGCAGCACAGATATAATTGATAAAATGATATTGATTAATTTGCTTAATTTAGATATATTACTTATAAGTCAATGTAGACAATTAAAACAATAAAAAAGCATGGGGGAAATAAGAACCACCATCTCGCTTCAACCGATCACGAATTATCCGACTGAGCCACTGACGACTCCAATTCACTTATTATATAAAAGCTTTTTAATACTTAGAAACCCGATTTTCTTGAAAATTATTGAGAAATGGGTCCTACTGGTTTAGGCAGTAAACATCCTAATCATGACTTACATGTAGTAAATTTCAAACAAATGGAAGACGAACAGTCTGTGACATCTTGCCAGACCCCAAGTTGGCCACCAACAAATATTTGTATCTTTAATATTTTATGGGACTGCCAAAAAAAAAAAGGTTTTTTTTTTTTTTTTTCAATTGTGAACAGAAAACAGTGATGGTCGTTGTCATATAATGAATTTAAATGCATAAGCCGGTTTGAGCCAACACGTATTTGTGGTTTTTATTATGAGCCAAAAATATTTATAATGAAAATATATATATATACCATTTATTTAATAATTTTTAAGGCCGTGTGTGTACGTGAAAATATACATATATAATTAACTTTTTTATTATTCTCATAAAACTGACTTCCCACGGTAGACTAAAACTCGAGATGTAGAGCTACAACCACTCGGCAGCTTTTTGAGACAAAACTTCTATAGAACAACGGAAAAACGATTCTACTACTAATAGGACATCAACATTCGTACGGAGATAGTTGGAAAACTTTTAGTCTTTGATGTAAACGGAATCGGAGAAAAATTGCTGTATTCCACTTTTATAGAGATTTCAGTCACCGGAGGGAATTCTGCTTAGTTCTGTGCTTCAGTCAAACGATTCACTTTCGTTTCCTACGTCACACAAATCAGAACAAAATACCAAGATGTAAAAAAATCAGAAATTGTTATCTATCGACAATCAACTACAAATTCTACTAAGAAAAAGTAATTGCAAATGCTTTCCCAGCAGAAGGGACAACCAATTTTAATTTTTGTAGTCATTGCAAGGGATTCTGAAGCTTACAGGATACCTTCAGAATGATACGAAATGTTCCATGATTCGTCAGAAACAATAACCTCAGATGTGATTTTAAGTAGCATTGTAATTTTTTGTACATAATGTCAAATTTTCTGATATTGTGTATGTCGCCGTGATAGCAAGACTGCTGTCACGGCGACAAAAATAAAATTTGTCAAGTATTTCAAGTCAGTTTACATTATTATATGTTTTTTTTGGGGGGGATAATCAACTTTTAAATTTAGAACAAACACCCCTGGCGAGATCTACAATTTCAAACCTTTAAAAAATTCTTAGAAGAGCCTCCTGTAAGATTTTACGAGACTTAAATAAATATCAACAATGAAGCTTTTTATAGTATTTCAAAAAACGATCCAGAGACCCCTTCAACAAGAAAAGACCAAAGATTCCGCAGAAGCAAACAACAAATTTTACAAACTACACTTCCATTGTCTTAAAATTACCATTTCAATAATGCATGTCATATGATTAACAAATGTTATTTTTTTTCATATTTTTGATTATCTTTCTAAATAATTATGAAGCATAAAGTTGCTTATACTACTGTAAGGAAAAAATTCTTAAAGTAAGAACAATTAAGTTACCCCTAGTCGACATTTGGAAAACAACCCACTACCAACTTCATCTGAATAATGTTTAAATGATTCTAATATTTTGACTGGTGTATTATTTGAAAAGTCAAATTCCAAAATAAATTTCGTTTTGTGGTTCATGCTAAAAATGGTTAGCTTAAATATCTTGAACAAATTCTCTTGCATTATCTCAAATATAAGATTACTTATTTGTGCCATTTCAGTTTGCAGTACGTTAAGAAGCTTTAATCCAAGTCCAACTGTTCATGGATTAAAAACCCAATAAACTGCATTAATAATTTTAAAATTAGGTATAGTATACATATTCTATACTTTTTTTAAACACAAAAATTATTTTTTATAATATATTTATAAAGGTACACATATTCCAATAGGAAGACAACTTCTTCGACGATAACGCGAATATAATGGACAAACCTGAGTTTACACAAAATATGCATTACACAACTTTCAAAAACGGATTAAAAGATATATATATATATATATATAAAATAAATAAAAGAAAAGAGAAACTGTATTTGACATTTTAATATTTTTCTATTCAATATCATTTTTTTAAATTTACAATTTTTAGAAGTGAAATGCACGAGGAAAAAATTTATTAAAAGAAACACTAATACTATATGGCTAGCTTTGTCGCATCGGTGTATGTTATATCCTTTATGTATAAAAACATATTTTGGGGAAAACAAGTTGCATTTTTTTTTTAATTAGATACAAAACCAAACACTTCAATCCTCAGTTATAATTGATTCCCCTTTATTTGGTACAGAGTTTTACAAATTATAATCTGTGGAACACTGATAACGCATAGAAAATCCGAATTGCTTATTATGAAAAAATGTAAGTTTATATTTTATATGGATTTTCATAAAATGTTACAACAAAATCCAAGTCTTTTTAATAATGTGTCTGACAATAAAGATATTTGAATTCAAAAACACAAAAGTATCCAAATCATTAAAAACGTTATTGGTTCTATAGCGTCATTTGTATTTCCAAGATTTCTATTTCGTATAACTGAAATTTTGGAATAAATAACTCTTCTAACAAGTATACTTATTTCAGTTATTTGCAGTTAAAATTGAAAAAATCAAATAAAAAACTAAACGTTCCATTAAAATGTTAAGATTTGTAAAGTAGTTCATGATAGAACAGAAAAAACTACCATATGACTTTGTATACAAATACATAAGTAATTTATGTGTGATAAATATTTCCAGAAATTCTTTAAAACTTTGTATGTACATATATACAAGTTCGAATGAAGAATTTTTCACAAAATGATCCCAAATTTTCAAAGCTTGTAGATTGTTCTTTATAGGTGGCCTTTATCCAATTTATTAAAATATGTTGCAGAACTACATGTTACACGATTGCCTATATACATTCTATTTATACTCTATATCAGGGATGGCCAACCTGCGGCCCGCTTTTTTCCGGCCAGTGAGATTTATCAGACTTTTACAAAATATATTGATTTTATAATGGCCAAAGTAGTGAAAACCAATGTATTAAAAAATACATTATGTGTGCATCCATATATTCAAAAATTAACTGTCGAAATTATGAAAAAAAAAGTAACTTTGATTTTAAAATAATATTCTTGCGAATATATGGCAGATCTTGCCTGTTTTATTTATGAGTTTACAGTTAGACTTTTATAACACTTAGTCACTCAAGAGAAACTGGAGAAATCCAAATCCAATCCTTTCCAACTTGAGAAAACTTGCACAAAAAGTTAGAGCTTTTGGTTCAGCATACACCTGCGAATCTTTTTTTTTTTTTTTTTTAATGAAATTGACCAAATAAAACACGTTGAAACATAATCGACGCTAACCAGAAACCTCACTTACGATGTGCAAATACCCAAATTGAGATCGATTTGCAAAAGCTAAGTAAAAGAGTGGAGAAACAAATATCGCACTAGTAAAATAAATATTTTTTAATAATTTCACTTTTTATTATTTCATTTTTAGTGTTATATACAATGTGTGTTTCATTATTAATATATTATCTATGTTTACATGTAAGAATAATAGTAAACACAATAATAACACATTATGTTTCAATTTTTCACACCAAAAAATGTCTATAGTGGGTCTAAACCCAATATGGAGATATATAATTTTATGTGCGGCACGCGGAGTTATGATGCATTTCCAAAGGGGCGGGGCCATCATTCGAATTGGCCACTCCTGTTTTATATTCTTCAACGTTTGTTGTTCCGGATGGTAGATCACTCGCTTTAGATAACGCAGCTATCTAAAATCCAAATATTTTACTTATACTTCAAAATTAATTTAATATTTAAATCAGTGGTGGCTAACCCAAAAGATCTTGGGGGCCCCTTTGGAAATGCATCCTAACTCCGCACATAAAATTATATATCCCCATATTAGATTTAAACCCACTATAGACTTTTTTTTTAAGTAAAAAATTGGCATTTAATGAATTATTATTATTGTGTTTACTATTATTCTCAGATGTAAACATAGATAATACTATATAGTAATAATGATACCAGACGCACGTTGTAAAGAAATATATAACACTAAAAATGAAATATAACAAGTAATATAAAAAAAAAAATTTAAGTCAATTCCTACTACTACAATACTGCAGAAAGTCCTTTATAAATAATTTTCATTAATTTTTTTAAGTTTATCTGGCGCCATCTATTGGTAGATTCATGCAATTTAAAAAAAAAACCAAAAAGTAATTAAATTTAATTAATGAATTAATATTTGAAAAAACTGTATTAACATCAAGTGTCATCCACTACAAGTTCAAAAAAATGTATTTGAACTTGAATGGATAAATAAAAAGTATTTTATGAACGATTGAGAATTTGAACAAGATATATATAGGGAGAGTGTGAGCTAATAGAAGGAATTGAAAAAAAAATTTATAAATATAAATGAAATCATTAAAAAATATTTATTTTACTAGTGTGATATTTGTTTCTCTACTCATCATGAGTTCACAGAATAAAATTTAATTATTCTGCGAACTCATAACTGTAAATTCATCAATAAAACAGGCAATATATGTCATATATCGGCAAGAATATTATTGCAAAATCAAAGTTAATTTTTTAACATATGGATGAACAAATTATGTATTTGTTAATACGTTATTACTACTTTGGTTCATTATAAAATAAATATATTTTGAAAAAGTGTGATAAATCTCAAGGGCCGGAAAAATGTTCCAAGGCGGGTTTGGCCACCCCTAATTTAAATACTCACAAATAAAATTCCCACAAAGTTCCTTAATCTAAAATTCGTTTCCTTTTAATATTTATAAACAAATCTCAAATCCAAATTAGAATTTAAGCAAGTTGCAGAAGAGTACTTAGTACTAACATTATTGAATGCTGTATACTAAATTTGTATCATTCGATCAATATAGTATTAAAAATAAGTGAAAATGCTTACTTTTGAATTTGTTGTCCAAACTAAACTTTCAGTCAAAAAAAATTTCATCCATCAGATACGAAATTGAAAAAAAATTTTTAATAGAAAGTTTGTGTCAGATATTCAGTTTACAATAAAATAATTTTAGAACGTAAAATATGAATATGCGCTTTGCAAAACTTTACTCAGAAAACCCGCATCATTTACAAGAATAGTAATTTAAATTCATTATCAAAAGTAATTATGAAAAAATAAATCATGAGAGCAATTCTCCATAAGAAAAACAGTAAAAATGTCCTTTGTTAATATAACTTGAAAATAATAGAAATGGTACTTCATATCCATTATGTACTGAATAAATTATTCCTATTTTGAAAATATTGCTTTTCAAAATGAATCATTTACTCATTTAAATTAATAAATTTTCAATTCACAAACGAATAATTTGCATTATACTATCAAAAATTGCATTGGATGAATCTGCCATTTAATACTAAATTAAAATTGTCAAGTTTTCCTTTGTAATCAACATTATTCTTATATTTTTAATAACTGCACTAACTGTCATGGAGTTGCATAAGCAAATTTGCCTTTGAGCATTTTTCAAAAATACTGATCAAGACTATGTTCCCCTTTTAAATTAATTACTACTGCGCAATTTCTTGTTAAAACAATGGATTCATTTCAAAGAGAAAACGCATCCAAATCTCCTAAATCCTTCAACCTAAAAAGAAATCAAATTAACGCATGAAAACATTTCTGAAGAAACCGAAGTTTTAAAAATTCCCATGAAAAGCAAAATTTGATGGAACACGAAAAAAAATTTTTTTTTTTTTTTTTTTTTCCCCAATTCTTATCCATTTCTTTTATGATCCCATCTTTAGTCTACCTTTCTCATGCTCAATTATCTGCCGAACTAATTGTCTAATGTCAGCATGCAGTTGGGGAAAGGTTGATTCAATTCCCATGCTTATTACGATGGGATTCTATTCCCATGCTTGTTAAGATGAATACTTTTGTAATCTTCTTTAAAAGTATAAAACTATATTACGTCCTATCGCTTTAATTTGTTCTCAGTGACAAATCAAAATCCCTAGTATTTCGATTTCGACAAGAACTTCAGAAACATTTTCAGCCCCATTAAAACCCTTTCAAGGCATAAATCGTAATTAAGGAGCTATCACTGGATTGCACAGCATCAAATAAAAAAAGATAAGTTTTAAAGGTTCTGGGATAACGAAAATCAACTGAAATAATGGTTTTTATTTAGTTATCGAATTAAATAGTTTATGGAATCACATTATTTATTTTAAAATACGAAAGTTTCAAAATTATGCGCACTGAAAAGTGCCAGTTAGAAATGAGATTGATAAAACTTATATGCACTCGCTAAAGCAGAAAATTATTACCACAACAACTAAACACTTATGGTCTTTTCTATTATAGAGACAAAACTATCTTCAGGGATTTATCCATTCATAAAAAGTGATTTTATGGGATTCAAATGAATCTCTAACAATTTCATTATTTTCACTCATATCTTCCCATTCAGATTTGTGTATTAGAAGCAGCAGTCCATACACACTTTCCACACACAAACAGCTAAAAACATCACACTTTAAGTAGAATGGTAACAGATTTGATCCCCCCTCCCAGTATAAAAATACAAAAACCTTAATAAAACAAAAATTAAGAGCATGTGATCGATAAAGAAAAAGTTATCTGAATAAAACAAAAATTATAGGCAGAAATAAAATAGGTTAGAAAACAAATTCACTTTTGATGAGGCGAAAGTCATGTCAGTGTTCACTAAAATGTCATTTATTTAAATTTACAGAAGTGCCTGCAATCCTTAAAAATGTTTTCCTTAAAAAAAAAATCTCCTGTTTTTCGAAATTTTTTATCCATATATTATAGAAATAAACTAACTTTTTTTTTAATTAAAAAAGTTATCCGTTAAATTTAATAAAATTAGATCAAATTTTAATCTTTCAAATTGCATTTCATTGTTAATATTAGTAAAGGAATTTTAATGATTTTAATAGGAATTAAAATGGATCAATACTAATATTTTATCTGGTAACAACATTTTTAAAATATACTGATTTCAACACAAAATAAGCATTTTAAATGTGTTATTACTGAAGCTAACAGATTACTCTATCATTTATTTCATTCTTCAAAAACCTATAAACAATTACAGGAGGCAAAGAGGTTAATTACAGAATAGTACATTGGACTTTATAATAAAAAGTATAAATTTAATATAATATTTTGCCCATGAAATATGCATACTTAATTGAAGAAATATAGTTCATTTTATAATATAAAATTTTTAAAGTAGAATTCAACACCAAAGAGTCTATTAGCAAAAAATTCATTTGAATTTACGCATCTGAATGTTTAAGTAAAATTAGGACGGTGATAAAATATTTTAGTATATTAAAAAAAATTTCTTTCCCATTCAATATTAAATTGAGTTGTATACAATAATTAAAATTGATTCATTGCATAAAATACATTGTTACAATTGATTTTTTGAATGAAAATTTTGATCTACTACTGGTCAAATTTACAATATTTTAAACTTTGGGACAAAGAAGAGGATTAAATACATATACTATAAGGAAAGTGATATTTAGCTCAAAAAATTAAAAAAATATCTATTAATAAAAACTCAGTATGGTCTCTTCTATCATATTGCACAAATTAGGAGATAAAAAAACAAGAGACAATATAAAGCACAGCGTTTTGAAGATTATGTGATCTTTTCCTAAAAATAGCACATGAAATATTCAAATAGTGAGACTCTGTATATCGAGTGGTATTGTATTTCATATTCCTGTTCGTTACTACATGTTCATATTGTGGTACTAACAGGTTTTACTAACAGGAATAAATTTAATCTTCAATGAATGCAAACCTAATTTCAATTAGGTAAACTATTAACTACTTACTAATTTCAATTAGGTAAACTATTAACTAATTTCAATTAGGTAACTTAGGTTTTCAATTATTAAAACTTTTATATTTTCCAAAGCAACTACAAATTGCACTATGGCAGAGATTTATGATAAAGTTGTGACTTAATATTACACTATACATAAAAAAAAAAATTACAGATTTTTATAACATGCAAGTGGCACAAAGAAATTAAAACCATAAAATTAAATTTCATTTTAAATATACTATTCTTGGAGGGAAAAGACCATTTAATAAATTTAATAACACCCCAGAAAATATGAATTGTAAAAAATAATTATAAGTTACACACAAATTTTAAAGTAATCAGTAACAACTTCTTCCCCCCAAAAAAAAACTTATTCTAAACAAAATGTTTTATGATCTTACTTTACAATTTTAAAGATTTCTTACTTAAAAAATTTGTTGTTTAAATACATCAATTAGGTTTTGTTCTATGTAATTGAAATAGATTGTAGTTTTAATAAAATATGAGCATTGGAACTTTGCAAAATAAAGATTAATTCACTACAGTTTATTACAACACTACATGAAAAGCTAATTTAAAAAAAGTATCAAAAGAATTCAAAATTGAAATTATTATTTTACATTTTCAACCCTAATTTAGATAACTAATTTTTAATTAAAAAATGAACCTGTCAAATTCATTTTCATATTAATTCAAATAAAGTAGCAAATTTTAATTACTTTAAACTCAATATAAATTTTAATTATAACTTACCTTCTTGTGAATTTAAAATAAAAAAAAGCAGATTTAAAAATACTTATTCCAAGACATGTATTACTCAATAATGTTGATAGCGCATTGTAAAATATATATAACTAAAATTCTGTAGAAAGACAAAAAAACTAAAGATAATATTTGACAGCCAGAAAAAATAATTTGAAATTGTGTTTTTAATATTTTTATTGAAACTTGCTAAATAGATATAAAGGTAACCTATAAAAAAATTTAGTTTTTTAGTTTCTAAGATTGATAATTTTAATGAATGAAAACGATAATTTTTCATATTTGCAGGCTAAAATTATTATAATAATAAAAAAATTAGTCACGTCTTGTGGTTGTTCATTAAGCACATATAATGATAGTGCTGTATACATTTACGAAAATCAAAATTGGAAAAATAGTCATGTTTTTTTAAAGATTTTCAGTTAGCTGCTAATTTGAATGTCTATGGTGCAATGACAAATATAAGAAACACATAGAATGTGGAAGAAATTTTACTATTCACTTCCACAATTTCAAGCATTTATAAGTAAAAGAAAAACATACATAAATAAATAACAGCTTTATGAAAAAAAATCACATTTGAACAGTTTTTCACACTGATATTTATTGCCAGAAATTAAGGCATGTTTATATGAGAAAATAAATAGAAATTATATTGAATAATTTTTATTACATAAAAATAATATACAGATAAACTATAAGGTGTTGCCTTTTTCTCGCATTGTACATATACAATTTTTTAAAGAAAATTTACTAGTGTAATACGTTAGTGGGGTAGAAACAATCAACAGACACACATGCAAACTTTTATACAAAGATCATACTTTTAAGTAATGTCTCCAGATTTTTTTTTAAAAAAAAAACCTTTTTAATTTATAAAATGTTTCTTAAAAGAATAAAGTTTATGAATTTAAATTAAAAATATATTAATACCTTATCAAATTACTTATTTAGCAAATTATATAAATATAAAGATGGCCGAGTACAGACTTCCAAAAATATTGACAAATGCATATATTTTCAAATCAACATTTATCTTAATTACTTGCTTTAGATCATAAAAATAATATAATAGTTGTAAATAATTTAATATATAAATAATACAATTAAGATTCTGGAATTCGATTGTTCTGTTCACTTATCTCAAAATACATATTTGAATGTTAATTTAATAGTTTCAAGTTTTGCAATTTAAAAAAAAATTAGAAAAAAAATATTTTGCTATGTTTAGTAAAGTTGAATCCTATTTACTGTTTTACCCTGTCAACGATGATTTACAAAATGAGGTACAAAATCTGTATTCAGCATTATATGTGCTAGATTTGTTTTTCTTTATTAAAATGTAAAAAATACATTTTTGAGCTTCATTCAATTTTAATATGCAAGAAAATTATGAAATTTTGTGCAAATGTGTTAGAAAGTTAAAAATGTAGCAAACTCTTTTCTTACTGTTTGTGTAGTAGAATCAGCATGTGCATCCATAATATATATATATATATATATATATGACTGATGTGTTAGCAGAAAAGCCAGTAGAAAGAGTAAAGTACCTTTTTTATGCTCTTAAAAAAAGTCACCTAAAATGACAGAACTATTCATAAAAACTTGTTTAATGTTTTTGTGATGAACTAGAAACATTTTTCAAGAAAAATTAAAGTGCTTTCAAATAGATGCACAAAATTTTTTTTTTAATAGAAGTGTATTTGGTGCCAATTGTTGTTGTATGCCATTACTTTAAACGCATTACCATGGGATGTACTAAACTAGGACATTACTATTAAGTTAATTTTGAAATTAAAAAATTCATTATAATAAAAGTATACAGTGAACTATAAGAACTTAAATAATGTAAAGAAATATCATTTAAATTTTAAAAAAGAAATATAGAATTAAAGAATTAATTTTAAAAACTTTTACCAATTTAAGAGATATATATTGTTTTTTTTTTTAGTTTCTTAATGATATCATAAAATTGTTTTTAAAAATTTTTTTTACAATTATGTTAGAATGAACAAAACAATAAAATTATTGAAAATATACACAAGTATTCAAAAACTTTCTGGAGCCACTGTATAGGTTTTAAAGAAGCACAAACATGGAGACAGTACTCTATATTATATTAAGAAAAGTGTTTTATAATCTATTTAGTTGTCAGTGTATTTCAGGAAATGTTAAGTAATAATAAAAAAATAATAAAAAGATTTCCCTTCAATTGCATAAACATATATATCAAGTTTTTGCCTTGTATTTTACTTCAATGTACTTAAAGAGCAATTAATTTTTATCTCAAAATTTGAATATGGAAAATTATTAAAATTTTGTTCAGTAATATACTTTAAAATATTTATAAGTAACTGCATTACAAAAGGGGAAATTACCAATTTTTTTCCAAGTTATTTACATAATTTTTGCCTAGATGTATGATATATATTTAAAATAAAAATTTCTATTAAAATCAACAAAATGAATTGTAACAATTTAATTATAGTAAAAATATTAATCATCTTCAGAAAAAGTTTACATTTATTGAAACATTTTTTTAAAAAAACTGATCAATTTAAAAGGGATTGGAATATCTAAAATACTAATTTATCGAAATATATTTTTAATATATCATATAAATAAAAAAAAATGAAAATTTATAATTTAAATACTTTTTACACAAGAAACTGGTATAAAGCTATATTGAAATTTTTTTTAAATTAATAAAAGAAACTTTTATATCAGAAAGAAAAAATTGAAAAAAAGAATATTTCATTCTTATATTGTACTAAGTACTACAGATTTTTATTTTACAATTCATGCAAAAAAACTAACTTTTTGAGATACAGTTTTTGCGCAAATATTCTTGCATGTGTTCTGAATTGATTTGTGCAGTAATTAATGTATTTTTGAATGTCTTCAATTATTATGTAGATTAAGACCAGAAATTACAATGCAATAAAAAATGACTTTTTTTTTAACAATGCAATAAAAAAAATTTTTTAAAGAAATTCTTATATATTTTTTTTTTGGTACTTGCGTATTAACGGTACCTTGGCGACAGACTTGGCGGTTTTTAAGTGTCGCCAATCTTTATTATTTGGAATAAAAATATTTTGAAGGCGTTTTGATTTTAAATGAAGTGTTTCATATATATTTTATTATTTGGAACAAATATTTTAAGTGTAGATTGGCGCCAAATCTGTAGCTGCGGTTGGCGCATGTACTCTTTATTGGCGCAACTGTCTCCAAGGTAACGTTAATACGTAAGTACCATTTTTTTTTTTTATATATATGTCATAAAAATAATGTACATATTATTTAAATCATCAACCAAAAATGAATTATTACAATTTTAAAACAAAAAAATTATCTGAAGACATCCCGATTCAGAAACTATTATAATTCATTTAATGTTTAAATTACAATACTAATGTTATATTTATCAATTACAAATGAATTTATACAGTTAAATGCTCATAATATTTTCCCATCTGAAAAAAGTTATAAATTTAACCATTTTATTGATACAATGTATGAAGCCCAAACTATTTAAAGAAATAATTTCATTTTATGCCAACATAAAACAGCACGAAAATTTATATAAAATCTATTGAATGATACTTGTTTGGGAAGTTAATAGAAATTTATAATCAGCAATAATTCATGTTGGTAGGAAAAAATCAAATTTAACATGCACTGTATTTTCTGGTATATAAAAATTAAAATTAAATGTGAAAGAAAGAAAAAAATTTTTAAAGACATTCATACAATCACACAGGGGAAAAAAGAGACATGACTCAAAAAATGAGACATATTCATTAAAAGTCCCTACTGGTGAAATAATATTTTTATTTTCATCATACCAAAAGAAATTGGCAACACCTATTAAAAAAAATTAGTCACGACTACTCAAAGTCATGATTATTCATTCATTTCACGAAATAAATATCAGAAATATTTTACAAGAAAACTATGATATGTAATTCAAAGATCTTACGCAAATATATTAGCATGAAATAAATAAGTGTAATAATAATAAAAACCTCGTGCTCGATGTATAGCTTCCAATATCTACCAGCACTTGGGAACTGTGTGATGACTTTTTCATAATAAGGCCGTGCATCCTCTATCTTCTTATTCTAAAAGAAAAATTAAATCCTTCAATAACTGACATATCACGAGTTAATAAGTTTATGAATAAATATATATTACAAGTTTCAATTATATCTATAAACCTTTGACAAATATCTGTATCAATAAAATAACAATTAATCATTTCATTATTTTTCTTTAAAATTTCCTCAGCTAACTGGTATGAAGCATAAGAAAAATTCATAAACAAATAATTTTGAGAATGCTAAATACTTTTTTGCATTGATATTGAAATTTTCAATATTTCTTTTTGTATTTACTGGTCGTATTCAATATAAATATTTTTAATTAATTATACTATGATGAAATTAAATGATAATTTTATGTATATAAAATAGCAGCATTAAAAAATTCATTCTCCTATGATTTATTCTAAATGGAACATGCTTGCAAGTGTTTCAATAGCCCGAGATCTTTACTATTGAAATGGCAGATATTTAACCTAAACCAGATTACCCAACGAAAATCCAACATTACATCTAAAGCGTCCTGCAAAAATTTAAAAAGTTTATCCAGGGAAAACATTTGAGGACACCTTCTCCTTAAACCATTTATGGTATAAGGATTTAAGATGTCTATCATAGAAATTAAAGTTGTCAGTTAAACTGTAGGTAAATTTTTGATATGGTGCCCAAAATTTGAATAAAACATTAAAATATATAAACACAATAGCCCTTTATTAAATTGTGCATATTGGGAGATAAAGAAAAAGCAAAATTTAACTGATAACTTTACCTATATATATTTTTTTCTTTTCACTAAAAAAACACACAAAATATTTGAATATACACTATAACAAGGGACTATAAGCAGATGATTGATTTAAGTGTCCATTTAATGCATTCAAATGAACAAGCACAAAAAATTTTAGACATGTTATATTTTAAAAAGATATAACTGATTTTTTCATAATATAAAGACCAGCAAATCCTAATAATTTTATTCACAGAGCAAACAGCAGATTAGATGGGTTTTTTTTAAATGAAAGTTTCAAATGGTTCTACTTAATTGTCTTGAAATCTATACTATTCATGTTTTTTTTTTTATTATTATTATTTACAATGCAATTTTAGTGAAACGTTTTATTTTCATGCTGGAAAGAATTTTAGACAGAAAATACACACCATCAATATTATTAATCTTCAAAAAGATTCAAAGCTTAAAAGATTCA
This sequence comes from Caerostris darwini, assembly GCA_021605075.1. NCBI lineage: Eukaryota > Metazoa > Arthropoda > Arachnida > Araneae > Araneidae > Caerostris > Caerostris darwini. The sequence goes on along the minus strand of BPLQ01010694.1, from coordinate 19,622 downwards.
ATAATGAAAATAAAAATAAAAAATTTATTTAATTAAAGTAAACTGGACCAATTTAACATACAATTTTATATAAATATTGGTACGTTCATATTAACTGCATGCTACTGATGATGTGATGCAAGAAGAAACAGCTTGAGAAACAAGACTCCTGGTATTAGTATGTGCTGAGGTTAATATGAACCATTAATTGTCAGTATGCAGTAATACGGAAGTAGCCAAATATTTATTATAAAAGTTAATATTTTTTATACATAAACACTAACAGCTACATGTATAATATTTTTAGTTAGATAACAAGCCTTTTGCAACTTACCTGGGCATCTCTAACAATAATACTCCACGCTTCAACATCGTAAGTATTCTGTTCAAGTCGTTTTTCAGCCTTCTTTATGCGGTCATTAATAAACCCCAAATGAGACTGATCCTTTAAAAAAAAATAAGAAGAGTGAATAAGAATTTTTTATAAAATAATTTATAAAAAAAAAAATTAAATATAAGAAATGAAATGCTTTGATTATAGTTGAATGCAACATCAAGTATTTCAATATAATATATCAGTGTTGTTGTTTTTTTTTCCTTGTTTGCAAATAACTTATTTGCTTAAAATAAATGAAATTACAACAATAAAACCTGAACTTTGACAATAATTCAATAAATTCAGCAATTTCATAATATTATAAATTTTATTGAAAAACTTTTTTAAAATTTGTAATACAGGCTTCTTCGTGAATTCATAAATATAAGAATGAATTGTCAATAAATCCAATAAAAACAAGATTCAAATATAATATTAATAATCTTTTTAAAAGATTAATACAGATGACCTTATATCCCTATAAAATATTATGTGTACAAATAAGTTTCTATCCAATTTTAATAAAAAAAAAAAAAAAAAAGGGGTTACTTTTTATAGAAGAAAAATTATTCTATTTAAATGAAATGTATGGGTGTGTATTTAAATTTGTATGTAACTCCTTAAAATTTTGGATTATTCCATTGAAATATACTTTGTGTTTCAGGCAAAGTGTTACTATACTTTAAAAGCTGCTCCTCTACCCACAGGAGACAATTTGGTTTCAACAACTGTTTTAAAAGTGGAGTGAATAGATGGGAAGGGTTAAAAAAAAAAATTTTTGAGAATGGGGGATTTTTTTTTTTTTTTTTTTTTCCATATTAATTTGGAGATTTATAAAAACAGCTGTATTTAAAATGTTAAGATGATTCTTTAAAGTTTTGATTTCTTTGTTATACTATTCTTTTGGTAAATGTTGTCTTATCCCTACCTTTCTTAATCTGCCCTACATTTTTTTTTATATCACACAAATTGAAGATATGCAATACAGCATGGATTTTATTATATGGCATCAGAAAGTTAAAGGGGGTGGGGGGGTTCTAAAATGAAAACTCATAAAATCTTATTAATAATAGTGAAAAGTAAACATCTTTTGACTTAACAATAATGCAAACATAAATTTTATTATCTTTCCTTTATATTCAGTTATTATTCCAACTAATCATGATATTGATGTTACATGCATTTAATTATTAAGAAATAAAATTGTGCATATTTTTTTAATAATAACTTTACTTGTGGCTATTTATTTAATGTTAAATAGTTTTTATCTTAGTATACATCTTAAAATGTGTCTAAAAATAAAAATTTAATAGCCAACTGAAGTAACAGTATTTATTCCCTCCACAATTAAGAACAGAATGCAGACTATCTCCTATTTAATTTCAATTACAATCCTGTGTAAAAATGTATTGATTGTATGGGCTCAATTTAATATGGAAATGCAAAAATTAATAGTAAATAAGTTCAATTTCTTTCATAAAATTCAGTTCAATCAAATTTTTATGAATGTTTATAAACATTATCTAATAGCATAGTTATATTGATTGAATAAAACAATGAATTATTACAAATTAAGAAATTCTTTTATAATATAATTAAATACAAGTGTAGAGATTTAAAAAGTCAAGTTTTGGGAATAAAAAAATAAATAAATAAAAGATTTCATACATGAAAGTAAATATGAAAAAAAAAAAGATATACCTAAAACCTGACTTCTTTAATTTCATTAAAATTAATTAATTTTGAATATATAGGAGAAAAAATAGCAACTTTTAAGTACAAATATTAAGGTATATTATAGGAAAGTGAGCAAAAGAATATTAAATTTTATACACATTATTAAATTTTGTAATAGTTTGATTCTACACATTCTAATTTTTCATTGTTTAAAAAAAAATGTTCTACTGATGCACTGGGTTCTTCAGGCAGATTTAATTTTATGTAAATATCTACTAATTTCTCAACAGTTACAACGGTTAGTCTTGCACAATTTTGTATGGGTATTCCTTAAAAATTGCCACCTTTCCTCGCTTCTTTTTTATTTTTACAGGCTGCAGCTCGAGGAAATTTGTGGTAAATGGAAAGCTAGTGGATATAGGTTGAGTTATGCAAAGCTTAAACTGACTTTCTTCTACAAAAACTTCAATATTCTGCTACATTAGATACAACTTTTCCAGCATTGAGTCCTGGATGATTTGCTGTAGTAACTATGCAATCAAAAACATTGCATATATCAATAAGAAATAGCAATGTCCTTTACAATGAACATCTGTGTATATTGACAGGGGAGAAAAGTAATTTTATTTTAATCAAAATATCTTTAAACTTTTTTTTCTCCTTTGTGAGAATTCAAAAGTGAAGCAGACAAATTATCATTTATTATTCCAAATTTCAGATACATCTAACAGTAGAACTTTATTTTTTCCTGATTTTGTTATAATTGAAGCAATCATCTGGAAAATGTTTAAAGTGTATTTTAAATATTGTCAGGAAACATTATTTCCTATTAAGCAACAAATTTCCTTATTTAAATTTAAGTTTCTCAAGATAGCAATATTTTGAAGACTCTCGCATTTTCTAGGCTGACAAACATAACTATTTCAGGTAACCTAGTTTAACATGAAAAGATTTGCTTTAACTTTTCATTCTTGGTTGGATTCTTTTTAATTCGACAGAGATAATATGACTAGCTTGGATATATTTCATTACTATTTAGATTCTTTAGAAAAAAATTACTGAGATTCTAGATAGATTAGATTCTTTTCTTTAAAAAATGCTTCAAATTGTTAGAATCTCCAAGTTCATTCTATAGGCAGAATACAATCTAAAGCTGTTATATTTGGATGATTTTTTTTTCAGTAACAATTTCAAGAAGCTTTCATAATATTGCTTCTACTGTCAGTGATTAACGCAAGAACTTTTTCACTACTCGTTTTTCAATAATCTTAATCAGATATATGGTCAATATAAGGTAAATAAGTCGCATCAAACTTATTTACATAGCATGTACACTTTCACAAAAACTTGGGTGATTTTAGATGGTTTTTAATGGAAAAAAGAAACAAAATTAGCACCTAAACATTGTATAAAAAAACATGAATGTATGCAAAAAGAAGAAAAACTGCACAATCCACCACAAAAATTATACACATTATATCAAATGAATCTATCAGTGATCAAATGTATCAATAATGAAACAATATCATTATTAGTATAACAGACCCATTGGTGATAAAATAACTCATTATGAAATTATATCTGAAAATACACCAGTAACAATTAAATGTGATATAAATTTAGAAACCATGGTAGAATGTTTTGCCAAAAAAGACAAAATTGTAGCCTGGCATTTCACGTGATGAGGACACAATGTTAAGGAATAGACTGTTTCAAAATCAGTAGATAAACGGATAATGAAAGTTTTACCCCTTCCTTTAATGGATTCATAATCGGAAGAAAACATTATTTTAAAGTCGCACATCAAACAAGTATTGTTGATATTTGATATGAATATATATTATATATACATGTTGATAATGTTTAAAAATAAATTATTTTCAGTTACTATAGCAATCTATTATCTCAGCCTATTACAAGTTTGCAGATAGTATTAGGTTTTATGTGATTATTTTTTTTATTTTATTTAATTCAATATATTAAGCATTATTTTATAAAATACATTTTAAATATAATCTTATAAATTATAACTATATAATTTAGGTAAGAAACAAATTACTTTTAATTTATTTTAAACACAATTTAAATTAAAAAATAGAAGTAGTGTTAATATCTATCTATATACATATATATATATATATTTTATAAATGGTAGGGAAATTACACAAACAATTTTATTACTCTTATATTAATGGTATTCTAATCTAAAATATAGAAGTTCTGCAACATTTATGTTAACGTAATTTAGATTTTTCAAAATCGGTTAACAACGAAATGATGTTAACGCCTTTGTAACATTGAAATACCATTTATATTATTGTTATGACTGCTTCAGAGATGATTGAATGTGATTTGCACGAGGGAAAAAAGCAATTTTAACATTGACTTTCAAAATCCATATAACTGATTCAAAGATATCAGATATTCTATATTTGTTCAGCAGTGGCTCTGAATAAATACATTTTGAATTTTAATACAATTTTAATTTTTTTTTTTCCTTCTTGAAAGATTCGAATTAAAGATATTGTTTGGCAAGTTATTTCATTATTATAAATATTAAGAATTTTCATATAAAACAAAACTTGTAATTCACATAATAATCTTGTAGAATTCCTTAATTCTATTAGAAAAATTTCTACACTTTGCCTGTGTAAAAAGTTAAGCAAGTATTAACTTCAGCAAAAAGTTTGCTACTTATCTTAGTGAGTTTATTTGTATACATAAAGAAATAAATATGTATGTATTTTTCAAAAAAAGAGGAGGTATCTGTCCCACACATCTCCTCCACCACAGTATGTTTTTATTACTCAAAAATTAATTTCAATCAAAATATATTCAGAATCAATTTTTCCCAAAATTGCCAATTTTTTATAGAGCGTTTTACAAAGATTTCTAAAAAATTTACAGGCAAGTTTCGGATGAAGCAATATCTAACATGCAAGGAGGAAGGCTTAAAATTTCAAACACTGGATACTTGAGTGAAGACCAGCATTGTATGAATTCTCCAACCAACAACTTTAAATTGTTTAAAAAGTACTAAGTAATACTCTTCATGTACATTTTTTAACACTTTTGTGACAGTGTTTTAATGGAAATTTTTTTTGATGCTATAATTAGGTTATAAAACATACACTAAAAAACACGAAAATTAAGAGGATTGATGATGGGGCACTGACTTACTCAAAGTCAGTGCCCCATCAGTAAGTCAGTGTTTCATGCCAAATTGACAATTTACAAAAGGTAATTATAGATTCAACTGGTCATATGCTTTTAGTTTTTACTGCAACCCTGTTTATTTAATATGACTAATATGTTTATTTGAACAGTGTGGTTGTTCTTGTGCTACAATTTTTTACATTACATTCATATAAGAATAAGAGAACATTCTCATAAGAGAACATTCTTATAAGAACATTCTCATAAGAATATTTTAATTTGTAAAGTGGATTAAAAAAGTAAGTTCATATTATAATGCTGTTTAATTTTAATAATATTAATAAGCCTATTATTATTTATCAAGTATTAAGCTTAAATTGTTTAATAAAGCCTAAAGTTAATTTTTAAGCCTAATTTTATAATCCTCGAGCATTTGCACTGAATGCATCTTATAGCATTTAATTTGTTGTTTGTGTACTTAATTATTAGAATGCATCCTGTTGTGATTCATTGCCATTTTATTATTCCCCTCTATCCTAGAAGCTGAATACTGAAGAATTTTAATAAAAAAAAATTTTTAAAGAATTAATAGATCTCTTTATATTTTCAAGTACATAAATCAGAAGGTTTTACATGTGAAATCACCATAATAATCGTAATAACAAGTGAATAAATAGTTTTATCCCGGCTTCTAATGACTTTAGAAACAAAATCACAATAGTTTTCAAAATTTAAAAAAATAACCCTTAAATAGAAGAATAAAAAAAAATCTATTTTTTTCCCTTCGAAAATGTGATTTATTACCAACGCATTTATTAAAAATAATTAAAAGAATTTTTAAATATAATAAAAAACATGTTCATGCTAAATTGCTTTACAGCAATAATTTTTATTTTTAATTTCATTACAATCAGTATAAAACAGCACGTAAATTTTTTGTGAGGCAATGTATCTTAATTTAACAATAGCATGCAGTACAGAAATACAGAATAAGAATCTCAAAACTTCATGCTAATAGTACGTTATTCATAATTAATAACAAAATAAAAAACATTTAAGAACAATTTGTCACACAATAATCTTAAATTCTGCAAATATTGATTTAAAACATTGTTATTATTATACGTAAATTTAGAATGCTTAAACACAAAAAAAGACATACCTCAAATATAGACATCGTTGAAGCCAAAAAAATGATGGTTTCAACAAATCGGAAAGCTCCAGGTTCTTTCCTAAGCTAGAAAATTTAGACTAGACGCAATTTTTCTCTGAAAAATAAATTTTAGAATACACAATAACCTGCAAAAAAAATAATCAAGCCTAAGATGAAAGCGACGTAATCTTTTCTACGCAGGCGCGAGTTACTCAATTATTGAATGGTTACAGTTAAAACTTAACATCTCTAACATATTTTAAAAAAGTTTTATTTATGATAATTCTTGTTTTTCTATTTTTGTTGAACTCTATAATATGAAAAATATAGCACATTTTTAAAATTAAACAGAAGAGGATATACACTTTTTTATAATTTCAGTTGTAGAATCAATGCAGATAAATATTTAAAATGTATCTGTTATTAATTAGGATAAATCTTTTCAACGCCATTTACACTATTCTTATGCCTCACCAAATTGAAATAAATCAATTAATAGATCGATGAATGAATCAATGAATAAGCAGTTATAAGTGCAATCATTTTACTCTTCCTCCATATCTCTATTTTATTTCTTCTTATAATTCAAAACACAATGACTTTCTAGATTGTATGCGATGAATCCAAATTAAATTCCAGTTGAACGCATGCATAGAAAAAAAAAACTGCTGCAAATAAATATGACTTGTCTTGCAACAATTTGTACACGACTGTCTCCAGAAGTATTCTGTGTGTGGTTTTTTTTTTTAATTTTAGAGAATAAAAACATTTTCTTTTAAAAATCAAGCATGAATGTCTATTAGAGATCACCATTATTCCTTGATAAGCTCTAGTCTGACATTTTTTTAAAAAAAGGATGGTATAAATCAACCAATCAATTGCTATAAATAAATTTTGTTTTTAGGTAAAATTTTAGTACGGCAACATGTTTTTTTTGTTGTTTTCATTGATGAATGTTTATATTTAATCTTAGAATTATTGTAAATATTCTGTTCCGTTTTTGAAGTAAATTATATTCAACAATAGTAAAAATAAAATATGGTGTCCCATTACGTTTTTGGTTTCTCATCACTTAGAATGTTTTGGAAACGTTTTAACACTCCTCTAAGTTATTTCAATACTTTTCGTTTACAGCATCAATTAGTAGAAAAAAAATTTGAGAATTGTGAATATCCTCCTATAATTGATATGTCCCCTGATGGACAACGCAGACATCAGCGACAGTTATGGTATGATTCTATCGAAGCTATGCCGACTGTTGAAGAAAAATTATATGAATTGGCCGTTCAGCAAAGATTAAAATTAAAGAAATATCTCTTATATAGTGTGCCACCTTCTTACAATGGTATCTATTTTCAGAGATATATTACACGGAGTCTTTTAATAGAAGGATTACCGGATAAAATAAATCAAATAAATGTAGAAAATGAACTTTCTCAAATTAAAGATGATCTGAATAAAATTGTTACAAATTATTACTATAATCCATGGGAAAATGAGGAGAAACCACTTTCGCATTATCTAAATGAAGAAAAAGCTGGTGCTAAATTGCTTGAGCAATTAATTTGTCAATGTTACAAAAAACTTGCTCCAAGAAATGAACACATTTTGGAATCCACCGTAAGTCATTCTTCTTTTCTCATTTTAATATACTCGGTATAAGGTTGCTAATAAATGAACCTATTTCATATTGTATGCATTTCCTGTAAAGCAAAATTGCTCGAACTTCTGAAGTCCATGGGCCATATATATACTCGCCACCAAAAGTTAACGGGAGATTTACAAATGAAAGTTGTTTTCATTTTCAATTTCTCCCATCTCCCCACTCCTTTTCAATTTCTAAAAAGGAGTGGTCTGCCCCCTTCCTTTCTTTTCCTTATTTTTATTTGCAGGAGCCCTGGGGCCAAACCGCAGGACTATATCAGAATCCCCAAGTTAAGCACATAACAGTAAAATGTGTTAAAAATAACAAATACGGCTTTGGTTGGCAATAAAAGTAGTAGAAAAGTAGCAGCTATGCTTATGCAGAAAACAATATAAAGATAGAGACAATATTGAATTTTCATTTTTAATATGATTTCTTCTTATAAGTGTCATTAACAAAATAAAAGGCTTAAACAAACAAACAAACCAATATTAATAGGGTATGGGTTACCCCACACCTGGATACAAAGGTCCAAAGTCAACTACTGCTGAGTCAAGTAATTGTCATTTCTTGTGTAGAACAGCTTGCAACTAATTTTTGTTAAAAACAATTGAAACAAAACTTTGAAAACAATTATAACATATTTCTGGTTTAAATGAACACTGATTCAAGATAATGTTTGTTGGAAATTAGTATTTTCCCCTTTCATAGACAAAATTATCATTCACAAAAAATATTAATAAATTGTTGCCCTGCATAATGAAATGAATTTTGATGTTAGTGATAATTTGCAATAAATTCTTGACATATTTGAACTCATTTGCCTGGATTATGCCATGAGTCTTTTTTCAATGATGGATGAGAGCAAAGAGCAGCAAGATTATAAAAATAGTCATGCTAACAGAAAAGTACAAAAGAATCTTAATAAATAAAGGAAGGAATTCTAATTTTTTATTTTTCTAGTGTCAAAATGGTTATCAACAATATTTTTCTCTCTTTTTTCTGTGATCTAATCAATTTCTTTACATTACATTAGTGTGCTATTAAATAGAAAAGACTCAAATTTTTATTGTTTTAATAATTTTATTAGATTAATTGATCAGAAGAATGAATTAATAAAAAAAATGTGTTTACTAAAGTTTCATTTAGAAAAATATTGCAATTTTATTTTATATTTTCATTAATTTAATTTGTAATTTTACAATAATTTAAATTTAGCATATTTCATTTATTGAGTTTAAGTTAATCGTGAATAATATATTGCCATATCATAAGATATTCTTTTGTCAAAATAGTGATGCTGTAGTTCATTACTTCTCATAAAACTATTATTAAAAATTGCATTGCATATATGCCACAACTTATTCAATTATATGTCTTGGAAAGCAGTAATGTCTTATACAGTATTGCAGGACACAGATAGCCTTGTAAAATTATTAAAACCTATTATTAATCAAAATATTGGCAACACTGACATATTTACCTTTTGGTATAGTATTATTTTTAAAACACAAAACAAGGCAAGTCTATGTATTTATATAAAACAAAACAGACCACTGGATATGAGTTATGTATATATGAAAAAATATCCTATATATTTCAAATAATATCTAGAAAATCAGTGCAAATTAAAATCTTTTATAAGTCTTTTATAATATTTAATTTAAGTATAATTTTTTGCGTATATGCAACAAATTATTGATACAAATTTTTAGAATTTGTTGTGCAGATTATTGACTCCTGCATTTAATATGTAATTTTTTTTTTGTAAGTTCTATCAAAAAATTCTATAAAATTACCACCTAAAAATACTCTTTGTCAAAAAATAATAATAAATCTTTGTCAGAGAAAAATAAACAACCTTTGTAATTTAAAGAAAGAAATATAGATATTAACGGTACCTTGGCGACAGACTTGGCGGTTTTTAAGTGTCGCCAATCTAACAGCTACTAAGGTTATCAAATCAATAGAATAGATTGGTTCCACTTAAAAACCGCCAAATCTGTAGCTGCGGTTGGCGCGTGTGCTCTTTATTGGCGCAAATGTCGCCAAGGTACCGTTAATACGTAAGTACCGAAATATAATAGTTGTGGTTGATAAAAAACAGCCAGTCTTTTATGAAAGTTAACAAAAAGGTAACATGCATCCAACAATGGTGTGTACTAATAATAACACAAGTCAGGAGTGAAGTTACAGATAAGAATTAAAAATGTTTTACAGACATCAAATTAATAATTGACTGTGTTAGTGGACAGGATTTTCCTCTCTAAGAAATATGAAGATTGATGTGATCATTTGTTTTCATCATAATTCTTCAAATGCATATCTTTTAGATTTCCATTATATCAAATGTATAGCATATATATATATATAATATATATAGCATATATATATATATATATATATAATATTATATATATATATATAGCTACATCAAAATGCTCTTTAAAATTGAAAAAAAATTAAACGCCACAGTTATAAAAATTGAACTTAATTAGCATATGATAAGTCAAATAAGAGATACAAATTATACAAGACTGTTTTATTTTTTAAGCCAAAAATTATTCTTGCAAGTTATAGAATGCAGTGGTTATAGGCAGAAAACTACGGTATTCCCATGAAAAAATGATTAAAATATATGACAGCATAATCTTGACAATGAAACAATATCCTATTTTTGGTTTAATTTTGCTAATAAAACAAAGGTAAGATAAGTATCATTAATTTAATGTCATGCATTTATTTTATAGTTCCAGAAGTATCCACGTCTTAGCAGTTTCTGGTGGCATAGTGGATTTGAGTCTGAGAAAGATAAACTGTTTGAAAAAAATCTGTGTTTCATGTTTAAAGATATTCCTGCTTTTGCTATTCGTATAAAAAAGCCTCTATCTCCGGTAAATGTTTTCTTTCAGTTTTTTAATTTATATTTAAGTCGGCTTTTAATGTCTTATTATTTGTATAAATTAAATAACTATTTTACTGTGTGTATGTGTATTATATATACATACATATAATGTATGCATGTGGTAATTATTTCATTTAAATACATTACTCTAATTTCATGCCGATACTTTAAAGATGTTAGTCAATACATATACATAAACTTTAAATGTGAATCAATAAAATGCCCACTTTTTGTTTATCAGTGTTTAAAAGATTAGCCAAAATTATAACGCCTTATCTTAGGGCATGTATTTGATATCATTATTATCCACATTTATATAAATGTAATGGAATTTCAAATTCCTATTAGATTTTAAAATGGTAATCTAAAAAAAGTAATTTAATTCATAATATAGTCATTTTTAAACAAAATATTTGAAATCTTCTGTAAATTGTGTTCCTCTGTAATAATATGCTTTGTGAAAAGAAACATCTATCAGTTTTTATAACTTTTATTTTTTTTTATTGAGCATAAATTTAGTATTTAAAAGAATTCAGTATCCATCCTATAAAAAAAGATATATGCTAATATATTATAAAGTTTCATCTCGTTATCATAAAATCCTCTATAGAATTTTTTTTTTTTTTTTTTTTTTAAATAGTATTTTGGATAAATATATAATTCAGTGGTGTTCCTATTATGTTCGAAATATTAAAGAAATTCCTGTTCTTGCAAGATCAAATTTTTTTTTCCTTCATTTGCAATTGTTTGATCAATTAATTATATAGATGCATTTTACTAATTCTGATATATCCATTCCATGAAGAAGATCTAATATCACTGTCTATTAGTTCATAAGACAGCAGCTATCTAGTGTAGCTGATCCATATTATAATTTCCTTGACATAATAAGAGTCTGTAGACATATTTTCTATCATGTTCCAATCTATATTTTGATGCTCTTTTAAATTTAACAAAAAAAATTTTACTTAATATGATCAAAGATTTTAAACTCATTAACAATCCTGGTATATACGGATCTCCCATAAATCTGATTTTAAAAAAAAATGTTAAAATCATTGCCAATAGGTGAACAACAGCTACAAATATTTAATGTCTTTTACAGCCACATTAAAAAAAGAGCATTTTATAGTTGGGGGATAAAACCATTTATATCTATTTGAAATAGGTCATGATCGATAACAGATAGCTCACAACAAATGTCGTCCTTCAGCTCAAATTCTAGATTCTACAGCCAAGATTTTAGATTCCTTTAACTAAAATTTGCAAGTGTCTAGTTCAAACGTTGTGGGGATACTTGTATTATTGTAAAAATGACTTATTAATCACTTTGACTAAACATACTGTTCAGAAATTGTCATACTTGTGCTGTGATTAAGAGAAGTACTCCAACTTTATAAGTAATGGTGTCCATCAACTGCTTTTCACTCAGTGTTGGCACCTAATTTTGTGGTAACTTTTTAATAAAAATCTTCCAGTCACTGTTTTAGCATGGTGCAAATGCTTCTAGCCACTATTTTTACATGATTTCAATTAAAATGATTTCAATTATAAGGACCATGAATTTACACCATTTAGGGAATCTTGGTGCATTTAACAACCTTTTTACATAAGCTTGTAGGTTATCTCTTGCCCAAATATGGCAGGTATGCTGTAACTTACTAATTTAGAGGAAAATGGAGCTGTCCAAAAATTCTCCAAAAGTTATTGTGGATCATCATCTATCTTTTGCAAAGCCTACTAAGTAATTTTTCCCCCTCTTTAAATATCATTTGGTTTTAACACCTATAAATGTCATAATTTGTATGGATATAACTACAAGATTCCATTCACAACTCTTAGTACACTAATTCATGAAAACCTGAATTTTTCCCAACTTCCCATACAATGCTGGGTAATTGTTGTTACTCTCCTGGTACCTTCTCTAACAATTTTGAGGATATTCTTTTAAGCTACTTAGTTTTCTTGGTTTTATTCACTGTTCTATATTTCTGTGCTTCTGTTGCCAATTTATCATTGAAATAAAATAACTTACCAAAAGTATCTTTTCTACCAATAACAACATTATAATCTTGTACATATTCAATTTTACGCATTGTTACTTACCTAGAAAAAATCTAAATAATTCATAAACTAGTTGTTCAATCCTATTTTCTTTTAAAGGGATAAAATATTCATATTTTCAGGAAATGGGACAGCACAGTGTTATCAATCAGTGCGAATTTTAATTTTGTTTCCTTCTGCTAAAAAGAATCTAAATCTTTGCAAGTTGAAAGGTATATCATACTTTGGTATAGCCAATTAATTTTTTTTTTTAATTCATCCACACTTTACACTGTATATTTATTTGACCCTTTTCATAAGTAATATTTCTTTTGCATATATAATATTAATGAATTGCTACTAATTATCATATAAGAATAGTGTATTTTCATAACAATTATTTTAATCATTAGCTATTTGAAAACATAAAATATTTTTATTAATATTTTTTGTAGTTTTATTTTTAATTTATGAAAATTTATTTTAGATCTTAGAAATGAATGATCCTTTGTGTGCAACTGCTGAAGTACCCGATTATCACTATCATCCTAGAGTTTTTGGATTTCCATCTATTAGAGGAAGTTCTGTAGCATCAGTACCTGGTAATATTCTTTTTTAATTTTTTTCATTATCAATTCTAAATTAACAAATTAAATCATTGTTGTTGTTATATTATGATATTTTAATTAAATTTGATTTGAGTTACTAAATGTCAACTTTTAGTTATGTATTTTTATCATTTATACAACTTTTCTTCTTTTTTTTTCTGTCACTGGAGTCGTTATATAAGTGGAATATTACTTTCTTTGCAACATACATACAAATTCTTTTAATTCAAAAAAAAAAAAATTAAAATCCCTAAGATTATCTCTAAAATGTTCTGAAAAACCATATGAATTATTTTATCTTAATACTCAGCTGTATTAATATAATGATAAGTTTTTAAATACATTCACAATAATTCTTCATATCATGCATAATAGAGATAAAGAAAATATCTAAAGTAACCTATATCTTTATCCGATTTCTAGTGTTAAATTTTAATAGTAGTGATTTGATAATAAATATTCAAAAGTGGATTTTAAATTTATTTTTCAATTTGTAATTTTGTAATTAACAAAATTACAAACAGAGACATTTTTATCTGTACATTATTATCTATTGTAATTAAATATTTTTATGGCAGGTTTTCAATGCTTTATTTTCTAAAAACATTTTTTCCTAATTTCATATTGTTTTCATTTTAAAAAAGAAACTCCTAATTGTAATTTCATGTGTTGGATTAAATTTTGGAAAGTACCTCTGTCACCAACATTTTTGTGCAATCAGTAGAGATTTCCCCTCCCCCCCTTCAAATGTACATTATTAAAAAGATTTTGTTAAAATGTATCTTTAATGAAGCAATTTATTTTTCAGGTTTTTGGCCAGGAGATCCTAATGAATTTCCACTTCTTCAAGTGTTATCATCTCACAGATTGCAAACACTGTTACAGAAAATTGATCACTATAACCTCAAACAAATTGAAAATAGTGCTGGTCTCATGACTTCATTTGGATACCTAAATGCTGTTGCTACCTATCAAGGTATGAATTATTTCTTAATTTTTATTTTTTTAATTTATGTCATGCAAAATTTGTAGCTTTTATGTTAAAAATTTTCATCAATCATTAATTTTTTTAAAAAATTTTATTTAATGCTTTGCTATAAAACTTTATAACTTTCAGGAAACCTAAACATTGATTTATTACAGCAATAATCTTCACTGAGTAATTTGGTAATATTTTCCTGTGTTTCTTTACTTTGCATGGGATGGTTGTTCTAAAAAAACTTTTCAACCTCCTTATGCTATTTTTATTCAACAACTAAAAAAGAATGAATTCTTATTCTAATGAATCTTAAATCAAAGAAAAAATACAATAAAAAAATTGCTGAAGTGTTTTTTATTCATTTCATTCAAAGTAACATAATATATGTAACTGAGAGTGCATAAAAGAGAACTAAATAATATGAGTATTTTTCTGTTAGCGTGATCAGTACTTGGTTCCAAATGTAAATTTCTACAATCAAAATGTACTGAGTTACATTATTTAGAAATAAAAGATTTCAATCCTTGGAAGATTGTTTACATTTTGCTTGTTGGCAGCTTACAGAAAAGTGTCATTTCATTCTATATCAAGATTTGCTTGTTATAGAAAAGTATCATAATTTGCTGTTTATTGACGATTTCATGTTATGCTGCAGTTTAAAAAATATTCTGCAAAAATTCCTCAGAAAAAAAATTTACCTTTTAATTCTACTTTTATATAAAAAATAACATATATGTCAATAAACTTAAATATTTTATATTCAAATTTCTTTATTATTTCAGGATTCAGTCCATTTCATGACATAACATATCCATTTGTAACACAAACTATTCTAACAAATGGTCAAGACTTCACATTTTTTGTTTATCAACTCAATACCATTGCTTTTCATGAAGATGTAGACAATAAAGACCGCAGGAATTTGTGCTGGGCATCAGAGAAACTTCGACTCTTTGATACCATTGAAGATGGTCAATTAAAAGGCATCAATGAGGATGTGTATAGATTGCTGCTGAGATTTTTGCTTAATACTCCTGAAGTCAAGGATGGACTGATTTTGAAACCTTACTTAGGAGTTGACACTAGAACTGAAGAAGAAGTTGCTAACATGAGATACTTTTTAAGAAAAATGTATAGTGGAGCTCGTGCTCATGATGCCTACAAAGAGGAAATTCCAGACTGGGTGAGAATTTATAAAAATCATCCAGATGCTCCTTTGTCACCCTATGTAAAATTGCAGTAAAATCATTTTAATTTGTAAATAAAATTTCTTTATCTTGAATAAGATTGGTTTATGTTTTATTTGAAACATTTTTTTAATATAATTTTCTTTATTATAAAAGTTTTTTTTTAACCCATTTTTATGTGGTGTTATCTCTTAAATAGTCTATTCTACTGTCTATGAGGGAATATCATGTTTGGGGGTTAGCTAATTTGCTAAAAGTATTTTTTATAATTTGTCTTCCTCCCTTTCCATCTTCTTGCATCTTTTCCTTTGTCCAAAATACCTCCATGCAGCTAGTGAAATTGGTTGACAGATTTAATTCATTTGCTCACAAAATTATTAAAATATTGTTCTTAAAGCTATTTAAAAATTAGGAGAATATTAGCACTATTCCTTTATAGACATCCTGTAATGGAACCAAATAATGCCATTGTGTATTGTGCATCATGCATATGTAGTAATGAAACAGCAAATCTTTGTTTGCTCATGTAACATTGTCATGAGATGTCTAATGGAACATTGTTGTTTTCTTTAAAAGAAACAAGATCAGATGGTAAAAGTGTTATGCCAATACCATGAGTAGATTGTCAAGAAATTTTTGAAGGAAACTTAAACCTAAAGATTAAAATTTAAAATTTTTAACTAATTAAAATTTATATATAAAATAAGACAACTTCAAACAAATGTCGAGTTCAACAGCACCGTTATTGATGCTTAATTACTCCATCAACTAACACAAGCCAAACACCAGCTATGAATATTACTATGAATTAAATCATCAACAAAACAAAAGGCTGCATTAGCATGCCTTCATGATCACACTACATTTTGATCTCTATCTTTGAAATGTGGACTAAACATCCTTTTAATTTTTTTCCTGCTCTTAACACTTTTTAAGTTGCCAACTGGCACAAATTAATCTAATAGGATCATAATTTAAAATTTATTTTAGGTTCATAACCGTACCTAAAATATTGATGATTAAATCAAAAGACACTAACACTTTTAAAAATGGATTCAATAAAGCATATTTTTTTGATTGAATATTAGATCAAAATCATCATAAAATCGAACATTTTTTTTTTTCATTTATTGGCAGATAATATTTTATGTATATGAAAAACACACCATCTTTGTCAAAGCTTTTTGAAAAATAAAATTAGTTATTTTAAAATTTTATTAAAATATATTTATTAATTTGAATTTAAATAAATGGTATCCCTTTTAGAAATTTTATTTAACTGCAGGAAGTAAGTGGTATAATGTATATATAACTTAAAGGTGATATAAATATTCATTAATAAAGAGGGATTTATTATTACCAAACAAATAATTTTCAATTATAAAAAGTTTTAAAAATTGAATTTTAAAATTTCGTAAAACATTAATACAGATTAGAATTTTGATGAATTTTATAATTCGCAATATTTTACATATAATTTGTGGAGATATTATATGCTACATTTTCCCTACGACCAAGGGGAAGACCGAAAAACAGATGGGTCGGATGTGTAGACTCTGATTTTAATGTTATTTAGATCTAAAACTGGAGGTCCACGGCCAAGACGAGAACAGCCTGGCTGGATCTTTTAAAGAAGGCCAAGGCCCACAATGGGCTGTTGAGCCAGTTTTGATGATTGCGCTACATTATTTAATAAAAATTTCCTTTTTAAATACTAACCGCTACATTTCATATAGAAACTGACTTGCCAGTTATGGAGTACCTGTGTGGTAAAACATACCCCAAAAACTTCCACATCTGCATTAAGGAAATTAAATTTGCATAATGAATTTGCTTCTATTGAGTTCGATTAAAATAAATTTTTACAAATTAAAAAATAAATAAAGTGCCAAAATAAGTTGGTACAACTAGGGCCCGATTTACGTTCCATAGAGACTTCCAGCATCCAGTCATGGTGGAGAATCATGCGGCAGGAAAGGTGATGAATGTCAGAAGATGGAGGAAATGTAGAGAGTTGGCTATGTTGAAATTGTAGATTGGGTATCGTTACTTATAAATGCTTATTAAAAGTTGAATAATTATGTCGCTGGATGGCGCCACCATCCACTTTTAGCATACAAAAGTTAATGGAAGATTGACGAGGATAGAGTGAAAAGGGTCTGCAGCTACTAAATACATTTAATTAAATAACTTGCTATTAACTATAAATTTGACTAAAATTATGTTTTTAATTTTGGAAAAAAAAAACATTTCTTTTGACTGGTTTAAAACTTTTAAAAAAATATTAATTAGAACACGTGATATCGTTTATTAAGTGAAGCTTCCATTTAACATTAAGAAAGTAAATTTTGTAGCTCGTGTATATTCCCGAAACTTTTAAACAGATATTCACAAAAAAAATTTTATAAATAAATTTCATCATGTTGAATCGATTGCGTTAAAAAATCTCGAGTTCTGAAATGAAAAAAATGTGGAGATAGTTAATTCTGTTAATCAGTTTAATTATAACATTAATTACCTAAGCAATAACATTACCTTATTAATAGCATTACACAGTTAATTAATAAAGTTAAATTACCTTATTAATAACATTACACAAATAATTACCTTATTAATAACATTACATAATTATCTTAACAATTTCTAACAATATTACTTATGTGAATATCTAATGATAATTACAAAAAGTATTAAGAGAGTCCTTTTTTTTATTCCTTGATCGACTGTAGATTTTTTTTTTTTTTTTTTCCAATAGAATAAATAAAATTGCGAATTAAAATCATGTATAGCAATTTAAACTTGAAATGAATATGATAATTTGCCACCCTTATAAGCAACTGTAAAATTTATGAAATATTTGGGAAATGTCACTCAAGTGCAATCCAAAGTTCAATTGCATGATCGTATTCTTCATTTTCTAGTTCAATAAAGAATATGAAAATAATCTGATTTCCCATACATTTTTGTCTAAAGCAGGGGTGGCCAATTCAAATAAACTTGCGGGCAGCATATAAAATTATATATCCCCATATTAGATTTAGACCCTCTATAGACATTTTTATATTCATATTACAACCTGTTATATTAGATGTTCCAAGATCCACGCGCATCATGAGTTCGAATAATATAATTTAGTTATTCTTTGAACTCGTAAATAAAACAGGCAATATCTGTCATATATTCGCAAGAATATTATTTTAAAATCAAAGTTAATATTTTCTTATAATTTCGGCAGTTAATTTTTGAATATATGGATGCACAAATAAAGTATTTTTTTAATGCATTGATTTTCACTACTTTGGCTATTATAAAATAAATGCATTTTGTAAAAGTGTGATAAATCTCACGGGCCGGAAAAATATTCAAGGCGGGCCGCGGGTTGGCCACCCCTGGTTTAAAGGACTATCGAATCAATCTCCTATTCATGTGCCTGAGATTCATCAGCATAAAAGGTACCTAGTCATTCATACCCAACAACATAGCATAAACGAAATAATGATAAACCTTCTTTAAATTTTTTGAGTTGATGTTGAATTAAATTAACAACAACCATTGTTCTAAGAGTTTTGAAACTATTAAATATGAATTTCTTGTTCGCCAAATTCCTATGAAACAATTTTAAGAGCGATTGGATTAAAAGCTGATTTTATGCTAGACATCATTGCTTTTTCATGCTTGCTTTTATATCTAAAATATTTGTTAGAAAATATAAAACTTTGTCAAGTAAATTCAATCGCAGTTTTATTTGCTTTTATTTAAATAAAATCTGCTGTCATGGATTCAAAAGCTGTTGGACTAAGTGCTTTTATGCAATTCCATTCTGGCCAAGACATTTTTAGTAAAGAAAAATGCGACTGTTCCCAATTACCCCGCTTATTCTTCAGTTCTAGAACGTACAGAAATCTTTCTGTACC
>BPLQ01010692.1:0-13961 GCA_021605075.1 Caerostris darwini | reverse complement strand
TGGAAGGCACGTGATCAGGTGGAAGTGGTATTTAACTGCTGCTGGAGAGTCTGAAGAATCATTCTTTCACTTACTTCTGTGTGTGATGGGAAAGGTTGCGGATCTAAGCGACTTTGATAGAGGGCAGATTGTAATGGCTCGAAGGCTCAGAACAAGTATTTCCGAAACTGCACGACTCGTGGGTTGTTCGCGATCTACAGTTGTTAGTACTTATGCAAAGTGGATGAATGACAGTGAAACCAGCAGTAGACGACATGGTGTTAGACGTCCACACGCTATCAAAGAAAAAGGTCGTCGAAGACTGTCTCGCATGGTGAAGCAAGACCGGAGCCAGACAGTGGCTCAGCTGACAGCCCAATACAATGCAGGGCCAAGTAGAATAGTATCGGAGCACGCTGTTCAGTGGACACTGTTGGATATGGGGCTACGCAACAAACTTCCTACTCGTGTGCCTCTGCTGACCAAGCGTCATCGCCAACTGCGCCTGCGCTGGGCCCGGGAACATCGTGACTGGTCCATGGATCAGTGGGAGAGAGTTGCCTGGTCAGATGAATCACGGTTTGTCATTCATCACGCCGATGGCGAAATTACGAAATATCACCTGCACAAGAAACGGAGCCTGTGTAATGCAAATGACAACGATGCAGTTAAATGCCACTACGCCTGAGATCATAAGGTGCTTGCTTCTCTGTGATCCGGACTTCTGTAATGAATGGAATTTTAAAGAACTGTGCTTGTCGGTCTGCATTGCAAATCATGTAATGGAAGACATACAGAAAGACGGAAACAATAGTCTAAAGTTCAGAAAGGAAACCAAGTCGTAATTATTTAACATATACTTTTATAAATCTAAATATATTTGATAAGGTAAGTCCAATCAGAAGTAATTAACTTTATTTATCGGTTATAGAAATTTAATGGAAAAATATTTTATGTTTAAATATTTATTAAAATAGTATATTTTATATAATCCATTGCAGAAACTAGGGGTTTATATTATTAACATACTGTAAACATAACAAATAAATGGCGTTTTACAAAGTTAATTTTCTATGGAAAAAAATATGTTAGGTATAGTTAAAATTTAGAAAAGTCGAATGTTTTGAATGTGGTAAAATTGTTCTTGGAAGTATTAAATTTGTGTTTATTTAAAATTAGTAAACAATCTAAATTCGGCTGCAGTTAAAAAATAAAAATTAAATAAAAGTTAATTGGAAAGGTTTTTATTACTTAGTTATTAGTAGATATAGTCCTTTTTAGGTAACCAATTGCGGGCCTGAATGGCCGAGTGGCTAGCGCTCTGGCGCTCGGTACCACAGGTTTCGGGTTCGAGTCCCGGCGGTGCCATGGATGTTGGTAGTGGTTCGGAATCCACTTTAAACCGTAGGTCCCGGCCTAATAGATTCGTAGAGCGTTTCGGGGGCGCTGTTACTCCGCGTCCGTGGCTTTGTCTTCAAGTTACACACGTCCTCTTGGTAATGCAAAGTGAGTAACGTCTGTGCAGCGCTTGCCTTAAGGCATCCAAGAACAAGCTGTCTAAGTGTTTGCCAGCTGCATTAGAAAGAAAAATGTAACCAATTGCAGAAATAAGGGGAATATGTGCACAATCTATTATCCTTAATAGATTGTGCATATAGCAAACAAATAGCGTTTTACAAAATTAATTTTCTATGGAAAAATGTATTTAAAATTTAGAAATGTCGAATTTTTTGGAAGTGTTAAATTTGTGGTATAGTGTTAAACTTTACAACTTAGTAAACATTCTAAATAATGATGCAGTTAAAAAGCAAAATTTAAATAAATGTTAATTGAAAAGTTTTTATTACTTAGTTATAAGTAGGTGTGTGATGCAACTATCTGTTTACAAAACTGGTGACTTTGGATTCGACTTTTGCTTAAAAAGTTATAAAACAAATTCTTTAAAGTTTCTTGATAACTAGCGCAAAATTTTCAATGACTCTTATAAAGTGTTGCCTTCTTCCTTAATTCAGAATAGTCTCCATTGCCAAATTAACCAATGGAGACAAATTGGCAATTGTGTCTTTTTTAACAATTCGTTTTTTGTTATTGTAAATAAAAAGTACTTATTTTTCTTCATCGTCGCTGCTTTCACAACAGGCTGGTATTACAAAATAATCCTTTTCTTCATTCAACATTTCTTGGTCGTTATTCTCGATTGATTCATTGACCTACTTCTTCGGCGCCAATTGTTTCAGCAATTTTTGTTATTTCTTTGATTTTATTTTCAATCGGTGGGAATCATTTACAATTGCTAACAAATTTACTTTGGTATGGTAAAGTGGATAACAATCTGCAACTTACAGCGTATATATGTAATTTTAACATTAGATGCACAAATTATTTGGAAACAAATATGAAAATGAGCAGGTGCAAAATTGACTTCTGCAAGTCTGTGCTTTGCAAGAGTTTGCTGTATTTACGCTAGAGTGCTACAACGAAGTTTCTGAGAATATTCTTCATTCTTATTATGATATGTGCAGTAGAATTGTTAAACGATGTAATAATTTTATGTCAATCGGATATTAGATAATTTTGATGTAATGTTTCTGATGGGATTTGTTGATGCAAGGCTGTTTTTCTTATCCCAATTTTTCATTCCAAACACATATTCTGCTAATTGATAGAAGTTAACTCACCTTCTAGTGGTATTCGTTATATCTTAGCCATTGTAGTCTTAGCCATTTCAATTAGCTCAAAAACTGTCCTGAGCAGAAATTAAAGACTGGCAGACAGAGAGAAGTGCTTATGATATTATCAAAACCAAAGAAAATTTATTTGAAAAGTTCTGGCTATTATCCAAAAGCATAAAATATATATATATTTTATTTTAAGACACCTATATAAGATATTCAGTTAATGTCGTGACAAATTTAGAAAATTCTTAAAATTCAAGAGGAATAAAATTTGAAAGGACCATGGTGTCAAATATCATGTGTTGTCAATGAAAAGTATGAATATACATAGATAAGTTTTGGCACCAGAAGATTGAAATTTTAAAGTGAAACGAATAACAATAACATACACAGATGAGTGGATTGGATGCGCCAGAGCCTTTGTTTGTCCTCCAAGATCACTGGATCTTAATCTATTTGACTTCTTCTGGAGTTATGAATCTCCTGTGGACGTACCAGATCTGATAGATCTATTATCGTTGCTGCTGCAGACATCAATAATACACCTAGTTTTGTCTGGTGTGTCTGGAAATCATTTTAAACGTCCTTGTTGAATGTGTAATGAAGTTTCTGTTCATCAATTCCAATAGCAACTGAAATAATTTCGTTTGCACCATTTTAATCATTTTGTTATCAGCAGACATAGCAAGTTGAGTCGAAAACATAATGTAATTTTTTTATATGTGCATTTAGTATCGTTTCGCGCTTGACATCACAACTGGCGTACACATTTTTGTTAATTTCCCTACTAAACTTGGTTTAATACATAAAATTTTGTTTCAATTTGTATTTCTATCGATATGCGGTAAGAACCTCCTGAATCAATCACCACACGACGAGAGAACCTTGTGTAAGCAGCTTACGGAAATATATTCGTTTTCCTAAAAATTATTAAATAAAAAATTTTTTAAGATGAAACATAAAGCTACAGACATCAATGAAATGGCATTAAATACTTTATATCATACAAGATGATTCAGAAAGTATAAAAAAATCTATATTACATCAGTGCAAGGCAATCTTGTTGTATGACGAAACAGGATTCACGTATTTCCATGATAGTGATTAACAAAATATGTATCATCAACTGAAGGTTACAAGGTTAGAGTTTTAACCTTAGAAGATTTCTTAAATTTACAGAATTTTTTATGTTTCTTAACATTAGTTGCTGCTGCTCTTACTATCATGACGACTGATAAGTACATTGAAGTTATAAATTATCCTGTCATTTCTGCACTATCACAACAAATTAGAAAGTAATTAATTAAAACAAATATAACCTGGGATTAATTTGTATTAATTGACAATTATTTTGACCAGAATTATACTTAACAGAAGCTGTCATACGAGCTTATACAGCTGTCATTTAACAAATTTAAATACAAATTACTCTTTGAATCCCTTAAATTGCTGAAAAAAATACACACTATTTGTGTAATGATTTGGAATGTAGACTATTATGCCTCAGTTCAAGAATGCAATTTACGTCAGCTTGGTAATAAAAATGAAGATAATTCCATTTCATGTAAGTTAAAAAATTGACTAAAATTCTTCTTAAAAAAGTTTCCAGATATAAAGTTGTATTTTGCTAGGATAATAAAAATAGCATGTTTTTTTAACCTGCCCAGATGAATATAGGTATATAAGCCACAATCCGTAAAAGAAATTCGATCCTTTCTTTGTTAAAATAAGTTTTAAAAAAATGTTTTTACTTCGATTTCTAACAGAAAAAACTCATGTGTAAAAAAAAAATCCGAATTGAGTTTCACTCTTAAAAGTCTTCTTAAATCAGAACTCTACGATTACGGTAACTGAAAAAAAGGAAAAGCAAAGATTGAAAGCTCGATTTTTCTATCAAAGTTTGAACATGAGAGTCATTTAGTCATTGAGATCAATCCAAGTGTGAGTAAGAATATTCTGAATCAGAAATTCAAGAAAGATTCAGATAGAAATGATTCGAGGACTGGAGAATTTGTAGAGAAAAGGATTTTTAAGTTTTGATGTAATTACTATAAATTGTAAAAAGTTTCTTTAATGTAGTGCAATTTTGTATTCGAGAGTAAAAAAAAAAATACGATTCAAAATGGAAAAACATATTCATACCAAATACTACAGAAAATGTATCAGTAAAAAATTAGTGGCGATAAGAACACAGCGTGCATAAAAACAACCTATTTACAACAGCTAAGTAAAAAAAAAATTCTATACAGCTAAAATTAGTTTCACTATGCTACCGAATGTCCATTAGCTCAGTTTGTTAGAGCATCGTACAAGACATGCAAAGGTCAAGGATTCATCACTATGTTATCGGTTACATACACATTACATTGATTTTCTACTTAACGTAAAAGGAAAGACAGAAAACATGAAAGGAAACAAATGCAAATATTCCTGTCTTATAATAAAAAATAACGATTCTGATAAATTGATTTCAAATAAAGCTAATAATATATGAACGAACCAAATCAACAATAATATTGAAACGAAATAACTTTAATCAAAAACAATTAACATGGATGAAAGTACTTTTTACGCAACTTTAGTTAAATTATTGACTTATTAAAATATTAAAGGAAACATAATTACCATACAATCTCAAATGTCACTGTCAACAACAACTTCAATTTGCGCGTTTGGTAAAAATGAGTCAATTCAATATGGCCTTTAAATTCTAAAGAATAATTTATTTTAAAACGGAAAAATATTTTAATTAAGTGTCTACTTTTATTCATAAAAGACTCTCTTTTAATACCTCAAAATGAATTTTTAATTTTCATATTTAAATCGTAATTTCGAGCAGTTTAATTTTCCAAGTAATAAAAGTGAAGTATAGTGATATGCAAGCATTTTTTAACACATATGTGATATACAGTGATTCATAATAAGGTTTTTTTTGGGGTTTTTTGGGGGGTTCGAACCTGTGAAATCATGTTGAAATCTGACATGCGATGCTCAACCAAAATTTCTCTGATATGTGATAATTAATTTAGATTTAATATTATTGTTCTGTTGTAATTATTTTTTGACATAATTTCTGTTGCGCAATAAGTTTTACATGTAATACAATAAAAAAATACATATATTGCAAATATTTTGTTGAACTAAATACATCATTTATTACACATATCAATAGAATAATTGAATAAATATTTAACATAATCGATGAAAAAAAATCGTTGCACATAAATAAGATTTGTGTAAACTAACAATAAAAGAATAAAAATTATAATTGTTTATTAATGTAAATTATTAATATTATTTAAATAGAACTCGTCTAATTTATTCTTTGTTTCATCAGTGTCTTAATGATTCCCGTTAAGAACATGGTTTCCTTTGTTTGAGGAATTAATATTTATGAAATAATTGCTATACATTTGGTATATCTTCTCCTATTTAAATATTTAAGATTTTTGTTTAAAATATTATCCATTATCGATAATTTTGTAATTTCATTTAAAATTCAATCTTATCAATTACCTTATTTAAATATTGCTACATATGTACATGTATAGTTTTCTACATGTAACATTCGAAACTACTTTCGGATAAGTTGGTTAACTCTTTTCAAAATAGTATAAATAAGAGAAAATACGAATAATGAATACTAT
Source organism: Caerostris darwini (assembly GCA_021605075.1). Classification (NCBI taxonomy): domain Eukaryota; kingdom Metazoa; phylum Arthropoda; class Arachnida; order Araneae; family Araneidae; genus Caerostris; species Caerostris darwini. The sequence continues at coordinate 7,660 of BPLQ01010692.1, read as the reverse complement.
TAAAAATCCTTAAATGCCTTTTTTTTTAATTTTGCTTTGCCGTTAGTTAAATAAATTAAAATGGATACACATTTAATAACGGAAATAATAATAGTGGATACAATTTAAATTTTTGTATTTAATAAGATATGAAAATCCTAATATAAATGAGAAGATTATAAAATGATTATTAAATACTTTTTTTAGTATATTAAAGTAGTATTTAAATTAAAACATTTTATTCTTAATTAGAATTATATACTCATCAATATGGAAGTAATTGTAGAATAGAAGAACACTTACTCGGGCAATTAAGATTTCCGCCAATCTGTATAATAAAGCCATGGTAATAGCATTCGTTACCCATAAATTTTCATGTGCTCTTTTGTGAGGCTTAATTCCCTCTAATTACTAGAAGCCTACCACAGAGCGCCAGTGAATCAGTATCCTGACCTCCTGAATATCCTGGCTTCTGATTGACTGACTTTTTGCGATATGCTCTCGTAATATACTTAGATAAAAATCCAGATTTAGTGCCATAAAAAAATAGAATTGACAGCGGGATTTTTAGAAATACAACCAGTCTCTAATACAAAGTTATTGAAATAGATTTCCTATAGATACACTTTCACGTTCTTCCTAGTTAGTCTTATCAAAAAAAATTTCTAATCAAAATTTCAAATCTCATCAAAAACAAATTTGAAATACTTAAATTAATTTGTTTAAGATTTGGAGTAACAATAGCAAAACTGAAAAACATTATACATACACAAACATTTAAAAGAAGGTACGCGAAGTCTGTGATTATCTGAAGACTTGCTGTTGATGTGGACTTGATGTTCTGTATGCTCCAGTTATAAACAGAAGAAAGAGCTTTTATATGGACAGCAATTTTCTTTCAATTCAAATTATTGGATAGAGTGCCCAAACTACTTCTCCGGTATTTAGTGCTCTTTCAGCTATTGTCTTATATAAGATTCACCTGAATTCTTGTTTTGTGTCACTGGTGTTACTGCCACTCCTTCGTAAAGAGTGACTTAAGTATGTTGCTCTTTGGGGTCCCCATGTGACGAAGGGACTTCTTAAGTGTAATTCTTGCAGCTAATCGTCGGGCTAATGTGCCCAAAAGAGTGTCTGTAACATATGTAGGTTGAAGAATATATTTCCTTATATGTCGAATTGAATTATATTTAAGGTTGTCAATGGACTCTTAATGTCTATTGAAACAAACACTACATGTTGTTTTTGTTGTTGTTTCACATCGTTAACAAAGTTCATTAGAGCTATGAGGGCGTCATCGACTGATCTACTTATACAAGATCCATATTGTCTAGGGTTCAGTTTATTTTCTTCCTGAAGTTGGTTAATCTTTGAGTCAATCGTTTTTCTAGAACTTTTGTTTTTCTAGTTTTTCTTTTCTGTGTATAGTGGGGAGAAGAAAAATTGGTCTGTAGAAAATATTTGCTTCGCCATAACCTTTCTTAAGAAAAATGACGACAGTTTCTATTTTTAAAGCATTTGGTAAAATATGAAACTGTAATCATTTATTAAAAAGCTTATGAAAGATATCTGTAAAATAATCATTAATAACATGAACAACTTGATTATCTATACATCAATTCCAGGTGCGTTCCCTTTTTGGAAGAGTTTGTATCATTCTTTCTACTTTAGTAAAGAGAGGATCTTTAGCAAAAGAGAAAATTTTCAGAGGACAAGAAAGAGATTCTTAGGGATTGATAGGATAGATTTTTTCCCAAACGTTTCTTGGCAATTGTTTTATTATTTGCACTTACTGGTACATCAATGGCTTTAAAGAATTTTGAAAGAAGAAGTGAAGATTTAACTGCGGCCTTCAAAGATTTTCCAAAAGGACTTCCTGATTCTGAACAGAATTTTCTTTAGTCTTGATGTTTTGCATGGAGATGTCATGTTTTGTTTTTGAATAAATTGAAACAAAGTCTTCTTTTTCAACCCCTATTTCTTTTGTTGCATTCTTTTTCTAAGAGCTATTAATTGCCTTTTTCTTGTGACTAATTTTGGGTCCCACAAAATAAGGGGTAATTTTTCTAATAGTTGTGATTTTAAATGTTTTAGAGCATGCTTACTCAATGTCTTTTGAAGAATTAGAGTAGCTTCCTTTAATTGTCATCCATTACTCACATTATTCAACATGTAAATTAGTTTGGAAATGAAAGGAGAGAAGACTTTAAAGAAACTTAATGTCCCATAATGTTAAATTGTTTAAATGTAATAGCGGTTCTTCCAGAATAAATAGACTTCTTATGTATTTGTGATCCTGGAGAGTCCCGAAGGGACTTCTTAAGTGTAATTCTTGCAGCTAATCGTCGGGCTAATGTGCCCAAAAGAGTGTCTGTAACATATGTAGGTTGTAACATATGTAATTTCCTTATATTTCGAATTGAATTATATTTAAGGTTGTCAAATGGACTCTTAATGTCTATTGAAACAAATACTACATGTTGTTGTTTCACATCGTTAACAAAGTGCATTAGAGCTATTAGTGCGTCATCAACTGATCTACTTATACAAGATCCATATTGTCTAGGATTCAGCTTATTTTCTTCCTGAAGTTGGTTAATCTTTGAGTCAATTGTTTTTCTAGAACTTTTGTTTTTCTTGTTTTTCTTTTCTGTGTATAGTGGGGAGAAGAGAAATTGGTCTGTAGAAAATATTTGCTTCGCCATAACCTTTCTTAAGAAAAATGACGACAGTTTCTATTTTTAAAGCATTTGGTAAAATATGAAACTGTAATCATTTATTAAAGAGCTTATGAAATATATCTGTAAAATAATCATTAATAATATGAACAACTTGATTATCTATACATCAATTCCAGGTGCGTTCCCTTTTTGGAAGAGTTTGTATCATTCTTTCTACTTTAGTAAAGAGAGGATCTTTAGCAAAAGAGAAAATTTTCAGGGGACAAGAAAGAGATTCTTAGGGACTGATAGGATAGATTTTTTCCCAAACGTTTCTTGGCAATTTTTTTGTTATTTGCACTTACTGGTACATCAATGGCTTTAAAGATTTTTGAAAGAAGAAGTGAAGATTTACAGCGGCCTTCAAAGATTTTCCAAAAGGACTTCCTGATTCTGAACAGAATTTTCTTTAGTCTTGATGTTTTGCATGGAGATGGCATGCTTTTGTTCTTGAATAAATTGAAACAAAGTTTTCTTTTTCAACCCCTTTCGATTTTTGCATTCTTTTTCTAAGAGCTATTAATTGCCTTTTTCTTGTTACTAATTTTGGGTTCCACGAAATAAGGGGTTAATGTTTCTAATAGTTGTGATTTTAAATGTTTTAGAGCATGCTTACTCAATGTCTTTTGAAGAATGAGAGTAGCTTCCTTTAATTGTCCTCCATTACTCACATTATTCAACATGTAAATTAGTTTGGAAATGAAAGGAGAGAAGACTTTAAAGAAACTTAATGTCCCATAATGTTAAATTGTTTAAATGTAATAGCGTTTCTTCCAGAATAAATAGACTTCTTATGTATTTGTGATCCTGCAGAGTTTTTTTGCTTTATAACTTCTCAGTCACATCTGGATGCCAACTCTACTGAAGAGAAGAGAATAAGAACTGGCCATTCTTTTCTATGGCAATGCACAAAAGTTGAATCTGATTCTCTGTTGTTTTGGATTATTATTAAGATGTTTTGGATTATTATTAATAATTAATTTGAGTAATCTTTGATTGAGTAATCTATGATGCTTAATCTTGTTTTTAGTAAATCTGAATTATCTATTGAATGCTAAAGTTTTTCATGGCGAAGCCATAGTTCCATAAATTCCTAATAGATTTAAGCGTTATTTTTTCTTCCGAAGGATTGAAAGTCTCTTTCCAAATTTCTCTCACCGATGGTTCTTTTTCAGTGAAGAATAAATTTGTTATAGTCTGAGGAGGGTATAGGGGCACTGGACTTTAGGAGGACTTTAAATTTCCTACATGCGTGCGAGAAGAATTTGAACCAAGAAGAAAATTTTCGAGGGAAGCAGGAGTATTAGTTGGAAAGTTTTTAACTAAAATTCAGGTTGGCTTAGAAGTTTATTTCTGTAAGATTTAAAGTCAGAATTTAAACTAAAACGAGAACCGGTTTTCATTCAGCAGATTTCTTATTTTTGAGATGATTTCCGACGGTCGTAAATTACTGATTCATTTTCCATAGTACAAAATGAACTTGATCTTGATAATTCTTCTTCATAATTTTCATTTCCTATAATCAGATATTTCACAAGTAAACTAAAAAAAAAAGAAAAAAAAAAAAGAAAAAAGAGAAAAAGGAAGAAGATGAACAGCACTTGCTGCCCTTTCAAAATATTCAAATGGCACTGATTTATTATTGTTTTGCTTGTCTGATTAATAAAGATTTGGAAGATTAAATTTTAATAAATTGACTTTTTTCTGTTAAAAAAAAGGATGAAGCAGAATCACTGCCCCAAACTACATCAACGTATATTTTAGTATTGTGTACTCGGGTACAGCCTGTAATTGTCATTGACTTTTATGTATTTAACTATCAGAAACAGAGGACGGCTTTCTATAAAATATTTAAATACATTCACTCACTATTTAGATTTACTTTAGTTCTGTGATGGAACTTACTTCGATTTTAGAAACACGTCTACAGAAGTACACTTCACCCACATTTAATATTTAGAAAATTTGAAAAATTCATTATATAAAAGTGACCTTACATAATCTCGAAAAAACATCTCTGGAATGATGAAAACTTTAAAACGAGGATCTTGGACAATGGAGGGCAATAATCACAATGGGGAACAGTTGTTAGAAGAAGACAGAAGCACAGCAAAACAAATGTACGAAGCCTTTCCGAAATGTATCATAGCGAAGGAGCAGAGAACACAGACGAAAAAAGCGGATGAAATCGTAAAAGCACAAAACAACAAAAATCTGAAACCTTTCAGTAACTGAATTCACAAAGTTGAAAATCAAAACCCTCCCAAAAACTGTACCCATCCTCCATATAAAATCTTTGGAATTTAATGACATTTCATTGTTTTTCGTGCTTTAACAATCCTACAGATTTTGTGTAGAAGCTCGGAAAATGCTACAAATTGTAGTCAAAAGCCAAGTGGATTTCACAGATAAATAAAAAGTCACGAAATTATGTAATTAATTTTACTAAAATTTTTAAGGATTTCAAAGAGTTTGGATCCAATTCTGGAAAGACATGGAAAAGCTAAGCGCGCACATCCGCGAGTCGAAGTTTCCAGAAATCTGCAGTCAGAATGAATGAAACCATATAAACTTCAACAGTCATTAAAAATGTTCTGGTTAATATCTTACACACCCTGGGTAAAAAAGAATTGCAGACAGCATAGCATAGATCCTTAAGGTAGAGATAAACAAGTGGCAGTTAAGAGAAAATGTGGAAATGAAGCCAAATAGGAGTTAGTGCACCAACTAAATCTATTAATTGTAGGTCGGGAATTTACGATTAATAAAACACGTGTTATTTCATATATATATATATATATATATATATATATTGGCGAAAGATGCGTGATTCCAATATAAGCTTCTACTTATATATTCTATTATATAGAGTATTACATTATAATATTCTTAATAATCAGACATTCTATTATGATTCTGTACGTTATTAAATATTATAATTAAATAACTATGTGTGGTCTACTGCGAATTGAAATTTGCAAGTATAAGCAAATATATGTATATAATGGATGTAAACATTCATTTAAGCAGCTCCAATTGAATTAATATTTTGTACTTCGCCGATCCAATTCTTCAGATCTTCACTTAGGCTTCAATCTGCACTATGTAGGAGTTACAATGTGGCAACTGTATTATTATTTCATTACTTTTGTGATACACAAAATTTGCATTCTTTATTTACGGATTTAGCGATATTTATATATTTTGTAAACAAATGAGTCTGGTTAACGAAAATAGTTTGTTTTAAATTTGAGTTCAATATACACAGTCCAGTCACATTAATGTGACCACCACCTACTTTCGACGTCAACGTGAAATAACCAATCACAAAAGGTAGATGGCAGCACATTGCAGTGGATTGTATATAAAGTATGTCCTAAGGCATCGGAAAGCATTTCAATCGTTGGCGTAATGCAGAAACGTAGCAGGGGTCCGCTCTGCGAAAGGTGGTTATTCTGGCTTTTGACAGTGGTCACATTAATATGACTGTACTGTGTATTTTGTAGATTATAATCAGTCCTCACTTACGTTCGCTTGAATGAAATAGTTGCATATGTAACCAATTATATAAAGAAAATTAGACGTATAAATCCTTTTTCGAGGGTTGGTCCATGTACAGCTGGGCAATTAAAGACACGATGAGGAGTCAGCCCGACATCAGGGCAGTTGCCGCATTTTTGTTATTTTTTAATGCCATTAACATAAATTTTCATATTTTTGTGGTGCTTCTTTCTGTTTTTTTGTCGACAATTAGTTCTGTAATTTGGTATTTAGTTTTGATCTGAGAATGAATCATAGGATTAGAACTGGGTTTGCTTTCTGATATATATAAATACATGCCAACTTTCTTTAAAAATTCAAAAACACAATATATATATATATAATTTTTTTCTTCTAATTCAGCTAGCAAATAGACCGTGATCTTCGTCATAAGGGCTGCACCGATGTTACACCGATGCAGTGATGATATATATATATTGAAGCTGAGAATAACTACTTCATTTACCAAAAATATCCCACAAGGTATTAAAAATGTAAGTTAAGATAAGATAAATTACATAAAAATATCGAGGAGTATGTGAAACAAATATGATAAATGCAGGTCAGAATTAGGACGTCATATAAAATCACATAACAAAAGTACCCAATGTTTAGATGGATTTGATAAAACTTGGAAATATGACTTAGATTGTGGTTTTCTTTAACTAGATACCTTGCTGTTGAAGATTTGTGCAATACAGATGCCTATGATTACTTTATTCACAAATACAGACTGTTGAACACTCTCTTGAATCGTAGAAGACAGTAATTGAAGTTTTCCTTCCGACTTAGAAACTGTTTTTAGAGAAATTTTGTAGAAAGTGATTTAATCTTGCTTAAAAAATAACATAATTTTCTTGGTCAAAATCCTTTCGAAGATGATAACTAACTATAACGATTTATGATTCACTTTCCTTTGTGAAATAGGAACAATAAACATTGCGTTGATTTTCCTTTTAAGTCTTTTCTCAGCAAAAATATCAGATCTTTCATTATCTGTTATTCCAGTATGATGTCGAACAGGCAATAAATCTATTAAAAATTATTCTTGATGAGTTTTGAATGTCTATATCTAACACACAACCATATAATATTATAAACCATAAAGAAGTTTCAATGATAAAACTGATGGTTAAAAGAGAATTTCTAAAATTTAAGCAGAAATTTCACAATTAAATTTACAGACAAAGGTACTGCTTGGTAGACTAACAACTCATTTTGAATCCGAAATTCTTTTTCTTATTACTTCAACTTATGTTAAGTTCGATTAGGGGTTTATTAAAGGAAAAAAACCAGCAAACTACTTTCTATCAAATAAAATTTACAGTCAATGAATCCACAAATTCGATAAAACAGTGAATGGACTCATTATAGTTAAGCTTATTACTTTGTTTTACTAGAATGATCACTTAGTATTGACA
>BPLQ01010691.1:0-10913 GCA_021605075.1 Caerostris darwini | reverse complement strand
AATTATAGTTGTAGTAGTCTATGATATTAAACACGAAAGTTGCGTGCAGATTTCGCACTACATTAGTGACTTGAGAAGTTTTTGAGCTGCTTATGGGATAAGAAACTTGGGATGAGTTAGTACACTCGAATTTGTAAAATTTACTATATACATATAATTATATTACTTATTACTAAAATTTATATTACTATTATTTATATTTATATTACTTATAATTAAATTTTTAGCTATAATTTGCTTGTAAAGATTAGCTAACTAAAAAAAAAGCAAATAAATAAAAAAACGGCAGAAAAATTGAAAATTAAGAAAGTTTTCTGAATTAGTTTCAGAAAACTTTCTTATGGTCTAGCAGCTGCTTCAATAATCACATTTTACATGTAAAGAAGACAAAAAAAAAAAAAAAAAAAGGAGAACTGATAAGCACTAAATTAGAAACACGATGATTTTGCTCGAGATATGCTACAATTATTCTATTCAATCCATGTAAATTATATTTTAAAAAATCATCATAGCATTCACAATGCAAAAATAACTGAAGTACCTCAAATTTAGACTTCTAAAAAATTGAGAAATTTCTTAAAATTCGAAGTGCATTTAAAATTCATCAACGAAATAAAAAATCATTTAAAAACATAAGGATCGAACAGTTGAACAGCAAAAACTGCTTTGGCAGATTAAAAAAGTATAAAATTTTAATTAAATATACATGGCATGGTGTTAAAAATATTGTCCATGTAATTTTTATAAACCAAAAGAAATTTGTAAATCCCAAAGTATATAATTATTTTATTCCAGAATAGATTTATCAATAATACGTACACACAAGATATTATGAACTGTGCTATTTCTGCAACCTTGGTGACTTAATCGAAAGCAACGATCCATCTAGCGATGGATTCAGATAACAAGATTTAGACAGAATATCCTTCCGCACAGATCCATCAAATTATAGGATTGGAAACGAATTGGCAGTACTAGCTTGTTTCATGAATACTAATGAATCACATCATATCTCGGATTTTGAACCTTTTTTTACAGGCCTGAATGAGAGGATTTCACAGGATTTTTGCATTGCGAATGATATGATGGTATTTTTTTTAATTGCGGTGTGTATGCAATCCAATATAATTTTCGTATACCTTGTGTACAATACTGATACTGCTTTTCTGTGGTCACGGTTGTTTCCGCAAGCAACTTCACAGGATTAAACTTAATCTTGATCCTCTAGCGGCCTGGTGGCCAAGTGGCTGGCGCTCTGGCCTTTGGTATCCCGGGCTTCAGTTTCAAATCCTAGAGGTGGCATGGATATTCAGTAGTGGTTTGGAATCTACTTTAAACTGTAAGTCCCGGTCTATTTAGCCTTCGTGTGCAAAAGTTGACTGTAGAGTGACAAACCAAACAAATAAACCTGGACCTCTCTGACTAGGAAGAAATGGATGTGTCTCCCCTAGCTTCCTATTTCTTTAAGGAAGCCTTATTGGATTGTCAGATTTAAGTTGATGGATTAACTGATGCCATTTGTTTCTATATTGTTCTATGTATTTATTTTTTATTATACGTGTTGTGGTGCAAATTTTTCGTTGGAAATAAAAAAAAACATTGGCAACTATTTCACACACAAAAAAAATCGATTTTTAAGTTTTGCTTTTTTTCCATATTTGTAAAGCCAGCTTCACACCAATGTTCTGGAAGCGTCAACCAATCACAAATTTCAGCGTGTGAAGCTTAAGGCTTGTACAAATATTTTAACTGTGTTTATTTCTTAATAAATTCATTTTATTTCATTTCTTGCATGTAAATCTTCATGTTTTGTTAATTTACTTGAAAAATTTATATTTCAAAAATATTTATGCTTGACAATCCATTCTTCCTTGTTGTAAATATTAAAAGAATTAATAAAATATTGATGAAGAAGGATTTATTGAAGCGAAGTTTCATTTTTATTATAGTTTGCAATATAATTGTAAAAATTTTAATCTGCAATGAGCTACATGTATGTTAACTAACCTTTTCACTCCTCTGTTATATAATGTCCGAAATGAATGCAAATTGCGAATTAAAAAACATAATTTATAATATTAAAGCAATATGTACTGAAGTATTAAATTATGCGACGGTTTTTTCTTATTAGAAATGAAAAACTATTCTAAATAGACTAAATAAAAATATTAGAAAATTTTTTCTAAATTATTCTAATTAAGTTTGTGAAGGGAAATTACTGGAACTATAACCGGAAGAGGATTCACTGTGGGAATTTGGAAAAATACTTAAAAACAATACACTGAATGTTACACATTTAAAAGGACCAGCTTCTGCTGCTTTTTCCGACAAAGAAAAGGTTGAAGTTATTATAAACAACATGGAGACTCATTTCCAGTCTAATTCTAATGATGAGATGGATAATATTGTTAAAGACACCCTTAATAATTTCAGTTACTTCATGCAAGATAATACTCCATCTACTACTAAAGTCTATTATAGGCCCAATGACCACAGAAAAGCCTCTACTATTTTTAATTAATAAACTTATCATTAAGAAAGCACCAGGATTAAATAATATAACTAATGAAACGATTAAGTATTTTCTTCCTATCACCATTATCCGTCTAACCTATCTAATTAATAAGATACTTGAACTGAACTATTTTCCCACTGCTTGGAAAACTACTGCTGTAATTTCTATTCTCAAACCTGGAAAAGATCCAAGTGATAACTTTAGAGATATTTCCTTAATTTCATCCATCAGTAAAATTGTTGAAGCAATCATTTTTAAAAATCTCAATACTTTTGTTACTGAAAAAAATGTATTAAATACCGAACAATTTGGCTTCAGAAAAACCTTTCTATCACACATCATCTACTGCGAATTGTCGAATTGAATAATGAGGGTTTTAAAAACAAGTATTGCACAGCTAGGGTATTTCTTGATATTCAGAAAGCATTCGACAGAGTTTGGATTGACGGATTACTATATAAACTTATTATTCTCAACTTTCTTCCTTCCTTTCATTAAACTTATTTGCTTCTATCTTTTTCATAGAACTTTTACTGTTAAAATAAACAAAACTCTCTCTTCTATTAAAAATATTATGGTTGGTACTCCACAAGGTAATAAACTTTCACCTCTTCTTTTCTTTTTCGGCTTTGCAAAAATAAAAACAATAAAATCTTAGCTATCACGCTTACTAATCACCTTAAAATTCTCAATAAATGGAAAATTTCTTGAAATATAGATAAGACTAAAGCTATTTTCTTCTCTATTGGAAATAAACGTAAAAAATCTGTAATTAAGATCAGTAATAATATTATCCCTTGGAATAGTCACACTAATATTTAGGAATTATACTGGATCAGTGTTTAAGTTGGAAAAAACATTTTATACACACCAAAGCTAAATTTTGTATTACCTTTAGAAAAATTTACCCACTTATAAATAGAAATTCTACCATGACCAGAGAAAAAAAAATTCTTCTTTATACGGCTATGCTTCATTCAATTCTCAAGTACGCTTGCCCGGTCTAGTCATATGCAGCTAAATCTAACTTAGAAACGCTTGGAATTTTACAAAATATCACTATTCGCTAAATTACCTCTGCTAAGTGGTTCTTGCGCAATTCTGATATCTATAAAGCAAAATCTATCTATATCTATCTGATCTATTCATTCCTTAAAATATTTTTTTAAATACATCTCTGTTAAATTCTTTGACACGCTTATTAATTATGAAAATACTGCAATCCAGGAAATTGACTCTTACGTTCCAATAATGATTTAAAACGCCCGCATAAAATTTTAGATTAATTTCTAATTTAATTTTTTAAATATTTTTCTTTTCTTTTATTTGTTTGTGTAAGTTAATTTTTATTATATTTGCGAAATTCTGGGCAATTTTATTGTTTTAATTGTATTTACCCTATCATATTGGAGATAGAGCCCCCAGGGGCTAAATAGCTCCAAAAGAATAGTCAACCATCAACCATGGATGGAGAGATTGAAAGAGTAATCGAGAGAGACAGAACAAAAGGGAGGAAAGACTGGAGACGATGATAGACCCAATCTCCCGTAATGAAGTGCTAGAGGGCCCAGAAGAGGAAAGATAGCCTGTCGCTGTCTCCGAGTGTCAGAGACCAAGACAAGAGGCTTCTTGATCGATATAAGAGCACCATGAGCGTTTGGATCTTCCTGCCACGATTTTGAACAGTGGTGCTGGATTTCATTCGTCATGATGCCTTTGCGCACATCTCTCGGTTTATCGAGTTAGCTGAAGATCCCCTGGCTGCGGCGTAATTAAAAAAAATAGTTACTTATCCGTACGTCACGATGGACATGTTTCCCTTGTTGCCCAATTTAAATCCTCAAGTGATGTTAAGAGTTTCGAACTTTCTTATTGAAATTTTAATTTTGAAAAAAAAAATGGTGCCTCTCTTCCCTGTAGTTGGGGCAATTAATGAGCTGTAGGGACCATCACCTTATTATTTTATTAGTAAATATGATTTCGGTATTGCAACAACATGTATAAATTATGTTTCTATTAATGCATTATGGGAATTTCACTTTTGCTTAGATAATATTAACTGTATGAATTATTTTACAGTTAAGTTTGTAAATATTAATAAATACACTTTTGTTAATATTTAAAATCATGAAATTTGCTGATGAATTATTTCATGCGAATGCGTTTCCTTTTCCAACTTGTATGTCTCTGAAGGCATCCGAATTTGCAGGTTTAATTTGTGATATGGGTTATTGCAAAATTCATAATAGTTAATGTACGTGTTGAGTAGACGGTGTAGCTAATTTTTTCTTGGTTCAAGTTATTGTGTAATTAAAGTTTAAATTTTGAGCAACAAAATTGCAGTTCCTGGTTCGTTGTGGCTAGGTGTGTATTTAGTTCTTTAAAAAAGAATTGTATATTCCTGATAATTGTAATTTAAAAACAATTCATTAGTGTTGTGTGTGTACATTTTTGTTTAAATTTATTTTAAATGCATAAATACATTAAACAGTTGCTTAAAAATTGATTTTTAAAAATTATTGATAAAATTGTATGTATTTTGCATCAAAGTTGTAAATTAATTTTGTTTATTTTTTGCTTCCCCATTTTGAAAATGGCTTTCTTAGTGATATTTAAGAATGTATACTGCCCTCCAAAAGTTAAGGAACAACCAGTTTTTGGCGCTTAATTTGCAAAATGAATGTAGAAGCACTAAATTTGGGTGACATGGGCACAAAACTGTTATGTATTGACTGCAACATAGTAGTTTAAAGAAGAAAAATGCAAAAATGATTTACAAAAAATAAAAAAAAAAGCAATCTCTCTGGAAAAAGTCCATTCTTGGAAAAAGTAATAATCACAGTTTTATGTGGTAAAATGTCATAGAAACATAACATAAATGAGTTTTAATAAGGGATATGCCCTCCCCTAGCTTGAATGCATTGGCGGCATCGACTTTCCATGTTGTCAGTTAAGTTGTCGGTTACCGAAATGGGAAACGAAGACCAGACACGGAGTAAGCTTTGTTCCAGTTCTCCAAAAAACTCTGGAGGAGGACTTAAAGCAGAAACTTGTCTACCAAGATAGTCTCAAAGATGCTTTATCAGATTCAGGTTTGGAAATCGAGTTGACCTTTCCATTCGCTCCAAAACAAGACCCTAAAGATATTCTTCAACAACTACAGCTCGGTGAGGTCGTGCATTATCGTCCATCAGAATGAAAAAATTGCCAATTGCTCAGGCATATGAGTGGACATATGGATCACGGATCTCATCCCGATATCTCGTACCAGTCTAAGTTCCTCCCTGGAATACATATAGGTCAGTGTGACCAGCCACCGAATGAGATCCCTGTCAAAATTTATGAATAACAATTTAAAATTTAAAAATTAGAAATTGCTTTTTCATAGAGTAAAAAGACGAGGATTTGTTTAGTCAGACAAAAATGTGATATCTGTTTTAAAAGAAATCATATACAGCAAAAGTAATTTTCAAATGGAATAAATCTCAACTCAACAATATAACATGAGAAATATATCAAGAAATAAGGAACTATATCGCAGATATTAATTGAATCGCACATCGCAGCTACTAAAAGAGTCCCTTCCAGATTAATATCACCATTTTGTAACTGTTCTTTCAAATAAAACTGATGAAGGAGGATAGTACCTAGTGCTTTTCCTAGACACGTCCTATCACTTTTCACCCACTGTTTTGGACTCCATGTTTCGCCTTATCTTGTAAGCCCTTTTTCCTAGTGTTTCCTCCTTAAATGACCTAGATCAGAATCCAACACACCGCGCTTACAGTCGAATCTGTCATTAGGAATGGGGTGAAATTCATGTAAGTGACGATCCTGGTGTAATACGGTGCAAAGTTCTAATATGGGTGTAATATGTAATAGGGTGCAAAGTTCTATTAATAAATAAAAAACTACAGCATTAGAAAATAAAATATTCTGAGATACTATGAAAAGAAAATTTTATGCAAATCAAAAAATTTTAGAATCTGTAAAGTGTAATTCTTCTGGATTTAAAGTAAAGAAGGTTTAATAAATTTCCCGAAATGATGGAACCAATGTACGAATTGGCAAGGTAAATGATCATTTGAAATGATTTGCATAACTGATTTGTTTATCGATACACAAGTTACAAATTTTTTAAATCTAGCAAGAGATTTGGTTTGGTTTGTCGCTCTACTGTCATTTTGTGCTCACTTTAGGCTAATTAGACTGAGACTTACAGTTTAACGGGAATTCCGAACCACCAACATCCATGCCTCCGCCAGGATTCGAATTTGAAAACTGTGGTACCAACGGCCAGATCGCCAGCCAATTGGTCATCAGGCCGCATCTAACAACAGAGAAGATCTGTGAAAAAAATTTCGAAAATGTAATACCTGAATGATTCTCAAATAGGTGAATGTTCTGTAATGAACTCTTGTTTTATAAAGGTTGCATAATATTAGATACTAATTTATTGAAAAATCTACGGATAAAAGCTTTTATAAATTGATGTCCTAAACCTTATTTTTGATGCTGGCAAATGAAATATTTGTTATTTTATGTTCCAAATACTTAAAGCCAAATCCAAGATACCAGATTGGAATTTCAATGACCATTTGAAAAACGTTTTTAAATATAATATGCAAAAAAAAAAAAAAAAAAAAAATAGTTGAAATTTAGTTGTAGGATAAAATGCAAAAAAATTTTTAACATTTTTTTCTGTTTATGCACTTGCTTGCTGAAGAAATAATTGAAAATTGTCTTTCTAGAATTAGTTGAAATAATGAAGTTTGTCTTGGCAGTTGCAAAGGCGACCTTAGAGGTAGGGTCCATTTGGGTGTGGTATATGGAAATTTTTTTTATCGATTTTGTGAACAAGACAACTTGCGATTTGATGAATGAATTATGATGATGTGTAACATCAGTGAATAATTTCTTTCAGAGTTTTTTAACATTTTTTTTTTTTCTATTGGATCAATTCTCAGGTAATTAGGGATAACTGAATTAAAGACATACCAGGGAACTTCTGTGATGATTCTAAGAATTTTGTTTTATAGAATTTGTATTTCATTCCTATATCTTGAAGATTAGTTCCCAGATAGGTGTTGCATAGGTCAGAACAAAGTACATGTTCGACGAAAAATTTTTTCCCCTATCGGCTGCGTCGTGCGTCTTTTGGAAATCGCGCCAATACTAAATTGATCATCAGTCTTAGAATAATGTATGACGTTATTTATGACACATTCCACTCAACTTTCTTCAGAATTAATAATATGAAGAGCTGTGGGTAACCAAAATTCTTTAAAGCTTAGAATTTTTTTACCTTTTTAAAGAGTTTTTCTCATGACAAGAGGCGAGATCTAAATATTTGAAGCTGGTGTGAGAGTTGATGAACTTCGTCTTCCGCATAAACGGTTCACTTTTGAGATTCGTAGCAGCAAAATGAGAATTAAATACTTAATTTTTAAATCCCAATAAAAAATACAATTTTAAAAATAATAAAATAATAAAATAAAAAGTAAAATAATAAAATATATAATTTTTAAATATGAATATTTTTCTAGTGTGGTATCATGTAAGAACTGCAATATTTTACAGTGGATAAAAAAAGTATTGGCAATTGCCTATAAATGATCATATTTGCTAACAAATTATGTTTACAAATTTTATTTTAACATAGCGATTACAGAAGGAGAAAAGACAAACAAATATAACGAAATTTTCATTTAAATATATTTTTAGTCAAAATCTACGAGAAAATCCAAAATTTACATGATAAAAAAAGTATTGGCAAAATTATGAAATTGACAAAATTATGAGCGAAAACAAAATCAGAAGTAATATGTTTAGTACTTTATATGCATAATAATATATAACAACTAACACTGCATAATATGCATAATAATATATAACTTTATATAACAACTTGAAATCTATTTCTCATAGAAGAAACTAAGGTCTTTATTGTACTGTTGGGAATTTTGTGCCACTCTTGCAAGAGTAAACGTTTGAGATCGTCTTTTCTTGCAATTTTATGTTTCTTGATTTCTAGATCCAGCAGGTGCCATAAAATTTCAATTGGATTGATGCCAGGTGATTGAGGTGGAGTTTGTAGAGTAGCCATTCACGGGCGAGATTCGCTGTATGCTTGGGGTCATTGTCTTGTTGAAAAACGAATGATGTTCCCAAGCCAAGATTTTGGGCACTGATTTTTAAGTTATGGCGCGAAATGTCAATGTATGTACGTGCTGTCATAATACCATCACTAAAATGCAGGTTGCCAATTCCATTAGCTGCCCTACAGCCCCAAACTAAGACGCTGCCTCCACCATGTTTTACAGTAGCAGTTAAATGTTGCTTTTCCAATTCAGTATTTGGCCTCCTCCACACATATCGTCGTCCATCACTACCGAAAATGTTAAACTTTGATTAGTCGGAAAAAATAGCTGTGTTCCAAAACTCTTCAGGTCTTCTCAACGTGGGATTTTGCGAAATCTAACCTCTTTCTCCTATTTATTTCCGAGATGAATGGTTTCTTTCTAGCTGCCCTTCCATAATAACTTTTCCCGTGTAAAACATTCCGTACAGTCTGTACGCTGAAAGTCTTTTGCGAAGTGAAAGCAACATCTCTAGCTATCTGGAGTGCACTTATTTTAGGGGTTTTCTTAACCTTGTTAATAATGGCACGTTCTTCTCTTGCAGAAAATATTCGAGGTCGTCCACTTCTAATCTTATTTTCCATTAATCCTATTTACTTGAACTTTTTTACAACACTTCTGACAGTAAATAAACTTATATTGAACTGCACTCATATAGCACGATAAGTTAAACCTTCATTTCTGAGCCTGATAATCGTGTTTTTAACACTAGCGTTCAACTCCTTCGATTTCGAAGTCATTTTACTGTAGTAATCGTAAAATAATGCATAGACACTTTTGGAGTAGTTTTGCAGACTTTATACAGGTAGAGTTTCTTATCAGTCGAAACACGTGACTTCAATGTAACAAAATTTGCATGGCAGTTAAAACTTTGCCAATACTTTTTTGACATGCAAATTTTCGTTTTTGAAAGAAAAAAAAATCGTAGAAAATGCAAATTAAAATAAAATCTTTACTATTTTTATATATCTAAGATGTCTTGTATTTAATTACGACAGCTAAAATTGCATAACATTTTATTTATTTGTCAATAGAATAAATTAAGGCAATTGCCAATACTTTTTTTTACCCACTGTATTTAAATAAACATTTCTTTAAATCTTGTGAATAAAAATGCATGCCAGTTGTTAACCAACATATTTTATTGAACAATAATGGTAACCAATAATTAACCATTATATAATTTTTATCTTTGAATTTTTTTTTTTGGTATAGATGCAATCACTGGAGACGGTCTAAACCAGAGGTGGCCAACACGTAGTCCATGGGTAGCATGCGGCCTACCTTAAACATTTTTCCTGCCCGCGATATATCACACTTTCACAAAATATATTTTTTTAATGGCCAAAGTAATGAAATTCAATGTATTAAAAAATACATTATCTGTGCATCCATATACTCAAAAATTAACATTCGAAATTATGAGAAAAAATTACTTTAATTTTAAAATAATATTCTTGCGAATATAGAACAGATAATGCCTATTTTATTTATGAGTTTACAGTTATGAGTTCCCTTGTGGAAATATTTAAAGTTTCATTGTTGTAAGAATTTAAGAAAAGTTAATGTAGCAATAAAATAAGCATAAGAAATAAAGAAAACATACAACATTTTGTAAGTAGATTCAGTAATTTAGAGTTAGACAAATACAACAAAAATTTTGAATTATATTCATGTCTCTTTCATACTGAAGTCGAATTGACCCCAGAATATTTCCAAATGGAATTGGTTCATTTACAATGCAATATTAAATTAAAACACATTTTTGGAACATTAGAATCAAAAATAGATTTTTATAACGCATACGTCACAAAAGAGAAATTTTCCAATATGAGAAATCTAGCACAAATTTTGTTAACGCTTTTGGGTTCAACTTACATTTGCGAATGGTTTCTTTTTCTTCGAAAATGATATTGACTAAACTCAAAACACTCTCAAACATAACGGATGCTAACCTGCAACACCAATTACGATATGCAAATACCCAAATTGAGATCGATTTGCACAAGTTAAGTGAAAGAGTTGAGAAACTAAAATAAATATTTATTAATACTTATTTTTTTTATTTTGTTAATATATTTTTATATTTCATTTTTAGTGTTATACAATGTGTGTTTAGTTATTATCTATTATATATAATTCCCGTGTCATGATGTTTGTTCACGATGAACTCCGAAACTAACCATCCGATTTTAACTTTTTTTTTTGTAAAATGTGTGTTTTGTTCCAACTTGAGAAATAGGATAGTTTTTATTCAG
>BPLQ01010690.1:193384-204213 GCA_021605075.1 Caerostris darwini | reverse complement strand
AGTCTGCCATTAATTAAAATCAATCACTTATCCCACCAAATATCACAAAAAAAATTACACTTTTTATAATTAAAACAACAAAAGACAATAAAGGCAATATAAACAGATGGAAAATCAAAACACTTCACAGTTTAGCCTACATGCTAATCTACTTGAGTTATCAATTTAACAGTGTTTATAAAAAGAACAGAATACTTGTTTTTTTATGCATACTCAAGCCCAGAACCCATCTGAACTCTGAATAAATTGAAGCATGCATAATTACATATCCTCCTTCAGAAAATACAGCTCACCCGATTAAAAATTACGACGAGACTTAAAAAGGCTCGCCTAGTTTCCCTGAATACTTGACATTCTACTTTTCTTAACGATAGGTCCCTACTTTAGTTTCAGAACTTTGACTGTTTTATAACTCATTTACTAATTAATATCCAAAAGGCTTCCCCCCTCCCCATTTTTTTATAGGCTGGGGCCGTTGAAGAAGCTGGAATATATTAAATATCTTATGCCGATCGTTAACTTCCAGAAAAGCTCGTTACCAGGCAAGACTTGCGCAGCAATTATCTGGAAGTATAGGCTTAGCAAAGACTAATACCATGGCAATGAAAATAATTTATCTTTGATCGGTTTTGGGGCAGATAGATCCTAATTGCTTGGAGTGAACTTCGAATCGAACTTTAAGATATGCAGAGGGATAATGTCTAAAAAACACATAAAATAAATCGATTTTGATATCTTTGTGATACTACAGATGTTGGCAATAATTTTCTAAAAAATGAAACTGTAACACATTTTTGAAAATTTGTAGGCCAATTAAATGTACATTAAAAATAATAATATTATATATAAAAATTGATGAAGCATTAGAAATGGATGGAGGAAAACTGAATGTTGTACATTTTGAATACTTTATTTTGTCATTTAAAGTTTTATATTTAAAGTTTGATTCAATTGAGCGCGAATAGATGAAAATTAATTGGTAATTCAATGAGATTAATGCATTTTATGAATGATCACCGTATGCGCATTTTATTGTTTATGTATTATTAATGGAGAACTAAAATAATTAATTATTTATCAGAAAAGAAAGATCATACAAACAAATGAATTAGAAATGATTTTAAAATAAAAGCGAGCCTAATTAGGGTTGTTTTGCATTTTGATGTTTGAAAGAGAATGTATTTAACTGAATGTAAGTAAGAGCTATTTTGATATTTTATAGAAAAAATATTTTCTAAGTACAAAAGTTAATCACTTTTTAGTGACAACATTTGAAAGTTTTAATATTAGTATTGTAATAAATAGCAAGTGAATGTATTCTAAAATGGGATTCAAAAATATAAATAATTATAAATGTACATATAGTAAAGCCGAATGAGTAGAAATTAGATAATACTTTATTATTAGACGAACAGCATACATTCTGTGCAGTCACTCTATTAGACATTATATTTTGAACTTATGTAAATGTTTACCGAAATAATAAAGCAAACAAAGCATTTTTTTTGTTTCATCAAATTGTCTGAGATAACAGTATTGTAAGAAAAAATCTATGGACAGCTTATTTTATTGAATTTAATTTTTCATTTTGTAATAAATTTTTAAATTATACTTTAAAAATACTTTTTGAAATGAATTTTTAAAGTATACTTTTATATTTTTAAAATACAATGTAAAAATATTTTAGGTTACCCTATATATATTCCCTTATATATTACCAAAAATATTTTTTAGCAACAAGCAAACCATTAATTAAATTTAACCACTTATCCTACTCAATACGATAAAAAAAATTGCAAATTTTGTAATTAAAACAACAGAAGACGATAAAGGCAAATATAAACAGATGGAAAATCAAAACACTTCACAATTTAACCTACATGTTAACCTACTTGAGCCATCAATTTAACAGTGTTTACAAAAAGTACAGAATACTTGCTTTTTTATGCATACTCAAGCCCAGAACCCATCTGAACTCTGAATACATTTAAGCATGCATAATTACATATCCTCCGTTCCTCCTTCAGAAAATACAGCTCACCCGAATAAAAATTACGAGTAGAGTTAAAAAGGCTCGCCTAGTTTCCCTGAATACTTGACATTCTACTTTTCTTAACGATAGCTCCCTACTTCAGTTTCAGAACTTTGACTGTTTTATAACTCATTTACTAATTAATATCCAAAAGGCTTCACTGCCATTTTTTGAAAGGCTGGGCCGTTGAAGAAGCTGGAATATATTAAATATCTTATGCCGATCGTTAACTTCCAGAAAAGCTCGTTACCAGGCAAGACTTGCGCAGCAATTATCTGGAAGTATAGGCTTAGCAAAGACTAGATAGCAAGACTGGCAATGAAAATAATTTACCTTTGATCGTTTTTGGGGAAGATGGATCATAATTGCTTGGAGTGAACTTCGAAGAGAGCGCAGAGGGTTAATGTCTAAAAAAATATAAACTAAAATCGTTTTTGATATCTTTATGATGCTGCAGATGATGGCAATAATTTTCCAAAAAATTTAACTGTAACGCATTTTTGAAACTTTCTTCTAACAATGTAAGCCAATCAAATGTATATTAAAAATAATGATATTATATAATTTAATGATAATATATAATGATATTATATTTGAAAATGAATGAAGAATTAGAAGTGGATGGATTAAAACTAAATGTTGCACATTGTGATACTTTATTTGTGCATTTAAAAGTTTGATGCAATTGAGCAGTAATAGATGAGAGTTAATTGGTAATGCAATTAAATTAATGAACAATCTCCGTATGCGAAATTTTATTATTTATGTATTATTGATGGGAAACTAAAATAAAGAAATATTTGTCAGAAAAGAATGGTCTAACAAACAAATGATTATGAAATAAAACCGAATGAATTGAACTTAATTAGGGCTGTTTAGAATTTTATGTGCTTGAAAATGAGCATTTATTTAGCTAAGCCTAAATTAGAGCCTGTTCGTTACTTTGTAGAAAAAATGTTCGCCAGTATAAAATGTAATAGCTTTTTACTGACAGCATTTGACCCTTTTAATATTAGTATTGTAACCGATGGAAAAGCGAATGTATTTTAAAAAATAATTTAAGAATATAAATAATTACAACTGTAAATGCAATAAAACCGTATGAATACAAATTAGATAATACTTTATTATTAGCTGAACAACCTCTATTCTCTTCATTAAATCTATTCAGCAATTTATTCTGAATTTATGTAAACGTTTATCGAAATATTAAAGCATTTTTTTTTTGATCAAATTGTCTGAGTAAAAAGCTAGTGTTGTAAGAAAAATCTTTGGATTATATTTCTAATTGTATTTAATTTTTAATTTATTAATGATTTTTTAAAATACATTTATAAAAAACTTTTTGAAATAATTTTTTAAAGTATACTTTTATATATTTAAAGTATTATATCAGTAATTATATTTTAGATTACTCTATATATATTCCCCTATATATTACCAAAAATATTTTTAGCAACAAGTCAACCATTAATTAAATTTAATCACTTATCCTACTCAATACGATAAAAAAATTGCACCTTTTGTAATTAAAACAACAGAAGACGATAAAGGCAATATAAACAGATAAAAAATCAAAACACTTCATAATTTAACCTACATGTTAACCTACTTGAGCCATCAATTTAACACTGTTAAAAAAAGAACAGAATACTTGCTTTTTTATGCATACTCAAGCCCAGAACCCATCTGAACTCTGAATACAGCTAAGCATGCATAAT
The DNA here is from genome assembly GCA_021605075.1 of Caerostris darwini. Lineage (NCBI taxonomy): Eukaryota > Metazoa > Arthropoda > Arachnida > Araneae > Araneidae > Caerostris > Caerostris darwini. The sequence goes on along the minus strand of BPLQ01010690.1, from coordinate 200,460 downwards.
TACATGTCCTTCATTCCTCCTTCAGAAAATACAGCTCACCCGATTAAAAATTACTTCGAGACTTAAAAAGGCTCGCCTAGTTTCCCTGAATACTTGACATTCTACTTTTCTTAACGATAGTTCCCTACTTCAGTTTCAGAACTTTGACTGTTTTATAACTCATTTATTAATTAATATTCAAAAGGCTTCCCTGCCATTTTTTTTAAAGATTCGACCGTTGAAGAAGCTGGAATATATTAAATATCTTATGCCGATCGTTAACTTCCAGAAAAGATCGTTACCAGGCAAGACTTGCGCAGCAATTATCTGGAAGTATAGGCTTAGCAAAGACTAATACCATGGCAATGAAAATAATTTATTTTTGATCGGTTTTGGGGAAGATAGATTCTAATTGCTTGGAGTGAACTTCGAATCGAACTTTAAGATGCGCGGAGGGCTAATGACGAAAAAAAATAAAATAAAATCGATTTTGATATCTTTATGATACTACAGATGTTGGCAATAATTTTCCAAAAAATGTAACTGTAACGCATTTTTGAAACTTTCTTCTAACAATGTAGGCTAATCAAATGTATATTAAAAATAATGATATTATATTTAAAAGTGAATGAAGAATTTGAAGTGGATATATTAAAAGTGAATGTTGTACATTTTGATACTTTATTTGTGCATTTATAAGTTTGATGCAATTGAGCAGTAATAGAGCAGAGTTAATTGGTAATTCAATTGAATTAATGAACAATCTGCGTATGCGAAATTTTATTATTGATGTATTATTGATGGGAAGCTAAAATAAAGAAATATTTGTCAGAAAAGAATGGTCATAGAAACAAATGATTATGAAATAAAAGCGAATGAATTCCACTTAATTAGAGTTGCTCAGAATTTTGATGTTTGAAAATGAGAGTTAATTTAGCTAAGCGTAATTAAGAGCTATTTTGTTACTTTATAGAAGCAAAATATTAGCTAAGTATAAACGTTAATAGACTTTTAGTAACAACATTTGAACATTTTAGTATTATCATTGATACAAATAGGCAATCGAATTTATTTTAAAAAAGGATTCAAGTATTTAAAATGTATATGCAATAAAATCAGATGAGTAGAATTGAGATAATACTATTTTATTACAATGATCAGAGGAGCTTATCGTATAAGTGCAGCTGAACCTAAATCTTGAATATCAATACATTTTAATTGCTGATCAATGTTACTTTCTGATCTCTGATTTAAACATTTGTATATATTGAATTGCAAAGTATTACAATTTTTTACCATATTATGCTTAATCTTGATGTGATATTTTTTGTATCAAATCAAATTTTTTCTCATATTTTTTTAGAATTCTTTAATACTTGTTGTGGTACATTTTAATTAATCCGTCTTGCTATTTGATTTATATGTTTTTCAATAGTGTATATATTGCATTGTAATTAGGGATTGCAATACCGGTATACCGGGATACCGAATACCGGTATTGTGTTAGTTAAATGAAAAGAGTTCAAAACTGCGTTGCGTGTTGTGCTTAATATTTATAAGTGTGAGAAAGAGAAGTTATCTTGTAGATCTTCCACATAAATAAAAAAAAACCGATATAACTCATGAGATTGAGATTAACCTCAGTTGAGACAATCTTTTAATTAATTTAATAATTATATGTCACTCATTTGCTCGAAGTTAGGTCTTTGCATTTATTTACTCAACCAATCATAACAAGATAAGGCAAACTCTGCACCTTGTCAGAAATCTCGCTAATATTAGCCAGCAGTTGCGATTTTTCTAACATCATGTCTGCAAACATAATACTCCTTTCTTTCGTAGGAAATTAAATCACAGCAATTTAATTGAAAATAAGGCAGCGGATAATTTTACAGAACGCTGTTTTGTAGAAATGTTGGAATTAGTTATTATTTACAGTGTCCACAGTGAATAATATTGATTATTATAGTTTGAACTATTTTTTGAGCACAAGCCTTAATTTATTATTTATTCGAGATTGTTTTATTAATAAATGAAATTTTACCGTATAGGTTATTTATAAATAACACATAACTTATAAAAGTTTACAAATAAAAAAAGTTCAAAATTAATAAAACAGCTTAACCGTAAATAACTAAATGAATATAATCCAATAAATTAAAATTTACCAGTCTGTTACACTTGATTAGCTAATAAACTTAACTGGTTTGCATAGTACTTTAAATACATATTAGGTTTCATAAGAAGATACATATATTGATTGCACAAACATTATTATACAAAACCTAACTAAAAAATCTAAAATATATATATATATATATAAAAATAATAAAAAGTAATAAAACACCTTAACACTAAATGAATATAAACAAATAAATTAAAATATATCAGTCTGTAACATTTAATCGCTTAATAAGTTTAACTATTTTAGCTAGAAGTTTAAAAACATATTGGATGTAAAAACTGAGTTTAATTTTGAAAGGTTTTGCAATTAAAATTTAGTAATCGTTCATAAAAATTAAATAAAAAAATGATTAAATAAATAGTTTATAATGACAGCTTCTGAGTTTGCATTATATCTAATAGAAATGGAGGCCTTTATAATACATTGAAATTTATATGTATAGATTGTATTTCCTTTCTAAGAAAAAAGAATATTTTCACTGACACAACTTTCACGAAACTGAAGTTTCTGTTCATTAATAATATATTCTCTAACAATTTTTCATTAATATTCTTTCAACGTGCAGATTTGTGATAGTTAACTGAAAAGAGTTCAAAACTGAGTTGCGTGTTGTGCTTAATATTTATAAGTGTGAGAAAAAGTAGTTATCTTGTAGATCTTCCACATAAATAAATAAAAAACGATATAGCTCATGAAAATGAGATTAACCTTAGTTAAGACAATCTTTTAATTAATTTAATAATTACATGTCACTCATTTGCTCGATGTTAAGTCTTTGCATTTATTTACTCAGCCAATCACAACAAGATAAGGCAAACTCTGCAACTTGTCGAAAATCTCGCTAATATTAGCCTGCAGTTGCGATTTTTCTAACATCATGGGTGCAAATATAATACTTCTTTCTTTCCTGGAAAATTAAATTACAGCAATTTAATTAAAAATAAGCCATCGGATAATTTTGCAGAGGGCTGTTTTTTGGAAATGTTGGAATTTGTTATTATTTACAGTGCTCAAAGCGAAAAATATTGATTAGTAATATAGTTTTAATTATTCTTGGGCACAAACATTATTATATTATTTTCTGTATTTATTTTATTAATAAATAAAATTATACTGATTCGGATTATTTATAAATAACACATGATTTACAAAAACATTTTTTAATAAAAAAAATTTTAAATTAACAGAATAGTTTAAACATGAATTATTAAATGAATATAAACAAATAAATTTCAAATTTTCAAAATTTCAAAATTTCAAATTTAAATTTATTTCAAAGTCCGCTACATTAAATTGCTTAATAAGTTTAACTATTTTAGCTAGAAGTTTTGAAAAAATTAGGTTTCATGCGATTATACACTTATTAGTTGGTTTATACGACGATAAACATTAATATATAAAACATCACTAAAACAAACGTAAAAACAATTTAAATAAAGAAAATCAAAAATTAATAAAACACTTTAACCATAAATAATTAAATGTTTACAAACAAATAAATTGAAATTTGTTACTATGTTATACTTAATTGTTCAATAAGTTTAAAAGCTTTAGCTAGAAGTTTAAAAACATATTAAGTTTCATTTCAGAAGTTTTAAAACACATTAGGTTTCATAAGACCATACACTTATTAATTGTACAGACATTAACATATAAAACCTAATTAAAAAGCTTCAAAAACAAAAAAATTTGAAAATTAATAAAACACATAAATAGTTAAAGGAATTTAAACAACTAAATTAAAATTTATCGGTCTGTTACACTTAATTGCTTAATAAATTTAACTACTTTAGCAAGAAGTTTAAAAACATTTAGTTTCGTAAGACGATAGACAGATTAATTCCGCCAGCATTAATATATAAAACTTAACTAAAAAAAACTTTAAAAAAAAATTTTTAAATAAATAAATCGAAAATTACTAAAATTTCTTAACCATAAATACTTAAATGAATATAAACAAATAAATTTAAAAGTTTCGGTCTGTTATTTTATTTTATAAGAAAAAGGTATATTTTCACTGAAAATGACACTTTCAATGAAATATTTTTACTCACTTAAATTTCCTTCAACTGAAATTGGAATTTATTAATAATATATTCTCTAACAATTTCTCATTAATATTCTTTCAACGCACAGATTTGTGATAAGTGAAAACAGTTCAAAACTGAGTTGCGTGTTGTGCTTAATATTTATAAGTGTGAGAAAAAAAAGTTATCTTGTGGATCTCCCACTTAAATAAAAAAAAACGATACAGCTCATGAAAATGAGATTAACCTTAGTTAAGACAATCTTTTAATTAATTTAATAATTATATGTCGCTCATTTGCTCGAAGTTAAATCTTTGCATTTATTTACTCAGCCGATCATAACAAGATAAGGCAAACCTGCAAGTTGTCAAAAATCTCGCTAATATTAACCTGCAGTTGCGGTTTTTCTAACATCATGTCTGCAAACATAATGCAGACATGATGTTTTTCATGGAAAATTAAATCGCAGCAATTTAATTGAAAATATGCCATTGGATAATTTTACAGAACGCTGTTTTGTAGAAGTGTTGGAATTTGTTGTTATTTGCTGTGTTCAAAGCTAATAATAATATTGATTAATAATATAGTTTTTGAGCACAAACATTAATTTATCATTTTTTTGGGATTATTTTATTAATAAATAAAATTTTACTGAATAGGGTTATTTATAAATAACACATAACTTATAAAAGTTTACAAATTAAAAAGTTTAAATAAATAAAGCACCTTAATGTAAATAACTAAATTAATATAATCAAATAAATTCAAATTTATTAGTCTATTACACTTAATTATCTAATACACATTAACTGTTTAAGCCAGTAGTTTAAATACATATAAGTTTCATAAGAAGATACATATATTGATTGCACAAATATTATTATAAGAAACCAATTAAAAAATCAAAAAAACAATGTATATATAAAGTATTAAAAATTAATAAAACACCTTAACACTAAACAATTAAATGAATATAAGCAAATAAATTAAAATATATCAATCTGCAACATTTAATTGCTTAATAAGTTTAACTATTTTAGCTAGAAGTTTAAAAACATATTCGATGTAAAAACTGAATTTAATTTTGAAAAGTTTTGCAATTAAAATTTAGTAATCCTTCATAAAAATTAAATAAAAAAATCAGTTTATAACGACAACTTCTGAGTTTGCATTATATCTAAGATAAATATATGTTTTTATAATATATTGAAATTTATATGTATATATTGTAATACCTTTTTAAGTAAAAGAATATTTTCACTGACACAACTTTCACGAAACTGAAATTGCGGTTTATTAATAATATATTCTCTAACAGTTTTTCATTACTATTCTTTCAACGTGCAGATTTGTGATAGTTAAGTGCAAGGAGTTCAAAACTGCGTTGCGTGCTGTGCTTAATATTTATAAGTGTGAGAAAGAGAAGTTATCTTGTAGATCTTCCACATAAATAAAAAAAAACCGATACAGCTCATGAAAATGAGATTAACCTTAGTTAAGACAATCTTTTAATTAATTTAATAATTACATGTCACTCATTTGCTCAAAGTTAAATCTTTGCGTTTATTTACTCAGCCAATCATAACAAGATAAGGCAAACACTGCACGTTGTCAAAAATCACGATAATATCAGCCTGCAGTAGCGGTTTTTCTAACATCATGTCTACAAACATAATACATCTTTCTCTCGTAGGAAATTAAATCACAGCAATTTAATTAAAAATTTGCCATCGGAAAATTTTGCAGAAGGCGTTTTGTAGAAATGTTGAAATTTGTTATTATTTACAGGGCTCAAAGCTAATATTATTGACTAATAGTATAGTTTTAATTATTTTTTGAGCACAAACCTTAATTTATTATTTTTTCGGTATTATTTTATTAATAAATAAAATTTTACTGAATATGTTATTTATAAATAACACATAACTTATACAATTTTACAAATAAAAAAAAAGTTCAAAATTAATAAAACACTTTAACAGTAAATAGCTAAATGAATATAATCAAATAAATTAAAATTCATCAGTCTGTTACACTTAATTATCTAATAAACTTAACTGCTTTAGCTAGTAGTTTAAATACATATTAGGTTTCATGAGGAGATACATATATTGATTGCACAAACATTATTATACAAAACCTAACAGAAAAATCTAAAATACCTATTTATGAATAAAAAATATTAGAAATTAATAAAACATCTTAACACTAAATAATTAAATGAATATAAACAACTTAATTAAAATATATCAGTCTATTAGATTTAATTGCTTAATAAGTTTAACTGTTTTAGCTAGAAGTTTAAAAACATATTGGATGTAAAAACTGAGTTTAATTTTGAAATATTTTGCAATTAAAATTTACTAATCCTTCCTAAAAATTAAATAAAAAATGATTAAATAAATAGTTTATAATGACAACTTCTGAGTTTGCACTATATCTAAGAGAAATGTAGGGCTTTCTAATACATTGAAATTTATATGTATAAATTGTATTTAATTTATAAGAAAAAAGAATATTTGTACTGACACAACTTCCATGAAATTGAAATTGCTGCTTATTAATAATATATTCTCTAACAATTTTTCATTAATATTCTTTCAACGCACAGATTTGTGATAGTTAAGTGAAAACAGTTCAAAACTGCGTTGCGTGTTGTGCTCAACATTTATAAGTGTGAGAAAAAGAAGTTATCGTGTTGATCTTCCACATAAATAAAAAAAACCGATATAGCTCATGAGAATGAGGTTAACCTCAGTTAAGACAATCTTTTAATTAATTTAATAATTATATGTCATTCACTTGCTCGAAGTTAAGTCTTTGCAATTATTTACTCAGCCAATCATAACAAGATAAGGCGAACTCTGCACCTTGTCAAAAATCAC
>BPLQ01010690.1:177038-188657 GCA_021605075.1 Caerostris darwini | reverse complement strand
AAAAAACAACAACCTAAAAACACATTTATAATAAATAAATCGAAAATTAATATAAGTCCTTAATCATAAATAATGACAAGCAAAACTGTTTTGATCCTAGGCAGCGATTATGATCCACGATGTGGTTTTGGTCCCAGGGAACGGTTTTGGTTCCAGGAAATGGTTTGATTCTAGGAAGTGTTTTTGAACCCAAACAGTTTTAATTTCTGTGAACGGTTTTGTTCCTGGGAAATGGTCAAATGAACGGCCGAGAAGCTAGAGTTCTGTCGCTCGATACCACAGGTTTCGGGTTCGAGTCCCGGTGATGCCATGGATGTTTGTAGTGGCTCTGAAACCATTTTAAACTGTAGGTCCCGGTCTGTTTTACCTAAAGTGTTCACAAGACGGCCATAGAGCGACAAACTAAACCAAGCCTTGGAAATGGTATTTATTCAAGGAAGTGGCTTGATCCCAGGAAGTGGCTTGATCCTAAACAGCGGTTTTTATCTCAGAAAATAGTGTTGACCATAGGCATGAAATAAACACGTTCCATAAAAATATTGTTCTCCTTCTGGGGCAAGGACCTCCTTCTCTTATCATACCAAATCAGTTTACAAGTACTCTATATAGTTGCAAATCATTTTGTTATTATAACTAGAATAAAGCAGTGAATATAATTTTGCATTTCTGTTTCAGGTGGATGAAAGAGGGGTTGAACGGAGTCCTGAGACCCGTGAAGGAAGATGGGAGAATCTGGGTGAGTCAGGGTACCCTCAACATCAAGAAGGTGACGCACTCAGACGGGAGCAAGTATCAGTGCATCGCTCGGAATAGCATCGGTGAGCGCAGAATAGAGAGTGCACTGATTGTCACAGGTGAGTGCCAACATTCTATTAGGTTTGGAATGTTTAGCTTGAATTCTTTAATTGCATGTAAAATCCTTACTATTCTCTTTTGTTAAAAAACAAAGATCCTTTTATGCCTATCGAACTTTGGCAGTGTCAAAAATAACATGAATAGAACAAGTAATATATAAAAAAAAAATTTTAAAATCAATTCCTACTTTTTTTTCACTAAATTGCAGAAAGACCTTTATAAATAATTTTCATTCATTTTTTTAAGTTTATCTGGCGCCCTCTATTGGTAGGCATATGCAACTGAAATCTAAAAAAAAATTTAATTAATTAATTAAATTTAATTACTAAATTAATATTTGAAAAAATATTGTATTAACATCCAGTGTCATCCACTACAAGTTCAAAAAAAATTTATTTGAACTTGAGAGAAGGAATAAAAAGTATTTTATGAACGATTGAAAAGTTGAACAAGGTATATATATAGGGAGAGTGTGAACTAATAGTAGGAATTGAAGAATAAATCTAAAAAAAAGAAATAATTAAATAACAATTACCTCAGTGGCTTAAGTATTAATTGGTCTTATATGAAGAAATATTGTTTAGCAGAGGGTAGCCTTTGTACTACTTTCAGACAATTCTTTTTACGTCTTTTATAAATAAATACTTTTTAATAGTGTTCGTGATAATTTCTTTGTAGACAATTCTTTTTCCTGCATTATCTTTTATAAAGAAATATTGTATAGTAGTGGTTATAATAATAACCCATTTGTACCATTTGCATACAATTCTTTATTTCTCATCTTTAATAAAGTGATATTGTATCGTAGTGGTCATGATAACTCCTTTATACCACTTTCAGGCTATTTTTTTCTCTTCTTCTAAAAAGAAATATCGTTTAGTAGTTATAGTGATAACTCCTTTGTATCACTTTCAGACAACTTCTTTTTCCATGTATTTTATCAAAAAAACATTAATTAAAAAAACAATAACAATGTTTTCATAAGTTTGGCAAAGCACAAAATAAAAAAAAAATTCAGGAAAAAAATAATTCATTCAGAAGGAAAAAAAAATTGCTTTTTTTTAAGATTTTTAAGTTTTAGAAAATACAAATAAATCTCTTGCTTAATATATGGTGTGATTTTACATTCTGAATTTTAAATTGTCAGATTTAATCTGATATTTACAATTTTTATTTATTTTTTTCAGCTCCTTTAGTAGTTCATCTGCGTCCTCCGTACCAAGTCCTGAACATAGGACAGGAGGCTACTTTTAATTGCAACGTCACAGGTTACCCCATGCATACTGTGACGTGGAAAAAGGACCAACGTCAGCTGTCCGCGTCCAATCGCGTGAGACTTCTGTCACGTGACGTCCTGCACATATCGTCGGTCCGCAGAGAGGACAGAGGGATGTACCAGTGCTTCGTCTTCAATGACCTTGAAGGGTCGCAAGGGACCGCTGAACTTAAGATTTCAGGTAATTTCTTAAATAAAGATGTCACAAATTGTTAGCCTTTACGACAGCAAATCACAACAAAGCACACATGGAACAGGTATATCAAGTACACTCATGTCCATAAATTAAGGATAATTCAGAATCACACAGAAATTGAACCCTAAAATAAAAATTTCACCTGTAGAATTATCACACATATCTTGAAGAAGAATATGCTAATTACAGGAAACCACCAGATAGTACGTCACAATGACGAGAGTGTAAGAGAGGGGTATATAAGGAATGGTGGCAAAGAAGTAAAATTGTTCACAAGCGCTTTAAACGCCTTTCAGTGCAATAACCGCATAGTTATGGCACAAAGGAAGCATTTGGATGATTTTTTACGTGGTAGAAATATCGGACGACTGAAATGTGGACGTACCCAGCTGGAAGTATCCGAGGAACTTGGAATCGCCCAGAGTGTCATCTCCAGGCTTTGGCAGCGATTCCAAGATGATGGTAATGTGAGTAGATGTTACAGCACAGGTCGCCCCCGAGTTACAACGCCGAATGAGGACCGGTATTTAGCAGTTACTGCCAAAAGAAACAGACGGAGCACAGCATCAGACCTGTCTCGTCAGCTCTCTTCAGCTACCGGTACGACAGTTTCAAGGCAGACCGTGTACAGACGCTTAGGGAACATTGGTCTATATGCTCGTAGACCTGTCAGATGTATTCCACTTACCGCAACTCACTGTCGCCTACGATTAACCTGGAGTAGAGAGCAAGCATTGCGGACACCGCAACAGTGGTCTTGTGTGATGTTTTCCGACGAGTTCAGGTTTAGTTTGCAGTCTGATTCTCGCCGGACTTTCATATGGAGAGCGCCAGGTACCCGTTACCACCAAGAGAACACCATTGAACGACATCGTTACCATGGTGCAGGATGGCTAGTTTGGGGAGGAATTATTCTTGGTTCCGGAACTGACCCGCATGTTCAGAGTGTAACGATGACAGGCCACATCTATCGGGATGTCATTCTGGAACAACATGTACGTTTGTTTCGGGGCGCCATGGGTGCTGAATTTCTGTTTATGGATGACAACGCCCGTCCTCGCCGTGCAAACATTGTAGACGAATGCCTTCAATTGGAGGATATCACCCGTATGGATTGGCAGCCTACTCACCGGACTTGAATCCAATAGAGCATGTGTGGGATATGCTTGGCCGACGAATTGCAGCCCGCCAACCCCCTCCCACCTGTCAACTGGAACTTCGGAGGGCATTGCTTGATGAGGGTGTAATATTCCCCAAGATCAGATTGATAATTTGATACTCAGCATGCCTAGGCGTTGTAAGGCCTGTATTGCATTGTCCGGGAGACATACTCCATATTAACCATCATACTAACCATGTTATACTGTTTTTTGTAAATAGGTTCTTTTTTGAAATTTGCTCCAGGGAGTAAAAATCGCCATTTTTATTAATTATGCCAAACATATAGCATCTTTTTTTTCTCTTTACCTTTTATTTAATAAATAGACTTTACAAATAAGTCAAATTTGTTTTGCTTCTGTCTCTTTCTTTGCCTGAACTTCATTATCCTTAATTTATGGACATGAGTGTAGTTACTGGAGATAAATTGAAAATACTGGGATGTGAAAACAAGTTGCAATATTCAAATATCACTGTGATTTTAAGAAATAAATTCAGCATGCAACATTTCCTACATTAATGGTGGGATTAAAATAATAAATTGTTTTCAATAAAGAATTTACTATTTATAAAAATTTAAATTCCACAATATATTAATTAGGATTCAAGTCCGACTCGTGGCTCAATGGCAACGTGCGCCGCTATAACGTAGTGAGCATTACAGCTGAGGTGCAAACCGCTGATAGCATTGTTGTAAAAAGTGTTTCAAAAAATGAGGAGACCCGATGGCGTTTGTAATGTTCAGCACCTTGCCCTGTAAGTCGGACTACCTGGTACCAGTTTTCCAGGTTTTCTCCTATACGATGCGTAACTGCGGTGTAGTTCCCGCTAAACTTCCTACCGGAAGGCACTGCCCTCCTTCTTCAGCGACATATAAGATTTACAATTCATAAAAGTTGAACTTCCATAATATATTAATTAAGATTAAAGCCCGACTTGTGGCACAGTAATAACGTGCGCTGCTGGGGAGCATTAGGGCAGAGGTTCAATCCGCTTGTGGCTTTGTTGTAGGCATTGTACCAAAAAAAGAGGAGACTCTATGTCATTTGTGATGTTCAACATCTTGCCTCGTTAGTTGGACTACCTGGTAGGAGTTTTCAGGGTTTTCTTCATATGCTAAGCGTTTATGGAGTAGTTCCCCTTAAAAATTCCTCCCGGAAACCACTGCCCCACTTCTTCAGGAACACGAAACCATGTCAGATTTGTACTTATTGGTGCTCCATCACAACAGAAACTGCCCCTTTCCCTCATATCTATGAGTAGATTACACGTGGGATGTCCGTCCAGCAATGCAGGACATTGAGGATTACACAAAACAACATTAGATTAAATCCAAATTGATGAAATATTTCCCTATCCTCATCATCATTAGTGGCGCAACAGCCCCATGGTGAACCAAAGCCGTCTGGCCTACTGCAGATTTCAAGACAGTTATTTTTTTACGGGATAGGGTTGTCAGTCTTATTCCCAACACTCTGGATTTAATCCAACGGGACATATGGATTAAAGTGGATTCCGAACATCCATGGCACCGCCGGGGCTCAAACCCGAAACCTGTGTCGTCTAGCGTTAGTCACTCTGGCATTAAGCCCTAATTAAATTTTTAATTTCCAAAATAGAAAAAATTGAAAAACGAATTTAAAAATTAATTTAATTCATAAATTTTTTTAAAAAAACTTGCTTATTTAGTTAAATTATTTGTTTAGCAAGCAATTATACAAATGTCAAATGCTACAATACGGAAAATAATGAAAACAATCTATTTCTTGGAAATTGCTCAGAAATATCTCCAAATTTCTAAGAATTTCTATCACTTGCTGCGAAAAAATCAAGACTAAAATAATTAAAAGAATTTATCAAATAGTCTTTACTATACCAGGAATTATCAATAGTATGAAAAGAAGTTATTTTCAATTTTAATTCTTGATGAATAATTATCAAAGCAATTTATATATGAATAATTCAGCTATTTTATATCTGTCTAGCGCTACTTTTACTAGCTATTTTTAAAAATGTGATAAAACCCTCTTTTGTAAGATAACTGCAACTTTTAGTTAATTAATTCTAAAAAAATTCACAAAATATATTACTCATTTTTGTTTCTTAATTACATCTGAAACTAATTTCGCATTGAATTCTATTCAGAAATTACATCTCATTATACAAATGTCAAACATAAGCTTGAGAAAAATTTTCTTGATAATTGAATATTTAATCACACCAAAATTGAATAATATTTAAATAAATTTTTATGATAAATAACGCTCATCTAAATAAATATTTATCAAAGGTGCAAATTTTATTTACTATAGAAACAATAAAATAATATATATTTAGAGAAATTAAACTTAAATAAAAATTAGTTTGCATTAATATGCAAAATTAAATAAATTTTTACTGAAGCATAGTTACTTATGAAAATTAATTATATATTGATCGTATAAATAATAATACGTATATTAACATTAATATTCATAATACGTTAAATAAACGTACAAAACAGTGACTTTTTTATATACTTATATGCTTTATCTTGTTAAAATATGAAAAATATGCTCTGTTATGTACATTATATTATTTTATTTATGTAAATTCATGTTTGATTATCTTTTAATATAAATTTGCTACTTATAAACAATATTAAATTATTAACAAAATTACCATATATTTTGATATTGAAAGTGTATTTAATTTGCAATAGATGCATAATTTATTACTATATGTTTAGGAATATAATTTATATTTTTATCAGTCTTGATAGAAATTGCATGAAAATACTAAAATAATATTATAGCATGATAATTATTTTAGTTTTAATGAATGTTTAGATAATCTAATTTATTTTGAAAATTAATGTATACTTGGAAAAACTTTTTATTGACGAATGGAATAGAAAATCAGAGGGTCTTGCTAGATAATACGTTAAGCTTCTGAACTATCTAAAGGAGCTTGGTTCGAGACCCAAGATAGGATTCTTAAACGAAAGCTTGCATGTCTGTACCAGGCATGGATTCAATAAATTTGCAGAGGGGAATGTCCTTCTGCTACCCTAATGAAAGAAAATAGTAGGTTGGGAGACTCTGGGGTCTGAATGGCTAAGTGTCTATAGTCTAGTGCCCTGGCACTCGGTGCGAGTATATTTCGGGTTCGAGTCTCAGTGGTGCCATGGATATTAGTAGGGGTTCGGAATGTAGGTTTAACAACTCTACCCCATAAATGGAAAACATCTTCTGTCTGGAAATCTGCCAGCAGGCTGACTGCAGTTGCCCACCATGGTGCTGTTACGGAAATGAAGAGGAATAATCATTTTAAATTATATAATATTAAAAACAGAAAAAAATCACTATAACTGTTTAATGTACGATTTGGTAAATGCTTTAATTGTGAAATGTCGATGCCACAAGTTTGAGAAACTGAGTCCCGGCGGTGCCATGGATATTTGTAATGGGTCGAAATTCACTTTAAGCCATTGTTTCCGGTCTAATATGACCTACCTATACTACTACTACTACACACCACATCACTGTGCTTCGAGTATATATATATATATGTGACTCAAGATACAAATAGTATTTCATTTCAAATCAATAATTTTAATTAAAATAGAATAGATGATGAAATCATTTCCCACTGACATATAAAGACGGAAAATAAATGGTTCAGAGTCCCGAACAATCAAGATTTAATTACAAGAATTTAAAAAATTTTCAAGAAAAAAATAAAATAAAATGAAACAAACAAGATCAATTTCAAAAGAGCATAATTATCTTTATCCACAACCATTCAATTCATTGCGATCTCATTTCGGGAACACTGACTGCAATCAATTTCGTCTTTGTCGGTGAAGAAAAAAAAAACAAATATTTATCTAATTTAAGAAAATATCAGGAGAAATCCATTTATTTCGGTCATCTCCCGATTTTTTCCAACATCAATTCACTCATCTGTGCTCAGGACTTAATCCCCAAGATTCCGAAATCTTCCCTTTTCTTGATACTTTTTCTCCTTCCTCCATCAGAAGATGAATCGTGATTCGTCTTCTTCTGATTCACCAATACAATTATTGCACAGAATTCAAACCCCGATGAAGAATAATAACAATAATAATCCACCTTTTCGCCTCCCATGTAAAAGTTCCTTTATTAGGGAACATATTTCAGAGACTCCCTGATTATTAGAGGGAAGCCAGATGCCTTGGCTTCAAAGGGATTTTTCAGCAGCGAATCAAACGCGCCGTTAGTCTTTACGTTTTCAATTTGGGGGAAACCTTGTTAGGGAAGTTCCCTCGCATGCTGGGGAAACGTTTTCCTTGAGAGGGAAAAAGAGAAAGGCATTAATTTGTTTCAAAGAATAATCTCTGGCTTTAAGTGGCCGCCGACTTTTCCTGTGCTGGTGCAGTTGCAAAACTAAAGCCAGTCTAATCTATTTACTCTGATGAATTGGGGAACCCGTCTCAATTAGTTTAGAAGCTAAAGAGATTATTAAAAATAGAAGAATTAAATATAGAGGTTATAAGATTAGTAAAATAAAACTCCCTGGATTACGTTTTTCAATTTGTGTAAGGAAATTTTATTAATTCAAAAATGCGATTATCTTCAGAAAACAGAATTTTTACAAAACTTATTTGTAGAAAATTTTGTATTTCCAAAAATTAGTGAATTTCTTAGTACCAGATCTTCGATGAATGTTAATAAAATACCGTACATTTTTCAGAAGATATATGTTTCGCACATTTAAAACACTCTTTAATGAACATAAGTGATTCCATTTATGTATGGCACTAACACCACTGATAGATTATTATGATAATTTTCAGAGATAGCTCCTCTACATTATTTGGAGGACTGATAGCAAATTGCCTAGTGCTCTGGATCTAGGTACGGCAGGCTTCAGGTTCGAATCATGATATTTGCATGTATGATTGTTAGTGGCTTGGAGTGGGACATGAAAGGCCGAGTGTCTAGCGCTCTGGTGCTCAGTGCGCAAGTTTCGGGTTCGTGTCAGAGGTGCCATGGGTGTTTGTAGGGGTATGGAATCCATTTTAACCTGTAGGTCCCGGTCTCATATGACCGTAAAGAATCACAGAGCTCAGTCAGACCACTCACCCACATCATTCCCAAACTGCAAAGCAACAACTGAACTCTAGGAACAGGGATCTGGTGTTGTATAGTAGGGGTCATATTAGACCGAAACCAACGATTTAAAGTGGACTCCGAATTACTACAAGCATCCATGGCAACACTGCAAACATCCAAAGCTCCAAACAGCTAGTTACTTGGCCATCAGGAACCAGTTCATATTCATTCATTAAAATTTTCCACTGATTTAAAAAGATTTTACTGGAAAACTAAAATATATTATATATATATATATATATATGTCTTTATTTACAGATAGAAATAGTTTTTCATTTCAAATCAATAATTTTAATTAAATTACGAATAATGATGAAATCATTCCCCACTGATATATATAGACGGAAAATAAATGGTTCAGAGTCCCAAACAAACCTGATTTAATTAGAAGAATTTAAAATTTCTTTACCAAAACATAAAATAAAATGAAACAAACAAAATTAATTTCACAAACGCATAATTATCTTTATCCACAACAATTCAATTCATTGCGATCTTATTTCCTGAACACTGACTGCAATCAATTTCCTCTTTGTCAGCTCAAAAAAATAAAACCAATATTTATCTAATTTAAGAAAATATCAGGAGAAATCAATTTATTTCGGGCATCTCCCGATTTTTCCAACATCAATTCACTCATCTGTACTCAGGACTTAATCCCCAAGATTCCGGAATCTTCCCTTTTCTTGATACTTTTTCCCCATCCTGCATCAAAAGACGAATCGGATTCATCTCCTTCTGATTCACCAATGCAATTATTGCACTGAATTCAAACCCCGATGCAGAATAATAACAATAATAATAATCCACCTTTTCGCCTCCCATGTAAAAGTCCCTTTATTAGGGAACATATTTCCGAGACTCCCTGATTATTAGAGGGAAGCCAGATGTCTCGGCTTCAAAAGAATTTATCAGCAGCGTATCAAACGTGCCGTTAGTCATTACGTTTTCAATTTAGGGGAAATCTTGTTAGGGAAGTTCCCTCGCATGCTGGGGAAAAGTTTTCCTTGAGAGGGAAAAAAAATGGAAGGCATTAATTTGTTTCAAAGAATAATCTCTGGCTTTAAGTGGCCGCCGACTTTTCTTGCGTTGGTGCA
Organism: Caerostris darwini; assembly: GCA_021605075.1. Taxonomy (NCBI): domain Eukaryota; kingdom Metazoa; phylum Arthropoda; class Arachnida; order Araneae; family Araneidae; genus Caerostris; species Caerostris darwini. The sequence continues at coordinate 178,940 of BPLQ01010690.1, read as the reverse complement.
GTTGCAAAACGAAAGTCAGTCTAATTTATTTACTCTGAAGAATTGGTTAACCTCAATTAGTTCAGAGGCTAAAGAGATGATTAAAAATAGAAGAATTAAATATTGCGGTTGTAAGATTCGTAAACTATAACTCTGCGGACTACGTTTTTAATTTTGTATAAGGAAATTTTATTAATTGGAAATTGCAATTATCTTCAGAAAACAATTTTTACAGAACTTATTTGTAGGGAATTTTGTCTTTCGTAACTTTAGTGAACTTTGTTTATACCTGATCTTCGAGGAATGATAATAAAATACAGTACATTTTTCAGAAAATATTTCTTTGAGCATTTAAAACACTTTTTAATGGACATAAATGATTCCATTTACTTATGACACCAACACCACTGATAAGATGATTATGGTGATTCTCAGGGATTATTAGTCCTCTGCATTATTTGGAAGTCTGATGTCCAACTGGCTAGCACTTTTGCCCTTGATATCACAGGTTTCAGTTTCAAATCCTGGAATTGTCATGGATGTTTGATATTGGTTCGGATTCGTGGTCTGAATGGCCGGGTGTCTAGCGTTCGTTCGCTCGGTACCACAGGCTACGGGTTCGTATCCGGTGGTGCCATTTATGTTTGTAACGTTTCCGAATCCACTTTAGCTTGTAGGTCTCGATCTCATATGACTGTAGATCTTCACAGAGCCCAGTCAGATCGCTCCCCCACATCATTGCCAAATAGCAAAGGAGCAACTCAACTCTAAGAACAGGTATCAGGTATGCTATAGTAGTAATAGTTGTCCTATTAGACCGGGACCAACGAATTAAAGTGATTTGGTTTGGTTTGGCTAGTCGCTCTACGATCATCTTTCACACATTTTAGGCGAAATAGATCGGAACCTACAGCTTAACGTGGATTCCGAACTTCCAACAAATATCCATGCCCCCGTCAGGATTCGATTTAAAATGGATTCCAAACCCCTACAAGCATCCTTCGCACCACTGCAAGCATCCATAGCTCCAGATAGCTAGTCGCACACCATCAGGCCCCAGTTCATATTCATTCATTACAATTTTAAAGTGATTTAAAAAGAATTTACTCGAAAACTAAATATATATATATATACATCTTCCTTTATCTCAAGATCGAAATAGTTTTGCATTTGAATCAACATTTTTAATTAAAGTAAAATGATGATGAAATCATTTCCCATTGACATATAAAGACGGAAAATAAATGGTTCAGAGTCCCAAGCAATCCAGATTTAATTAGGAGAGTTTAAAATTTCTTTACCAAAAAAAAAAAAAAAAATGAAACAAACAAGATACATTTCAAAAACGCATAATTATCTTTATCCACAACAATTCAATTCATGGCGATCTTATTTCCGAAACACTGACTGCAATCAACTTCCTCTTTGTCAGCTCAAAAAAATAAAACCAAAATTTATCTCATTTAAGAAAATATCAGGAGAACTCAATTTAATTCGGGCATCTCCCGTTTTTTCCCAACATCAGTTCACTCATCTGGGCTCAGGACTTAATCCCCAAGATTCCGGAATCTTCCCTTTTCTTGATACTTTTTCCCCATCCTGCATCAAAAGATGAATCGGATTCATCTCCTTCTGATTCACCAATGCAATTATTGCACTCATTTCAAACCCCGATGCAGAATAATAATAATAATAATAATCCACCTTTTCGCCTCCCATGTAAAAGTCCTTTTATTAGGGAACATATTTCAGTCGGATCTGAGACTCCCTGATTGTTAGAGGGAAGCCAGATGTCTTGACTTCAGAAGGATTTATCAGCAGCGAATCAAACGCGCCGTTAATCATTACGTTTTCAATTTAGGGGAAACCTTGTTAGAGAAGTTCCCTCGCATGCTGGGGAAAAGTTTTCCTTGAGAGGGAAAA
>BPLQ01010690.1:158137-176638 GCA_021605075.1 Caerostris darwini | reverse complement strand
GGAAGGCATTAATTTGTTTCAAAGAATAATCTCTGGCTTTAAGTGGCCGCCGACTTTTCTTGTGCTGGTGCAGTTGCAAAACTAAAGCCAGTCTAATCTATTTATTCTGATGAATTGGGGAACCGGTCTCAATTAGTTTACAGGCTAAAGAGATGATTAAAAATAGAAGAATTAAATATAGAGGTTATATGATTAGTAAAATAAAACTCCCTGGATTACGTTTTTAAATTTGTGTAAGGAAATTTTATTAATTCAAAAATGCGATTATCTTCAGAAAACAGAATTTTTACAGAACTTATTTGTAGAAAATTTTGTATTTCCAAAAATTAGTGAATTTCTTAGTACCAGATCTTCGATGAATGTTAATAAAATACCGTACATTTTTCAGAAGATATTTGTTTCGCACATTTAAAACACTTTTTAATGAACATAAGTGATTCCATTTATGTATGGCACTAGTACCACTGATAGATTATTATGATAATTTTCAGAGATACCTCCTCTACATTATTTTCAGGACTGATAGCAAATTGCCTAGTGCTCTGGCTCTAGGTACGGCAGGCTTCAGGTTCGAATCCTGATATTTGCATGCATGATTGTTAGTGGCGTTTCTTGGTTGGTGCAGTTGCAAAACGAAAGTCAGTCGTTCGCTCTTAATCTATTTACTCTGATGAATTGGGGAATCTTCAATTAGTTTAGAGGCTGAAGAGATGATTAAAAATAGAAGAATTAAATATTGCGGTTATATGTTTAGTAAAATATAACGGTCCGGACTACGTTTTTAATTTTGTATAATTAAATTTTGTTAATTCGGATTTGCAATTATCTTCAGAAAACAGAATTTTTATGGAACTTATGCGCTTGGTAACACCCTTTTTCTTTTATGGTCTTTCGTAAATTTAGTGAACTTTGTTAATATCAGACCGTCGAGGAATGATAATAAAATACAGTACAATGTTTCAGATGATATTTCTTCGCACATTTAAAACACTTTTTTAATGTGCATAAATGATTCCATTTAGGTAGGCCACTAATGCCATTAGTAGATGATGATGACGATTTTCAAGAATAACTCTGTTGGTATCGCAGGCTTCAAGTTCAAATCCTGGAGACGGCACGGATGTTTGTTAGTGTTTCGGAATCGAGGCCTCTGGGGCAGAATGCCTAGCGCTCTTGCGCGCGGTACCACTGGTTCCGGGTTCGAATCCGGTGGTGTCACGGATATTTCTAGTGGTTCAGAATCCACTTTAAACCGTAGGTCTCGTTCTACAATGAATGTTAAAGCATCACGGATCCCAGTCAGACTTCTCCCCCACATCATTCCCAAACTGTAATAGGGCAACTCAGCTGTAGGCACATTTATGTCGTATGTTGTAGTAGCAGTAGTAGTCATATTAGATCAGGACCTACGGTTTAAAGTGGATTCCAAACCACTACAACCATCCATTGCCCCGAGTGCCAGAGCATTAATCCCTCGGCCAGCAGGATCCAGTTCGTATTCACTTTTTAAAATTTTCCAGTGATTTAAGTACATTTTACCGAAAACTAAATATATACTAGTATATATATATACAAATACAATTCCCTTTTCATTTCAAATCAATAATTTTAATTACAGTACAAATGATGATGAAATTATACCACACTGACGAATAAAGATGAAAAATAAATGGTTCAGAGTCAAAAACAATCCAGATTTAATTTGAAGAATTTAAAATTTCTTTAATAAAAAAATAATAAATAAATGAAACAAACCAGATCCATTTCGAAAACGCATAATTATTTTTATCCACTACAATTCAATTCCTTGCGATCTTATTTCCGAAACACTGACTGCAATAAATTTCCTCTTTGTCGGTTCAAAAATAAATAAAATAAATATTTATCTAATTTAAGAAAATATCAGGAGAAATCTATTTATTTCGGGCATCTCCGATTTTTTCCAACGTCCATTCACTCATCTGTGCTCAGGACTTAATCCCCAAGATTCCGAAATCTTCCCTTTTCTTGATGCTTTTTCCCCATTCCGCATCAGAAGATGAATCGCGATTCATCTTCTTCTGATTCACCAATGCAATTATTGCATTAAATTCAAACCCCGATGCAGAATTATAACAATAATAATCCACCTTTTCGCCTCCCATGTAAAAGTCCCTTTATTAGGGAACATATTTCAGTCGGTTCTGAGACTCCCTGATTGTTAGAGGGAAGCCAGAGGTCTTGGCTTCAAAAGGATTTATCAGCAGCGAATCAAACGCGCCGTTAAGTCATTACGTTTTCGATTTGGGGGAAACCTTGTTAGGAAAGTTCCCTCGCATGCTGGGGGAAAAGTTTTCATTGAGAAGGAAAAAGAGGAAGGCATTAATTTGTTTCAAAGAATAATCTCTGGATTTAAGTGGCCGGTGACTTTTCTTGTGTTGGTGCAGTTGCAAAACCAAAGTTAGTCTAATCTATTTACTCTGATGAATTGGGGAACCTGTCTCGGCCTCAATTAGCTTAGAGGCTAAAGAGATTATTAAAAATAGAAGAATTAAATATTGCGATTATAAGATAAATAAACTATAACTCTTCTGACTACGTTTTTAATTTTGTCTAAGGAAATCTTATAAATTCAAAATCGAAATCATCTTCAGAAAACAGAATTTTTATGGAACTTATTAGTAGGGAATTTTTTCTCGTATTCTTTTCGCAAGGCCTTTTCTTTTAAGGTCTTTCGTAACTTTAGTGAACTTTATTAATACCTGATCTTCGAGGAATGATAATAAAATACAGTACATTTTTCAGAAGATATTTCTTTTTTGATTTAAAATACTTTTTAATGTACATCAATTATTCCATTTATGTATACCTACTGATAGATGATGATGATGATTTTCAGGAATACCTCATATACAGTATTTGGTGGTCTGAGGGCCAATTAGCTAGCGATGTGGCTCTAGGTATCGCAGGTTTCAGGTTCGAATCAAGGCATTTGCATGGATGAATGTTAGTGGTTTGGAATTGGACCTGAATAACCGAGTGTCTAGAGCGCTACCGCTCGTTTCACAGGTTTCGGGTTCGAGTCCCGGAGGTGGCATGTGTGTTTGCAGGGGTTTGGAAGCCACTTTAACCTGTATGCCCCAGTCTCATTGGACCGTAGATCGTTGCGAAGCTTAGTCAGACCACTCACATATATCATTCTTAAACTGCAAAGGAGCAACTCAACTTTAGGAACAGGGATCTGGTGTGTTGTAGTAGTAGCCACATTAGACAGGGACAACGATTTAAACTAGATTCCGAACTACTACAACCATCCAGGGCACCACTGCAAGCATCCATAGCGCCAAACTGCTAGTTACTCGGCTATCAGGAATCAGCTCATATTCATTCATTAAAATTTTCCACCGATTTAAAAAGATTTTACTCGAAAACTAAATATATATATATATATATATATATATATATCTGTCTTTATCTCAAGGTACAAATAGATTTGCATTTGAAATCAACATTTTTAATTAAAGTACAAATGATGATGAAATCATTCCCCACGGACATATAAAGATGAAAAATAAATGGTTCAGAGCCACAAACAATCCAGATTTAATTAGAAGAATTTAAAACTTCTTTACCGAAAACATAAAATGAAATGAAACAAACAAGATCAATTTCACAAAACGCATAATTATCTTTATCCACAATAATTCAATTCATTGCGATCTTATTTCCGAAACACTGACTGCAATCAATTTCGTCTTTGTCGGGGAAGGAAAAAAAACAAATATTATCTAATTTAAGAAAATATCAGGAGAAATCAATTTACTTCGGGCGTCTCCCGATTTTTTCCAACATCAATTCACTCATCTGTGCTCAGGACTTAATCCCCAAGATTCCGAAATCTTCCCTTTTCTGGATACTTTTCCCCCATCCTGCATCAGAAGATGAATCGCGATTCGTCTCCTTCTGATTCACCAATGCAATTATTGCATTGAATTCAAACCCCGATGCAGAATAATAATAACAATAATAATCCAACTTTTCGCCTCCCATGTAAAAGTCCCTTTATTAGGAACATATTTCAGTCGGGTCTGAGACTCCCTGATTGTTAGAGGGAAGCCAGATGTCTTGGCTTCAAAAGGATTTATCAGCAGCGAATCAAATGCGCCGTTAGTCATTACATTTCAAATTTAGGGGAAACCTTGTTAGAGAAGTTCCCTCGTATGCTGGGGAAAAGTTTTCTTCGAGAGGGAAAATGAGGAAGGCATTAATTTGTTTCAAAGAATAATCTCTGGCTTTAAGTGGCCGCCGACTTTTCTTGCGTTGGTGCAGTTGCAAAACAAAAGTCAGTCTAATCTATTTACTCTGATGAATTGGGGAACCTGCAATTAGTTTAGAGGCTAAAGATATGATTAAAAATAGAAGAAATAATTATGTTGTTGTTATAAGATTAGTAAAATATAACTCTCTAGACTACGTTTTTAATTTCGTGTAAAGAAATTTTATTAATTCGAAATTGCAATGATATTCAGAAAACAGAATTTTTATAGAAGAATTGTTAGTAGGGAATTTTGCCACACATTATTTTCGCTTGGGAACACCTTTAACGGGGTAGGATTATCAGACCTGCACATAACACTCTTACAGTCATATTAAACACATTGGGGCCGAATGGCTAGCGCTTTTTAGCTCGGTATTACAGTTTCGGAATCGAGTCCCAAATGTCGAGATCCACTGATGAGATCGTCGATAAAGAGTCCCTTAGAAGTTTGTAGTGGTTTGGAATCCACTTTACGCCGTAGTTCCCACTCTCATATGACTATAGAGCTTCTCAAAGCTTAGCCGTACTTCTCACCCATACCTGTAAAGGGGCAACTCAGCTCTAGGCACAATGATGTGGTGTGGTGCAGTAGTAGTAGTAGTCCTATTAGACCGGGAAGAACAGTTTAACGTGTATTCTGAACCACTGCAATCATCCATAGCGCCAGACCACTAGTCACTCGGCCATCAGGCTTCAGTTCATATTCATTATTAAAATTTAAAAAGATTTTACGAAAAAAACCTAGCTTATTAGAACTTATTAGTAGGAAATTCTGCCATATATTCTTTTCGTTTGGCAACACTCTTTTTCTTTAATGGATTTTGATGACTCTGTTAATATCAGACCTTCGAGGACTGACAATAAAATAAAGTTCATTTTTCAGAAGATATTTATTTGCTTTATTAAAAGAATATATATCAATGATACCGTTTATGAATACCACCAACACCACTGGGAAATGAGGGTGATGATTTTCAGAGACTTCATCATTTAGTTGTCTGATTGCCAATTGGCTAGTGCTCTGGCAGTTGGTATCACAGGCTTAAGGTTCGAATCCTAACAGTGGCAGGGATGTTTGTTAGTGATCCGGAATTTGCGTCAGGTTTCGGGTTTGAGTTCTGGTGGTGCCAAAAATGCTAGTAGTGGTTCGGAATCAGCTTTAGCCGTAAGTCCCGGTCTCCTATGACCGTAGAGCGTCATAGAGCAAAATCAGACTTCTCACCCACAACATTTCCAAACTGTCAAGGGGCAACTCAGCTCTAGGCACAGAGGTGTGATGTGGTGTAGCAATAGTAAGGTTTCGGAATTCCCATTAATCTGTCGATCCCGGTCTAATTAGCTTAAAGTGTGTTAATTAGGTTGTTTGCTTTGGTTTGGTTTGACGCTCTAAGGTCATTTTGTGCACACATTGGGCATATTAGACCGTATTGCATAATGATGTATTAAAAAAAAGATTTAATTTTTTGAATGAATTTAAGGGAATTTATTTATTATATTTATAATTAATAATTAAGAAAAACCAAATCAATTTCAGGAAAATTACAGAAAGACATATCAAATCACAGACATATAAAATGTAATGTATTATTCAACAATCGAATTAAACTGATGAGAAAAAAAACGGTCTTATACAAGACAATTTTTTATAGTTAAAGATGTCATCTATTTTTACGAATCTCTTAGGTTTAATGAATATATAGATATATAAAAAAAGATTGCTCATTCTAAATACTTGAAGTATTTACTTCAATTTCTTTCCAAAAAAATAATTCAAAGGAAGCTGAATTTTATTTTCAGATTCACATAGACAAATAAATGTTTAACTACCAAAATTAAAGCGGGAAAGAAAAAAGAAACGATATAGTTAAAAACAATTTTATTGTTCTTGCTCAACAGCCAAAAAAGCAGGAACAGTTTTGACGATTGACAAAACTTAAAGAATCAGGTACAGAAAAAAAGAGGAAATAAATTTTTCATTTAAAAGAAGCCCATCTTGAAATTCAAATAAAATGCTCCCCTCTGGCTAAGTTACATCGACTCCTTCCACGTAGACAAATCAGTGCACTTAAAACGCATTGAAAAGATTTCTCGCAAATGCAGTTTAGCATGGCTGCCTGGGATTCAAAAAACTAATAAAATCTTTTAAACTTCTCTCCACTTACGAGGCGTCAGCTTAAAGATTTAATTTGTCTCCAATGAAATCTCGTTTTCTAAGAATACGATCTATGACTCTGAGACAAGGCACGTAAGGGATAAAATCGAAATCTTAACCAGCGAAAGCTTTTAAAATACTTGATGATCTTCCAATCTGCTGCTATTTTATGACTCTATTTAATTCGTATCGACTGGCAATTTCACGACGATTTGAATTATGGATTATTCGTCTTTTGAAACGACAACGAGTTTTCGGCATAATCATATTTTCCAAAGACGACCGTTTGCATTCTGTAATAGGTAAATGACCCCGAGAACCTTTTGAGCACTAAAATCCAATCGTTTAATGTGAATATGCCTTAGTTGGCTATTCAGCATGTTGAATAAGGACTACATTAGAGAAAAGATTATTATTTGATAGAGAAAAAAAAAGAGTCTATAGATTACGAAAAATGAAATTCGCTTTTATCTAAAATTAGATTCTTTAACGAAACGAAAACGTAACCTGTAATGATATTCATTTTAAATAATGCAATGAAAATTGTAATTATATTTATAATAAACATAAATGTATTAATATTCATTCCTGATATTCATTAAATTAAACATGTAATATTCATTCCTCTTATGATATTTCATTTTAAATGCTGTTTAATGTTTTTAAATTTTAAGATCAGGTTAGAGATTCAAACAGAGCGATGTAATATGGTATAAAGGCATTTTTGGAGGAAATTTAATTGGAATAAAAATGTTTTAATGATTAATGTATTGCACTTTTAAATTGGGACTGATGGTCGTGTGACTAATGTCCTAGCGCGCGATGCCACATGGTTAGTAAGATGAGTCCCGGCGGTGACTTGGATGTTTGTAATGGCTCGGAATTCACTTTAAATCGTTGTTTCCGGTCTAATATCATAATATATATATGACTACTATATAATAATATGACTACTACTGCTACACCACATAACTGGTTTTAGTAATGCTGCTGTAAAATTTGGGAATGATGTGGATGGGAAGATTGACTGGACTTCGTGACGATCTACTGTCATATGAGATCGGGATCTATGGCTTAAAGTGGATTCCGAACCATTACAACCATCCATGGCTCCGCCGAGACTGGAAACCAAAAACCTGGCACCGAACACTAGCCACTTGGCCATTACACCTTCTCATATCCAAACTGTAAAGGGGCAATTGAGCTTTAGGCACAGTGATGTGGTGCGGTGTAGTTGTAGTTGTCATATGAGACCCGGACCTGCTACTTAAAGTGGATTCCAAGCCAGTACAAGCAGAAATGGCTCTGACCACTCGGCCATAAGGCCCCTGTTCATATACGCTTACAAAAATTTTCCATTAATTTAAAAAGATTTTACTCGAAAACTAGAAATATATAGATATATATGTCTTTATCTACAGATATAAAGAGTTTTCCATTTCAAATCAACATTTTTAATTAAAGTACAAATGATGATAAAATCCTTCCCACTGACATATAAAGTCGGAAAATAAATGGTTCAGAGTCCAAAACAATCCAGATTTAATTAGAAGAATTTAAAATTTCTTCAGCAAAAAAAAAAAAATGAAACCAACAAGATCAATTTCAAAAGCGCATAATTATGTTTATCCACAACAATTCAATTCATAGCTTATTTCCGGAGCACTGCAATCAATTTCGTCTTTGTCGGTGAAGAAAAAAAACAACAAATATTTATCTAATTTAAGAAAATATGAGCAGAAAACCATTTATTTCGGGCATCTCCCGATTTTTTCTAACATCAATTCACTCACCTGTGCTCAGGACTTAATCCCCAAGATTCGGAAATCTTCCCTTTTATTGATACTTTTTCCCCCTCCTGAATCAGAAGATGAATCCCGATTCGTCTTCTTATGATTCACCAATACAATTATCGCATTGAATTCTAACCCAGATGCAGAATAACAATAATAATAATCCCCCTTTTGGCCTCACACGTAAAAGCTCCCTTTATTAGGGAACATATTTCAGTCGGGTCTGAGACTCCCTGATTATTAGAGGGAAGACAGATGTCTTGGCTTCAAAATGATTTATCAGCAGCGAATCAAACGAGCAGTTGGTCATTACTTTTCCAATTTGGGGGAAACCTTGTTAGAGAAGTTCCCTCGTATGCTGGGGAAAAGTTTTCCTTGGCATGGAAAAAGAGGAAGGCATTAATTTGTTTCAAAGAATAATCTCTGGCTTTAAGTGGCCGCCGACTTTTCTTGCGTTGGTGCAGTTGCAAAACGAAAGTCAGTGGTTCGCTCTTAATCTATTTACTCTGATGAATTGGGGAAACTGCCTTGACTCCAATTAGTTTAAAGGCTAAAGAGATGATTAAATATAGAAGAAATAAATACTGCGGTTATAAGATTAGTAAACTATTACTCTCTACTATTTTTTTAATTTTTTGTAAGGAAAATTTATTAATTCAATTTGGCAATCATCTTCAGAAAACAGAATTTTTATAGAACTTATTTGTAAGGAGTTTGTGCTTGTATTCTTTTCGCATGGCATTTTCTTTTATGGTCTTTCGTAACTTTAGTAAACTTTGTTAATACCAGATCTAGGAATGATAAATAATAGGAATGATAATAAAATTCAGTACACTTTTCAAAAGTTATTTCTTTTCTTACTTAAAACACTTTTTAACGTGTTTCAATGATTCCCTTTTATATATGCCACTAACACCACTGATAGATTATGATAATTGTCAGTGATAATTCCTCCACATTATTTGGCGTTCTGATTGCTAATTGGCTAGAGGCCTGGCTCTTGGTATCACAGGCTTCAGGTTTAAATCCTAGCATGGAATGGAAGTTTGTTATTGCTTCGGAATCGGGGTTTAAATGGCCGAATGTCTACAGCTCTTTCGCTCGCTACCACCGGATAAGGGTTCGAATCCGGCGGTGACATGTATGTTTCTAATGTTTCCGTATCCACTTTAAAGTGTAGGTTCCGGTCTCATAGGAATATACACCGTCACTTAGCCCATTCAGACCTCTGATCCTCATCATTCCCAAACTGCAAAGGAGCAACTTAGCTCTAGGAATAGAGATCCGGTGTTTTATAGTAGTAGTAGTACTCATATTAGACCGGGACCAACGAATTACAGTGATTTGGTTTGGTTTGGTAGTCACTCTACAGTCATCTTTTGCACAGTTTAGGCAAAATATACCGGGACTTACAGTTTAACGTGGATTCCGAACTTTCTGCAGACATCCATGCAATTTTTGGATTCGATTTAAAGTGTATTCCGAAACACTGCAAGCATCCATGGCACCACTGCAAACATCCATAGCGCCAGAGAGCTAGTCTATCGCCATCACGCCCCAGTTCATATTCATTCTTTAAATTTTAAAGTGATTTAAAAAGAATTTACTCGAAAACTGGAAATATATATATATCTGTCTAAAGATACAAATAGTTTTGCATTTGAAATCAATAATTTTAATCAAATTACAAATGATGATGAAATCATTCCCCTCTGACATATAAAGACGGAAAATAAATGGTTCAGAGTCCCAAACAATTCAGATTTAATTACAAGAATTTAAATTTTCCTAACCAAAAAAATAAAACAAAACAAAACAAACAAGATAAATTTCAAAAAGGCATAATTAACTTTATCCGCAACTATTCAATTCATTGCGATCTTATTTCCGGAAAACTGACTGCAATCAACTTCCACTTTGTTGGTTCAAAAAAATAAAACAAATATTTATCTAATTTAAGAAACTATCAGGAGAAATTAATTTATTTCGAGCATCTCCGATTTTTTCCGACATCACTTCACTCATGTGTGCTCAGGTCTTAATCCCCAAGATTCCGAAATCTTCCCTTTTATTGATACTTTTTCCCCATCCTGCATCAGAAGATGAATCGCGATTCATCTTCTTCTTCTGATTCACCAATGCAATTATTGCATCGAATTCAAACCCCAATGCAGAATAATAATAACAACTGTAATCCACCTTTTCGCCTCCCATGTAAAAGTCCCTTTATTAGGGAACATATTGCAGTCGGGTCTGAGACTCCTTGATTATTAGATAGAAGCCAGATGTCTTGGCTTCAAAATGATTTATCAGCAGCGAATCAAATGCGCCATTAGTCATTACGTTTTCAATTTGGGGGAAAACTTATTAGGGAAGTTCCCTCGCATGCTGGGGAAATGTTTTCCTCGAGAGGGAAAAAGAGGAAGGCATTAATTTGTTTCAAAGAATAATCTCTGGCTTTAAGTGGCCGCCGACTTTTCTTGTGCTGGTGCAGTTGCAAAACGAAAGTCAGTCTAATCTATTTACTCTGATGAATTGGGGAACCTCAATTAGTTTAGAGGCTAAAGAGATGATTAAAAATAGAAGAATTAAATATTGCGCTTATAAGATTGCGCATATAAGATTAGTAAACTACAACTCTCTGGACTACGTTTTTAATTTTGTGTAAGGAAATCTTATTAACTGAAAATTGAAATTATCTTCAGAAAACAGAATTTTTATAGATCTTATTCGCTTCGCAACACCCTTTTTCTTTTATGGTCTTTCGTAACTTTAGTGAACTTTGTTAATATTAGATTTTGCGAGGAACGATAATAAAATACAGTATACTTTTCAGAAGATATTTCTTTGCTCATTTAAAACACTTTTTTAATGTGCATAAGTGATTCCATTTAGGTATGCCATTAATGCCATTAGTAGATGATGATGAAGATGATTCAAGAATAATTCCTGTGTCGGTAACACAGGCTTCAAGTTCAAATTCTGGCGATGGCACGGATGTTTGTTAGTGTTTCGGAATCGAGACCTCAATGGCCGAGTGTCTAGCGCTCTGGCGCACGGTACCACAGGTTTCGGATTCGAACCCGGTGGTGTCAGGGAAGTTTGTAGTGGTTCGGAATCCACTTTCAACCGTAGATCCCGTTCTGCATTGAATGTTAAAGCATCACGGAGCTCTGGCAGAATTCTCCGTCACATCATTCCCAAACTGTAAAAGAGCAACTCAGCTCTAGGCACAATGATATGGTATGTTGTAGTAGCTGTGGTAGTCATATTATACAGGGACCTACGGTTTAATGTGGATTCCGAACTATTGCAAACATACATGGCACCGAGCACCAGAGCGATAATCACTCGGCCGTCAGGCCCCAGTTCATATTGACTTATTAAAATTTTTCAGTGATTTAAAAAGATTTTACTGTGATGAATCGGGGAATCTGTCACAATAAGTTTAGAGGAAAAAGAGATGATTAAAATTAGAAGAATTAAGTATTGCGGTTATCCGATTATGAAACTATAACTCTCTGGACTACGTTTTTAATTTTGTCTAAGGAAATCTTATTAATTAAAAATCGAAATTATCTTCAGGAAACAGAATTTTTACAGAACTGATTTGTAAGGAATTTTGTCTTTCGTAACTTTAGAGAACTTTGCTAATATCAGATCTTCGATGAAGGATGATAAAATGCAGTACATTTCTCAAAAGATATTTTATCTCCGATTTAAAACACTTTTTTAAGTGTATAAATGATTCCATTTATGTATGACACTAACACCACTGACAGATTAGAATAATTTTCAAGGATAATTCCTCTACATTATTTGGTGGTCTCATGGCCAGTTAGCTAGCGCTATGGCTCTTGGTATCACAGGCTTCAGTTTCAAATCCTGGCGTTGGCATGGATGTTTGCTATTGGTTCGGAATCGTGACCTGAAGGGCCGAGTTTCTGGCGCTCTTTCGCTCGCTACCGCAGGATAAGGGTTCGAATCCGGCGCTGCCATATATGTTTGTAATGTTTCCATATCCACTTTGACCTGTAGGTCCCGGTCTCATAGGACTGTAGAGCGTCACAGAGCCCAGTCAGATCTCTGACCTACATCATTGCCAAACTGCAAAGGAACAACTCAACTCTAGTAACAGGGATCCGGTGTGGTATAGTAGTAGTAGTAGTCGTATTAGATCATCGAACTAAAGCGGTTTGGTTTGGTTTAGTTAGTAGTTCTACGGTCATATTTTGCACATTTTTGGCTAAATAGACCGGGAACTACAGTATAACGTGGACTTCGAACATCCAACAAACATCCCAGCTACCATCCGTATTCGATTTAAAGGGGATTCAGAACCACTACAAACATCAATGGCACCACTGCAAGCATCCATAGCAACAGACCACTAGTCACTCGGCCATCAGGCCCCAGTTCATATTCATTCACTAAACATTTTCCAGTGATTTAAAAAGATTTTACTCGAAAACTATATATATATATATATATCTGTCTTTATCTACAGATACAAGTAGTTTTGCATTTCAAATCAATGATTTTAATTAAAATACAAATGATGATGAAATCTTTCCCCTCTGACATATAAAGACGGAAAATAAATGGTTCAGAATCCCAAGCAATCCAGATTTAATTACAAGAATTTAAAATTTCTTTACCAAAAATAGTAAAATGAAATGAAACAAACAAGATCTATTTCAAAAACGCATAATTATCTTTATCCACGACAATTCAATTCATTGCGATTTTATTTCCGAAACACTGACTGCAATCAATTTCCTCTTTGTCGGTTCAAAAAAATTAAACAAATATTTATCTAATTTAAGAAAATATCAGGAGAAATCAATTTATTTCGAGCATCTCCAATTTTTTCCAACATCAATTCACTCATCTGTGCTCAGGACGTAATCCCCAAGATTAAGAAATCTTCCCTTCTCTTGATGCTTTTTCCCCATCCTGCATCAGAAGAAGAAGAATCGCGATTCATCTCCTTCTGATTCACCAATGCAAATATTGCAAGGAATTCAAACCCCGATGCAGAATAATAATAATAATAATAATCCACCTTTTCGCCTCCCATGTAAAAGTCCCTTTATTAAGGAACATATTTCAGTCGGGTCTGAGACTCCCTGATTGTTAGAGGGAAGCCAGATGTCTTGGCTTCAAAAGGATTTATCAGCAGCGAATCAAACGCGCCGTTAGTCATTGCATTTTCAATTTAGGGGAAGCCTTGTTAGGGAACTTCCCTCGTATGCTGGGGAAAAGTTTTCCTTGAGAGGGAAAAAGAGGAAGGCATTAATTTGTTTCAAAGAATAATCTCTGGCTTTAAGTGGCCGACGACTTTTCTTGTGCTGGTGCAGTTGCAAAACGAAAGCCAGTCTAATCTATTTACTCTGATGAATTGGGTAACCCGTTGTTCATATACCGACATAGAAATGGGGCCGTTGGTCTACGTATACTCGTTGGTCTACGTATACTCGTAGGACGGCCAAATGAATTAACATTAATAAAAAGCAATTAAAATAAATACTAGGACAAACAACTAATTTACTTTTACCCTTTAATGAATACGAATAAATACTATTACAATAAAATTTAGGATTTTTAATATTTGGCAGAATAAATAAAATAAAAAAAGTTTTATAGAGAATGTTTATAGAGAAATGTTTACAGAGAAGTATTCATAATATTTCGCACGCATATCTCAATCGAAAATATTCCTTTGAGTGTGTGGGCAGTGGGGTACCAGTAGCCTCATATCCTTTTTACCAAAAAAAAATGCTCGCCGACCATTCCAAAGATGGACATAACTCTCCATTACAAATTATCCCTGGAGCCATTCTCGCAGCAAAAATTGTGCACCAGGCTCACGCACTATCGTAGATCGTTCGCTCTGGTTTCAATGGGTCTTCCTTTCTGCCCGCAAAAACTCCAAAAAAAGGATGGATCCCTCCAAACCGACCGGTTCTTTTGGACCTGACCGTGTGACCGGGATGGGTTATCTACCATTCCTGGATTCATACAAAAAATAAAGGAAATACCCCTTACCCTCACACAACAGGATAATTACCAGTTACAACATCCTCCCACCTTTAATTTAAGCGGGAGTCAAAAATTAAACTCTAATTTTTCTTACATCTATTTTGCTATGTTTATACACATCCATAAAATTACACATAAAAAATAAAAATTAAATTGAACACTGCTTGACAAATATGAACACATAAAAACAAAATACTATGAATTAAATAAAATTACAGCATATAAAGGTTACATCATGAGAATTACAATTTCAAATACTAATTCAAAAAAATAATAGCCTTTCTATTTACAGTCTCAAACATTATTTCTTAGTTGATATAAACAGTCGTTCATATCTGGACCTGTTTTCAGTTGTCCGGGTGAGTACAGGATCTCCAGAAGTTGACACCTCCAACGGGTAAAGTTTTTGAATTGGTCGAGTCAAGCAACCACTACTCGTTCTCACCTGTACTACCCTGGACGCACCATCTCTACTGCTGTAGATTTTCTCAATTCGGCCCATAGGCCACATGACACGTTTTTTGAACAATGTCCCCGACTTTAAGTTCTTGGCACGTGGCTTTGGCCTTCTGAACAAGTTGGCTTAAGTATTCCTTACGGAAACGACTTCTTAGTTCTCGACGCAAAGTGTTGCAGTGATTCACGCACACATTCAGTTTGTTGGAGTCGACTGAATCTAAATCAGGTACCCCCCCCCTTGTTTTATGTCTTGCAAAAACAAGGAAGGAGTCAAAGGAATGAGTTCATCTGAATCGTCCGAGATATAAGTCAATGGGCGGCTGTTTATTGATGCTTCAACATCATAAAGTATCGTTAGAAGCTCTTCAAAATTTACTGATGATCTTCCTAGAATGCGCACGAGCAGGCTCTTGACTGAACGAATAAGCCGCTCCCACCAAGCAGCAGTAGGGGGATTGAACTTCCACTTGATCGGATAACATTCGTTTTCCGATATTTTCTGCCAATCAATTTTCTTCAAGGCATTGTCCGTTCCTCTAAAGTTTGTAGCATTGTCCGTGTACACCGTTGATGGACGGCCTCGCCGTGCAATAAATCTTCTCAAGATTTGCATGAAAGATTCTGTGCTGAGTGACGTAAGAGGTTCAAGATGAATTGCCCTGTACACTGCGCAAGTAAATAACACAATCCAGGCTTTTCCCCTCGGTTTAAGAAGTAAAGGACCACAAAGATCTATACCCGTTATCTCAAAGATTGCCGATTCTCTTACTCGGTCAAGAGGCAACTGTATAGGTGGAGTAGTCAACGCTTTTGCAGTGAATCTTTTGCATACAACACAACATGATAGGCAAGATCTTATATTTCTCTTGGAAGAAAAAAATCCAGTATTGCAGTCTTAATTTGGTTGCCAATATCTGCACACCTGCATGACAGTACTTTAAATGATATTCTCTTATCAAGCACTCAGTTAAGTAGTGTTTGGACGGAAGAAGGATTGGATATAAAAAGGACAGATCATCATCTCGTTCAATGATCCTAGTTTTAACACGAAGAACCTCGTCATCACCTCGCACCACTTGCAGACCATGCACAGAATTTTCTTTCTCATGAAAATGCTTTTTCTGCTCTATACTCCACAGAATTATCTCAGCCTTAGCTTTTTCTTCAACTGTTAGGGTTTTAGTACCATAAGAAGGCTTTTTTCTCAATTTATTTACAAAACGCATCATCCAGCAAAAAACTCTCACAATCTTAGAAAAACTGGATAAACGTTCGAACCACTCGGGCTTCTCTATTTTTACACTCAAGTCAACAATTATTTTCTTTTTCATCTCTGCTGCAATTAAGTCTTCGTTTGGCGAAAATTCAGACTTTGGCCATGCCTCCGGGAAAGCTTTCAAAAATTCAGGTCCCTCCCACCAACCGTACTGCAACAGATGTTGGAGTGTACAGCCGCGTGATGCTATGTCTGCTGGATTTAATTTCCCTGGGATGTGTCTCCAGTATTCCTTCTTAGACAGACTTCGAATCTCTCTAACTCTATTATTTACGAACACTCCCCAGTTTTCTTCTCGTTGAATCCAGCAAAGAGCTACTGTTGCATCAGTCCAGTAGTAGGTTGGGACTTCTCTCAAAGATAAAGCAGTAACAACGTATTTAGCTAGGCGTGAGCCTAAAACACACGCTAATAACTCCAAGCGTGGAATAGTCACCTTCTTTAATGGAGATATCCGTGATTTTGCAGCAACAAATTTCACATAAACCTGACCACTGCTTTCACTTCTTAAAAATATAACAGTGGCGTAAGCATTTTTACTGGCATCACAAAAAATATGTAATGACCAGGAGTCTCTTTTTCCATAACCTATACGCCGTTCCAATTTAAGCTGGGAAATACAAGACAGTCCGCGGTACCATGTTGAGAATCTAGGTTGTAGTTGATCTGGCAAAGGTAAGTCCCAATTTGCTTCAGTTGCCCAGGCTTCCTGGAGTATTAATTTCGCAGGTACCATTGCTGGCACGACGAAGCCCAAAGAATCAAATACGGAATGTACTATCGATAGTAGTTTTCTTTTCGATAAGTCTGCTATTGGCTCAGACTTGAATGGTATAAATAAACTATCTTCTATACTGTCCCATTGAAGACCTAAAACTGGAGATATAGGTTCAACATTCTGTAACGATAGTTCTTGCTCTGGACCAAAAGTCCACATACGCAGTTCCATTTTGGCGTCCGCCATAATGGCAGTTGCTTGTTGTATAATTACTTCTAGCTCTACATTCGTATCAACTGAAGTGACGCAGTTGTCGACATAAAATGCATTTAACAGCTTATCTGCCACAACTTCAAACTTCGCATGTACATTTTTAAGATGGAATGAAATCACTGCTGCCAACAGATATGGGCTACTGGTAACACCAAAAACAACCCTTTTATGACGGAATTCTACAATTTTGTTGTTTTCCCACCAAAGAAATTTTAGGTAATTTTGATCTTGTCGACTTATGCCAATCTGTAAAAAAGCTCGCCTAATATCGGACGTTACGCCAATCGCCTTTTCCCTAAATCGCAGTAAGATCGCAGGAATTTCTTCTACGAGATTTGGACCTTTTATCAAACAATCATTTAGCGAAAACGAATTATCCGATTTGCACGAGGCATCAAATACGGGCCTAATTTTACTAGTTAAACTATCTACTTTCAAAACTGGATGATGTGATAAATAATGCCCCTTTTCACTCTTTTCCGATTCTGGAATTATTTACACAACATCTTCCGACAACCACTCATTAAATATCTTATCATACTCGTCAAAGTTATCCAATTTCTTTAATTTCCGTGTAGTGGCAAATAGCCTTTTTTCTGCAATATGCCGATTAGAAGCAATGTTTGGAGGAAATGTTTGAACCCACGGTAAACTTACACAATATCTACCATCTTCGTATCTACTAACCCCCTTCAAAAATTGTTCCTGAACTAACTGATCTGCTTCGGAAAAGGTCTACACTTCATCTGCAATACCAATTCTTTCCAAATCCCACATATCAGAAACTTTCATATTTTGAATATGGAGATTAGTTATTAACATAGACTGGGCCCTCTCTAAATTTTGAACATTTAGTTCTTTTCGTTCCCCACACAAAGTCCATCCCAATTTAGTATTAATGGCCGTCAGACCCTCATTAAGCTGAATTACTTCACCCATAAGAATTTGTCCATAAATATCGCTGCCTATCAAAAGTTCTATTTCCGGATAGTCGTCCCCCATATCCGAAATCCAAATTCTATGCCCTTTTAATTCCTTCAATAAAGGGCCTTTAGGGATACGTGTTATTGCTCCACAAATAATATCCTGATCCAGAAAGTCAAACTGATATCCAGTGCTTCTCCCTACAGGTCTCAATCTCATAGAATATCGTTTGTGATTTTTAGATTCAGTTCTTGCTCCCCCAAACAGAGAATGAGTTAATTTCTCAGACGAAAAGCTTTTTAAATGTAAGGCTTCGGCTGTAGATCTTAGAATATACGACCTCTGAGAACCACAATCCAAAAGACACCTTACCTTTTTCGTCATGTTCCCTGACACTACCTCAACCATTAATGTCATAAGGAGTACTTCTCTCATACATGAAGGAGTAGACATAGTAGCTTGTACCGTAGTAGACCCTTTTGTACCCGCTACACTCTCACACCTTTTTCCCTGAATCTCGGGACATAAAATTATAGGGTGAGATCGTTTGCACAGATGGCATTGAAC
>BPLQ01010690.1:0-150709 GCA_021605075.1 Caerostris darwini | reverse complement strand
AAAAAAAACCGGCAACAATTATTTCCATAACAAGGAGTCTAAGTATATTACATACATTATATTATCTAATAAAATCACAATACGCTAGACGATGTGATCTAGTACAGCACTACCTGGCTGCAGCGAAGTTAGCATTTCTATCACTAAAAAGGTAACAGATACGGTGAAGAATTCAACCACAAAGCTTTAGGGCGTCTTTAATTTAGTACGTGAAGATATCTTGTAGACAATAATGTTAAGAGCATAAAATGAAACACTTGTATTTATTTTGTAGCGGTTTCAAAAATGTTATTATTATAAAAAACAAAATCTACCTTATATCGTAGTTGGGAGGAAAACGGTAACTCAGGGAAAAAATCCTTCCATACCTTATGCCATTTTTCCCCAATTACAGTACTTGCTGTTGGAATTAAAATATCTTGTTTAATGTCTTGCATTCATAAGATCGTAGTAATACAAAAAGAAAATGCATATCGAATGCAGCCCACAAGCCATGCAAAGCTCAAGAGTAATCCCTTAAGCCAACTAAAATTTTTAATTAAAGGTAATCGAATCAAAAGAGGGCACAAAAAAAGAAGAATATTTTAAAGTTCGAACCTCCTTTCTTTTGTTCTGCAGGCATTATCTTCAACAAACTAAAATAACACGTTCGCCTCTGGCATTATCCCATGACGATACTGCAGAGAAAGGTAATCAAAAAGTTTAGATAACCTCCTCGAAACATCAGTTTAAATCTTTTCCAGGAGGGGATGTTATAAGATCAAAGTTATTTTTTGATCTAAAAATCATTAATCCATTTAAAAGTAAATACCGTGATAGATAAAGCCCCGTTTGAAGACACGATTTTAATCTAAGGTAGCATTCCCTTGGTATTCAATATCTGGCCCAAAGATAATCAAGTTTCTGTTGTTGGCTTTTGTACCGATATTTATGTGAGTTCCTTTGACTTTTAAATCTTGAAGCCTAGTCTGTTATTAATCTTCAGATATTTTGTGCGTTATCCTTTTAGGTAGTTTATTTTTTACTTTTTTGTACAAGTCATATCATTTTAAAATGGATTTCATCGTCTTAAGCTGGCTCCTATTTTAATACTAAGTACTTGTTTAAATATAGGGTATTTGCAAAAAGATACCATAACTTCCTACTTTTAATAAATGTAGTATTTTTTATTTTCTAATTGGCTTGTCTAGTCTTAATTCAGCTACTGTTTTATTTTACTAATAAATCACTATAAAAATATTTGGAATTGCTTAAAAGCCATAGAGTCTCCATGGTTGAAATTATTTATGTAAGCATTTGATATTTTTTATTGATAAAAAAAAATATTCATCTTTTGTCATTTAGACTTATTATAGATTATAAGCTTTGTTACTAAATCTTTTATTGTTTAATATTTTACTTTATGTATGTTCAATTAATAGTACATATGGCTATCATAGCTTAAAGGATATTTAAAATACTCATTTACAGTTATTTAAAAATACAATAAAATATCTCCTTTTAATAAATTTACTATTTTTTTTTCTAACTGCTTTTTCTAATCTTAATTTACTATTCCTATTAATTTGCTAATAAATCACTATAAAAATATTTGGAATTGCTTAAATGCCATAGATTCTCTGTTAATAAAATTATTTATATATGCATTTGATGCCTTAATTGATTAAAAAATATTCCTCTCTTAAATATATTGTAATTTAGAATTCTTAGAGATTATCAGTTTTGTTATTAATCTCTTATTGTTTAATATTTTGCTTTATATATGTTCAAATTATAATACGTATGGCTATCATAATTTAAAAGATATTTAAAAATATTCATTTACAAATTTATATTCATTTACAATTATTTAAAAATTCCATAAGTCCTTTCTTTTTCATAAATATACTATTTTTTTATTTTCTAACTGGCTTTTCTATTTTTAATACACTACTTTTTTACTAATAAATTTCTATATAAATATTTGGAATTGCTTAAATACCGTAGATTCTCTCTTTATAAAATTATTTATAGTATGTATGCATTTGATAACTTTAATTGATAAAAAAAAATTCATCTCTTAAATATTTTTTTTTCTGACATTCATATTTCTAATAGATTATCGATTTTGTTATTAACTTTTTATTTTTTAATATTTTACTTTATGTATGTTTAATTAAAAGTACATATGGCTATTACAGCTTAAAGAATATTTAAAAACATTCTTTACAATTTTAAGTTCAGTTAAGTTGTTATAAAGAAAGTCTACTACCGTTATGAAGACAAAATTATGAAAAGTAAGAATATTAAAATAATCTCTATTATCTGTGTTTTTTAATTTACTTAATTAAAATATTATCTTTTTATATAATCTTTTTAATTTACTTAATTAAAAAAATTATCTTTCTCTATGATCTTTTAATTTATTTAATTTTACAATAAAGAAATTCTTATATTGGTTGTAATTCTTTATAAAATTCATAACTCTAGAAATTATCAAAAACATTTTTAGTAAAAGAAAACAAATATGTGTGCAGTTTTATATACACGTTGTGAAATGTTGCATATTTAAGAAAGTACAACTTTATTAGCATTATATTACATCAAAAATTAACAATACTCTTCAAAGATTATTGAAAAGTTTTGAAGTTATATCGTTAGTCAAAATTTTCATTTAAATCTTCTCAATTTTTTAAAATCATTTTTAATTTCGTAACAAAATTCATGTTAAACTGATTTAAAATCGTTATAAAACTAAAAGTACTTTTAATCTTAATTATTGAAATAAAAGGCAGCAAAAATAATAAACCAAATAAAAAAAGCATGAATGTTACATCAAGAATCTTAAATAAATACAATTACCGTGCCTATATTCTTTTATTGAAAAATACTATTTATTTTAATATTAAATACGCTGTATATATAAAAGATGTGTATAATTATTAATAGGTATGTATCGAAACATGTATTATAGATTATCAATCTGTTGAATGCTTAACGCAAAACGTGAACAGCATTCAATTGTGTGACCTCTTTTAACGTTATGTCATTTAAAGTCATTGCCATATGTTAAAGGATTACTTAGAACATTTTACTACAAATATATTTTTACATTTATTCCTTCATACAATTATGCTTAAAAGTAAATTAAATAGATTTAAAATTAAGAAATAAAAAAAAGCTTTAATTGTAGTAATTTTTATTTCTATATGCATAATGTCATTGTAAACATCTTTGCGATAAAATTGATGGAAGTAGGCTTAATAGTGGTAAATAAATTTATTTTTAAAAAATTATATTAATTAAAATTTGACATTAGAGAGTTTTTGCATAACGTTTTTTTATCGTCCGATATTTTTTCTTCCTGGCGCATGCTCATAGGAAACGTTGTACCTATTGCGCATGCGTATCTGTAATACTGCACTACTGAGCTATTCCTATGAGCATGCGCGCTAGGAAGAAAAATATCGGATGATTAAAAAACGTTATGCAAAAACTCTATTAACACTATCACTTTTCAGTGAGGAGTAGCATTATTTCATATGCTATATCGACAAAAGCTGTATATCATTACTATTACTTTAATTAAAAATCACAGATTATATTATTATATCCTAAGGACTACCATTATTCCATACTCCATATTGGCATAAGATGTGCATTATTATAACAATAATTTTCATTAAAAATCACACAATATATTATGTTCTAAGGACAAGAGTTATTCCATACACAATATATATGATGTATATCATTATTGCTATCATTTTTTTTAAAAATCTCAGAATATATTATATTCTAAGGACTATCGTTATTCCATACGTTATATAAGCAAAAGATATATTTCATTATTACTATCATTTTCATCAAACTTCACAGAATTTATTATAAGGACTATCATTATTCCATACGCTATATAGGCAATAAATGTATATCATTATTACTATCATTTTATTTAAAATCACAGAATATATTATATTGTATGCATGTTTTGTTTTGTATACATCAATTATGTAATTGCAATTTTTTACAATGTAAAATAAAAACTATATGCAAATTAATTTGACTAAAAAATTATATTCATAATATCTTACTTTTAATCTCGTTTTTAAGAAAATGCATATGAAATATGAAACATAAAAAATTAACTATCAAACGACTTTAATAGTTTAGTTAATCTTTGACTTCTGTGATTTTTTAACAAGGATAAATTTTAGGGAATTACTATTAATAATAATTAGAATGTAAAGATTATGAAATTTCTTTTACATTAAGATGATATTTAAATTTTAAAAGTAAATGTAAAACTTTACAGATTTTTCTTTCAACAATTTTATTTTATCAAAAGAATGAAAGGATGTTAAAGTTTCAACGTATTATAAGGTTTTATTTAAAATATATATTCATTCTATGTATTATCTGAAAATATCAAGTAAAAAACTACATTAGCATGTTTTCTTTTTAAAAATAATTTCATACTTTAAAAGTTTTTAAAATTAGTTCACAAATAGTTCTTTTAAAAATTACTTCACAAATAGTTCTTTTAAAAATTACTTCATACTTTAAAAGTTAAAACTTAGACAAATTGTAAAAACTTGAATCTTCTTAAGAGAAAATCCTCCAACACAAATATATGTATATATATATATATATGAAATAAAAATTTTTAAAAATTTTATTCATAGTTAATAAATAGCTCAAAATTAATAATCAGCTAAATTTATCAAGTATTTCAAAAAGTAGGATATAAAAATAAAAGTATAACTTATTTTAGTGTTTGTTTTACAAACTTAAACACCATTACAAACAATTTTATTTTTTCCAGTGTAACCTAGGATTTTGACTGGAAATTTTTATAAATAACGAACTTTATACCATAAAACTAGCTGGTTATATCCTTCTTTATAGTTGTCTTGCTAAAGAAATTTTTTCTATTATTATTATTAAATCTCTTATCTAAAGACATTCTTTTTAAATTATCAACTGTTTTTACAGTTCATAGTATTTTATTACATTATAGTTTCTTGAGTAACCATTAGCTATTTTATTTATATTTTTCAATTCCTTCTATTAGCTTACACTCTCCCTATATGTATCTTGTTCAAATTTTCAATCATTCATAAAATACTTTTTATTCATCCACTCAAGTTCGAAAACATTTTTTTTTAACTTGTAGTGGATGACACTTGATGTTAATACTGTTTCTTTTTTTTAGTATTTATTCAGCAATTAAATTTAATTAATTCATTTTATTTTTTTAGATTAAAGTTGCATATATCTACCAATAGATGGCGCCAGATAAACTTAAAAAAATTTATGAAAATTATTTATAAAAGAGTTTCTGCAATATAATGGAAAAAGAAAAGAATTGACTTTAAATTTTTTTTTTTTTTTTATATATTACTTGTTTAAGATATCTTTCCGCAGCAATTTCTCATATGAATGCTTTCTTGTTTCAGGTGGTATATATCTGCCATTGAATCATCGTCAAAAGATAAACCATGGCGGCAGCCTGACTGTCCAGAGCGTTGAACGCATGGCAGACGAAGGAGAATACAGCTGCATTGTAAGAGATGCTGACGGCGAAACTGCAACTGCTTCGACTTTCGTATCAGTAGTCGGTAAGAAACTTTTTTTACATTCAGTTAATCTTTGGAATAAGTGATTGAATGCTGCAAATAAAGACTCATAATAGAATGCCAATGTCTACCAAAATCAGTTTTTTGTAGTGTTAATTTATCATGAGTAATCAATGTTTAGATTAACACAATTTCTGTCCAATAGTATAAAGAATATTTAGAATGCTCGTATTTTTTCACCACTGGAGACGACCACTTGGGTGGGTATTTCATTCTCTCTGTAGAGTACTTGTTTTCTCTGAGGGGTGGTAGGGGGTTCATTAACACTTTCTTGTAACTCGGCATATAAAGATTCATAACAGACTGACAGTGTATACCAAATTCATTTTTTATAGTGTTAAATTATCATAAGTAATCAATGTTTGGACTGACTTAATTAGTGTCCAATAACACGAATACTTAGTGTGCTGGTATTTTTTTTCACCACTGAGAACGATCATTTCGGTTGGTATTTCATTCTCCCTGTAGAGTACTTGTTTTCTCTGAGGGGTGGTAGGGGGGAGTACATTAACACTTTCTTGGAACTCTGCATATAAAAACTCATAACAGAATGTCAATGTCTACCAAATTGAATTTTTTATAGTCAATCATAAGTAATCAATATTTGGATTGACTCAATTCGCGTCCAGTAGTAATAAGAATACTTAGTGTGCTCGTATTTTTTCACCACTGGGAACGACCTCTTCGGTGGGTATTTCATTGCGCTCTGTAGGGTACTTGTTTTTTCTAGGGTTGGGGGTACATTAAGACATCCCTGTAACTGATCGTCACTTGCATCCGGGATGCCTATACACAGAGAGTCATGACAAAGACGTTGTTGAGCAATGGGTTTGGAGTCTCTGCTCTCTCCGCTTGGCACGTATCCAAAGTTGGGGCATAGCTGGATAGTTTTACACATCTGGATTACGTATTGTGTGTAATGCACCACGCATATAGAGCACAGGCTTTTCCTGATAGTAGGTAGTGGGTTGCAGAAAGTTTGAATCTGTTGACACCGTACGCTAAAATCACTATTTTCAGAAATATAATGACTCAATGGCAATAGTGACAAAGCCTGCTAGCGTCTTATATTACCATTTTGGCTACATGCTCAAACTTTTCATGGTTTTCACCTATATATGCACCCCCATACACCCCCTACTCTTTACCACCCAAAGCTGTTTTGTTCATGTCCGTGTCATAGTAGATCATACTAACTCTGGACGAATTATAGTCCCTGCTTTAACAAATCAAGCAGATTAGTTGGAAGTTATGACAGAAACGTTTGCTTCAATATATATATAGAAGTTTGCCTTTTTTCTATATGCTACTCAAAAATGGTAAAGTTAAATCTAAAAACAACCCCATCTACTTCTGGTGGATTTTGCTTTACTGATCATTATAATTCACCATGGGCTACTATTATCTCTTTTCTTATCAAATATATTTATCCTTATCAAATATCCTATCTTATCACATCTACTAATCTACTTCTATAAGCATTGTAGTACGCCCTTCTCACTTTTGAAAGAATTATAGCCACTGCGTTAATAAAACAAATAGACTAGTTGGAAATTATGACAGAAATTTTTGCTTAAATATATATGGAAATTTTCCGAATTTTTCCTAAAGAAGGAATTATAGTCACGACTTTAATAAAACAAGTAGGTTGATTAGAAATTATGACAGAAATTTTTGCCTCAATATATATGTATTTTTGCCTCAATGTATATAATTTTCCTATACAAAGTTAAATCTAAAATCAACTCTTTCTTCTTCTAGTGGAGTTTGCTTAACGGGTCATCATAATTAAACTGGGGTTGTATCAAATCTACTATTCTACTTCATTCATGAGCAATGATCTGAATATTCAAACTCTTCTTCCTCAATGGCGCAACAGCTATAGTGAATCAAGGCCGTCCGCCTACTGACGGATTCGAAACATGAGATGCTTTCTTTTTAAAGGATAGGATTATCAGCCCTATGGCCACACTCCACAGTCATATTAGATTTCAGAACTTACCGTTTGAAATCGTTCCTAACCACTACAAACATCCATGGCATCGCCGGAACTCGAACCTTGTAGCACCGAGCGCTAGTCACTTGGTCATCAGGCCCTAGAAATAATCTAGTTTGGTTTGGTTTGTCGCTTTACGGTCATTTTGGTTTACTTTATTCTAATTTGACAGTGACCTACAATTTAACGTGGATTCCGAACCACTCACAAATATCCAGGCCACCTCCAGGACAGAAAGGATATAGAGTATCAAAATAAAATGATTCCTAAGTATATAAAGAAATGATGAAAATCTTTCCATAAAATTACAATATATATAGGTATCTATTTTTTCTTAAATGCCATTGATTAAGAAGTTTTGGACTTAATGTGAAAAATCACAGTGAAACAAAATATTCTCAGCAATTCTTAAATATACTTTTTTTTTTTTTTTTTTTTTTTTTTTTGTTAAAACTATAAATGGTTTCTTTTAAAAAGTGACCCTGTTTTTCAACATGACCTTACAAAATTTCGGAAGCAGCAAGTTTAAAAATGATCCTAGTTGGCTTGAATGCAGGCGAAAAAAGAAAAAAGTCCAACTTAGACAGAAAACAGACTCAGACAGCAGAATATTTCTCGCAGTAAACCATTTAAAAGCAAAAACATTGATCGGAAAAATGTCGGAACGCTTTCACTTTAAGATTTTGAAAATCCATTTTTCCTTTTTTTTTATGTATGATTTTTTTTCCTGCGTGCCACTGGTTATTTAATTTTATTTTACTTTTTTTTTTTTTTTTTTTTTTTGGCTGGCTTCCTTATTTTTCCTTTTAAATCCATCATTTCTCGCTTAGTTATTCATCTTTAGTTTCTTTCATTTGATTTCTTTTTTATTTTTATCTTTGCCGTCTAACGCAACTTTATCATTTCTGTGAAAGCTCTCCAGTTAACACCTTTAAAAGAGAAAGAGAAAAAAGGTTAAAATACGAATAAAAATGCAATACTTTTGCAGTTCTTTTTTTTTTTCGTTTATGTTTATTTCCTTTCTGCCTCTAAATCCCTCTCGCGGCAAAGTAATGTGCATTGATTTAGAACTTGAGTCTTCTGAACTTTCTGTACTTCTCAGTGAAAAAAGGACAAAATGATTGAATAGGACAATATTGAAGTTAAAATCGAGGCAATCGATACGATAACTTTGGTAATTTATTGGAACCGAGTGATTTATATATCACAGATATCCTTTTCATGTAAAATTTTAGAAATTTAAAGCGCTCTCTTATCGATTATTGTATCACGTTTCTGTAATTTTTTTTCCTTATTACTTAAATATTAAATAATTGAGATACTATTTTGTTTGTGATATCGATCGACGGTTTCAAGTTTGATTTATGATAAGCACCGGATACTAATGGTGTTCAATCTGTTAGTGCATTTTTTATGTTACAGTTTCTATACAATTTCGGAGAAATTTGTAACTATTTTTATTTTTTATTTTCGTAAAATCTAGTTCAAAAAATTGGAAAAATAAATCAATAAATGCGTGATTCTTCCTTTTAACTTTCTTTTAAGTATATTTGTCCTGTTTCGTCAATTATTCATCATCATCGTTGACGCAACGGCCCCCATGGTGATTCAAGGCCGTCTGCCTACTGTCAGATATCGAGAAAGGAAATGATTACTTTTTACTGGGTAGGATTATCAGCCTAACACTCAATAGTCCCTTTAGATAGGGACCTACTGTATAAGGACGATTTAGAACCACTACAAACATTCATGGCACAACCGGGAGTCGAACCCGAAACCTATACCTAAAAGACATCAGGGCCCAAAATAATATAATTTGTTTCGTTTGTAGCTCTACGGACATTTTGTGCTCACTTTAGGCTATTTAGACCGTGACCTGCAGTTTAAAGTGAATTTCGAACCCCCTACAAACATTCATGGCACAGCTGGGGATCGAACCCGAAACCTGTACCTGAATACCATCTGGCCTTAGAAATAATATAGTTTGGTTTGGCTTGTAGCTCTACGGTCATTTTATACACACTTTAGGCAAATTAGACCGGGACCTATAGTTTAAAGTGTATTCCGAAGCACTAGCCAGCTCCACTTTAGAAATAATATAGAGTATTTTAACGGAAAATATTTACTTAGTTTATAAATACAGAAATGGTAAAATTTTTGCCAGAAAATTACAATAGATACAGAGAGAGAGAGAAGTTCAGGTATTTGTTTTTTCTTAAATACCAATGATTAAGGACTTTAAACTTAATATGAAAAATCATATGTCACCGACATTTCTACGGATTTAACAAAGTAAAACAAGAAGTAAGACTTAAAAAAATCACAGCGAAAAAAAAATATTCTCAGCAATTCTTAAATATTCTTTTTTGTTGTTGTTAAAACTATAAATGACTTCTTTAAAAAAGTGACCAGGTTTTTCTGCATGGCCTTACATAATTTCGGAAGCAGCTAGTTTAAGAATGATTCTAGTTGTCTTGAATGCAGGATTGGCGAGATGGAAAAAAGAAAAAAAA
Source organism: Caerostris darwini (assembly GCA_021605075.1). Lineage (NCBI taxonomy): Eukaryota > Metazoa > Arthropoda > Arachnida > Araneae > Araneidae > Caerostris > Caerostris darwini. The sequence continues at coordinate 140,582 of BPLQ01010690.1, read as the reverse complement.
TCCGACTTAGAAAGAAAACAGACTCAGACAGCACAATATTTCTAGCAGTAAACCATTTAAAAGCAACAAAATTGATCTGAAAAATGTCGGAACGCTTTCACTTTAAGATTTTGAAAATCCATTTTCCTTTTTTTTTTTTTTCCCCTGCGTGCCACTGCTTATTTTATTTTATTTTATTTTTTTGACTGACTTACATATTTTTCCTTTTAAATCCATCATTTCTCACTTAGTTATTCATCTTTAGTATCTTTCATTTTATTTCATTTCTTTCTTTTATTTTATTTTTGCCGTCTAACGCAACTTTATCATTCTTGTGAAAGCTCTCCAGTTAACACCTTTCTTAAAAGAGAGAGAAAGAGACAAAAAAAAAAAAGGTTAAAATACGAATAAAAATTCAATACTTTTGCAGTTCTTTTTTTTTTTTTTTCGTTTATGTTTATTTCATTTCTGCCTCTAAATCCTTCGCGCGGCAAAGTAATGTGCATTGATTTAGAACTTGAGTCTTCCGAACTCTTTGGGCTTCTGAGTAAAAAAAGGACAAAATGATTGAATAGGACAATATTGAAGTTAGAACCAAGGCAATCGATACGATATCTTTGGTAATTTATTGGAACCGAGTGATTTATATAACACAAATATCCTTTTCATATGAAATTTTAGAAATTTAAAGCACTCTCATCGATTATTGTATCGCATTTCTGTAATTTTTTTCCTTATTACTTAAATAATTGAGATCCTATTCTGTTTGTGATATTTATCGACGGTTTCAAGTTTCATTTGCGATAAGCACAGGATATTAAAGATGTTAAATCTCTTAGTGCAATTTTTATGCAACAGTTTCGATACACTTTCTCAAAAATGTGAAATTTTTACTTTTATTTTTGTAAAATCTAGTCCAAAATTGGAAAAATAAATCAATAAATGCGCAATTCTTCTTTTTAAACATTTTTTAAAGTGTATTTGTACACTTTTATCAATAAATCATCATTATTATTGGCGCAATAGCCGCATGGTGGGCCAAGGCATTTTGCCTACTGTCAGATTTCGAGGCAGGAGGTGTTTTCTTTTTACGGGTAGGGTTGTCAGCAATATACCCAATGCTCTAAAGTCATATTAGACAGGGACCTACAGCATAAAGTGGTTTCTGAAGCCCTATCAAATATCCATGTCACCGCCAGGTCTTGAACCTGAAACCTGTAGCACCATGCGCTATTCATCCGGCCATCATGCCCTAGAAATAATATAGTTTGGTTTTGTTTGTCATTCTACGGTCAGTTTTTGTACAATTAATGCTAATTAGATCTGAACCAACAGTTTAAAGTAGATTCCGAACCACTAACAAACATCCGTGTCATCTCCGGCATAGAAATAATAGAGAGTATCAAAATAAAATGCTTCCTAAAGCATATAAAGAAATTATAAAGTTCTTACCAGAAAATTAAAAATTTTGGTATAATTTTTTCTTAAATGCAAATAATTAAAAACTTTTGACTTAATATGAAACATCACATGCCACCAACATTTCTACGGATTTAGCAAAGCAAAGAAAAAAAATTAAGTAAAACTTAAAACAATCACAGTGAAGAAAAAAAAATAAGTAAAACTTAAAACAATCAGAGTCAAGAAAAAAAATCTTTTATAAAAAATAAAATGAAAATCTTTTATAAAAAATAAAATAAAAATCTTTTATAAAAACTATAAATGGCTTCTTTAAAAAGTGACCCGGTTTTTCAACGTGGCCTTACAGAATTTCGGAAGCAGAAAGTTTCAGAAGGATTCTAGTTGACTTGAGTGCAGAATTGGCGAGATAGAAAAAAGAAAAAAGTCCAACTTAGACAGAAAACAGACTCAGACAGCAGAATATTTCTCGCAGTAAACCATTTAAAAGCAGCAACATTGATCGGAAAAATGTCGGAACGCTTTCACTTTAAGATTTTGAAAATCCATTTTTCCTTTTTTTTATATGATTGTTTTTCCCTGCGTGCCCCTACTTGTTTTTTATTTTATTTTATTTTTTATTTATTTATTTATTTATTTATTTATTTATTTTTTTTTTTTTTTTTTTTTTTTTTTTTTTTTTTTTTGCTGGTTTAGTTATTTTTCCTTTTAAATCCATCATTTCTCGCTTAGTTATTCATCTTTAGTTTCGTTCATTTTATTTCAATTCTTTTTTATTTTTTATTTTATTTGTTTTGTTGTTGTTGTATTTTTGCAGTCTAACGCAACTTTATCATTCTTGTGAAAGCTCTCCAGTTAACACCTTTAAAAGAGTAAGAGAAAAATGGTTAAAATACGAATAAAAATGCAATACTTTTGCAGTTCTTTTTTTCATTTATGTTTATTTCATTTCTGCCTCTAAATCCTTCGCGCGGCAAAGTAATGTGCATTGATTTAGAACTTGAGTCTTCTGAACTCTTTGGGCTTCTGAGTAAAAAAAGGACAAAATGATTGAATAGGACAATATTGAAGTTAGAACCAAGTCAATCCATACGGTATCTTTGGTAATTTATTGGAACCGAGTGATTTATATTTCACAAATATCCTTTTCATATGAAATTTTTGAAATTTAAAGCGGCCTCATCGATTATTGTATCACGTTTATGTGATTTTTTTTCCTTATTACTTAAATAATTGAGATCCTATTTTGTTTGTGATATTGATCGACGGTTTCAAGTTTGATTTATGATAAGCCCCGGATACTAATGGTGTTCAATCTGTTACTGCGTTTTTTATGCTACAGTTTCGATACAATTTCGCAGAAATTTGTAATTAATTTTTTTTTATTTTCGTAAAATCTAGTTTAAAAAATTGGAAAAATAAATCAATCAATGTGACTTTATTAAGTATATTTGTCCAGTTTCGTCAATAATTCATCAGCAGCAGCAGCAACGGCCCCCATGGTGGGTCAAGGCCGTCTGCCTACTGGCAGATATCGAGAAAGGAGATGATTACTCTTTTACAGGGTAGGATTGTCAGCCCAACACACCCAATAGTCCCGTTAGATAGAGACCTACGTTACAATGAGGATTTAGAACCACTACAAGCATTCATGACATAACCGGGAGTCGAACCCGAAACTTATACATGAATGCCTTCAGGGCCCAGAAATAATATAGTTTATTTGGTTTGTAGCTCTACGCACATTTTGTGCACACTTTTTTGTAATTAGGCCAGGACCTACAGTTTAAAGTGGTTTTCGACCAACTACAAATATCAATGGCACCGCCGGGACTCGAACCCGAAACCCGTAGCTGAATAACATCAGGCCTAAGAAATAATATAGTTTAGTTGGGTTTGTCGCTCTGCGGCCATTTTTTTGCATATATATATAGAAGTTTAGGTATCTGTTTTTTCTTAAATGTCTATGATTAAGGACTTTTGGACTTAATATAAAAAATCACATGCCACAAATATTTCCACGGATTTAACAAAGTAAGGAAAGAAAAAAGAAGTAAGACTTTAAAACAATCACAGTGAAAAAAAAATATTTTCAGCAATTCTTAAATATCCTTTTTTTTTTTTGCTAAAACTGTAAAAGGCTTCTTTAAAAAGTGAGCCGGTTTTTCAACGTGGCCTTACAGAATTTCGGAAGCAGCAAGTTTAAGAATGAGTCTAGTTGGCTTGAGTGCAGGATTGGCGACATAGAACAAATTAAAAAAAGACAAACTTAGAAAGAAAACAGACTCAGACAGCAGAATATTTCTCGCAGTAAGCCATTTAAAAGCAACAACATTGATCGGAAAAATGTCGGAACGCTTTCACTTTAAGATTTTGAAAATGCATTTTTCCTTTTTTTTATATGATTGTTTTTCCCTGCGTGCCCCTACTTGTTTTTTATTTTATTTTATTTTATTTATTTATTTATTATTTTTTTTTTTTTTTTTGGCTGGCTTACTTATTTTTCCTTTTAAATCCATCATTTCTCGCTTAGTTATTCATCTTTAGTTTCGTTCATTTTATTTCAATTCTTTTTTATTTTTTATTTTATTTGTTGTTGTTGTATTTTTGCAGTCTAACGCAACTTTATCATTCTTGTGAAAGCTCTCCAGTTAACACCTTTGAAAGAGTAAGAGAAAAAAGGTTAAAATACGAATAAAAATGCAATACTTTTTGCAGTTCTTTTTTTCATTTATGTTTATTTCATTTCTGCCTCTAAATCCTCCGCGCGCCAAAGTAATGTGCATTGATTTAAAACTTCAGTCTTCTGAACTCTTTGGCCTTCTGAGTAAAAAAAGGACAAAATGATTGAATAGGACAATATTGAAGTTAGAACCAAGGCAATCGATACGATATCTTTATTAATTTATTGGAACCAAGTGATTTATATTTCACAAATATCCTTTTCATATGAAACTTTAGAAATTTAAAGCACTGTTATCAATTATTGTATCACGTTTCTGTAATTTTTTTTCCTTATTACATCAATAATTGAGATCCTATTTTCCTTGTGATATTGATCGACGGTTTCAAATTTGATTTATGATAATCACATAATACGAACAATGTTCAATCTGCTAGTGTATTTTTCATTCAATAGCTTCGATACAATTTCACAAAAATTTGTATTTATTATTTTTATTTCTGCAAAACCTATTTCAAAATTTGAAAAAATAAGGCAATAAATGTGCGATTCCACCTTTTAAGCTACTTTCTTAAATAATAATAACTTAGCTTGTCCATTTTTATCAATTATTATTTAAGAAAAATATAGCTTTAATTTTATTAAATTTATATTAGCAGTCATTAAAAAATGATAATCCAGTGCAACGTGTGCCGTTGGTGAACATCACAGTAGAGGATCAATCCGCTGGCGTCTTTGTTGCAGACACCGTTTTTAAAAACGAGGTTTGGTTTGCTGCTCTAAGGTCATCTTGTGGACACGAGGGCTAAACAGACTGGGACCTACAGCTTCAAGTGGATTCCGAACCACTTCCAAACGTCCATACCACCGCCAAGATTCGAACCATAAGCGTGTGATGCTAAAGGCCAGAGCTCTAGCCACTTGGCCACCAGGCCGCCGTAAAAACGAGGAGGCATTTGTGATGTTCGGCATCTTGCCTCGTTAGTCTTTATACTTGATGGGAGTTTTTAAGGGTTTTCTCCCTTGCGATGCACAAATGGGGGTTAGTTTCCCCTAAAAGTCCCCCCCTGAAGTCATTTTCCTCCTTCTTCAGTGACTCAGAGGCATGTCAGACTTCTACTCATGGGTGCTCCATCACTACAGAAGCTTCCCCCTTTCCCTCCTTCCATGAGACCACACGGGCTCTTGGACTTGGTCTAGATGTTGCTGTCTACCAGGTGGGATAAGATTAAAAATAAATTAATAGTTTAAAAACACTAAAAAACACGCTTTTAGAGTTAATCAAACTGAAAAGTAAAAAATAATTGTTAGCATAAGAATAAAATGACTGACGAGAAAATGAATGTCACTGTTCTAAAAGCGTGGGGTGCTTTGTAGGACATTTTAACTCTGCATTTCGGAATGAAACTAGTGAAAAATTATAACGATTGATATCGAGCACCCCACGCTTTTAGAACAGTGACATTCATTTTCTCGTCAGTCATTTTATTCTTATGCTAACAATTATTTTTTACTTTTCAGTTTGATTAACTCTAAAAGCGTGTTTTTTAGTGTTTTTAAACTATTAATTTATTTTTTACTTTTTAGTTTGATTAACTCTAAAAGCATGTTTTTTAGTGTTTTTAAACTATAATATTTAAATGAGGTCTCGGTATGGAGGACTGGAACTATAGTTCTTACAATAATGTAATTGTGAGTAAAACAAAAGCTATCGTTTAAAGTAGGGCAAAATCGAGCCCAAAGAGTCAGTTGCAAACAAACATACAGGTGAAACTAATATAAAAGCGTATTAAAAAGAATCAACTGTTTTCTTTCTGAAAGATGCCTGTAAATGTTTCTTTGCAGCTTTAGTAGTGTATATGAGGAGAAACATATCTCCAGAGGAAACAGGCAGTTACATACATACAAACATACAAACATACAGGTGAAACTAATAAAAGCGTATTAAAAATGATAGAAAACTGAACGGAGGAATCATTTTCTAATGTAAGAATAATTAATCATATTTAATATTACCGATAATTATTAAATGAATTTTACTATATTTATTTCATCATTATTAGTCATATATTTTTAATTAAACTGTCGAAATTGAAGCACAAGTTGTCAGGAGGGAGATATTGCATCATATAAAATTCCTAACTACCTACTTATTACTATGTTAAAATAGTGAGTAATAATTTTATAATTAAGTTTAACCAATTTAATCGATTTATGCCAGTAGTTCAAATTTTTATTTTAATTAATTGCTTGTTGTGCATGATTATTAGTTTGACATTTAAATGGCATTAACTGCGAAGTTTTCTGGAACATTAACGAAGGAAAATTTCAAATAAATAAAGAGAAAAAAATTAAGAAAAATTAGTAATTGCTATGCAAGAATTAATTTAAATGAAGCCTGATTTGGAAATAATTGTAATATTGATTATTAATTATAGATATTATAAATAACAATCATATATTAATAAAGGAATAATTTGATAATAAAGGTATAAATGTTATATAATTAAAAATTACTGCCTTTATACTATAGATTCAAATTTCAAAACCGCAACGGCAAAAAGCAGAAAATCAGAACTGTATTGCCAAGCTAATTATCAGAATGATGACTAAAAATAATCTTAATTTTTAAATAGAAACGAAAATAAGATTAAAAGATTGTTTAATTGTGCTTCCTCCAACACATTGCGCGGCCTAATGGCCAATTGGCCGGCGCTCTGGTCTTTGGAACTACAGGCTTCATGTTAGAATCCTGCCGGTGGCATGAACATTTGTGAGTGGTTTGGAATTCACGTTAAACTGTAGATTCCGGTCTAGTTAGCCTAAAGTGTGAACAAAATGACCGTAGACCAAAAAGAGTTCGACTCTACGGTGAAATCGGAGAGATGGTCAGTAGGCCTCTAGGGAGAAATGGTCAGTAGGCCTCTAGACTTTACCGGAGATAAAGTACAGCTCAACTAGCACTTCTGCTGAGAAAAGTTTAGTTTAGTTTTTTTGAGTTTAGTTTATTTCCGAGAGGAAATATATTTAGCACAACCCTGCATAACAGTTGGCCTATAGACTCTCATTCGAAGATGAGGCATACTCCTCGCATTCCGCGCAAACCTGAGTATCGAGTCTTTCGGCTTAGAAGTGGAATCCTTGCATGAATCAATAATTATAATTAAATGTGTTACAATATATGTGTATATGTTTTAATCGTGTGTGTAGCGTTTGTCAAAAAAGTTCTCAAACCTGTGTCTCAACCCAGCCACACTCAATTACAATTCTACTAATACTACTACTACACCACACCACTGTGCCTAGAAGCTGAGTTACCCCTTTACAGTTTGGGAATGATGAGGGTGAGAAGAAGTCTGATAGGGCTCTGTGACGCTCTACGGTCATACGAGATAGGGACCTATTGCTTAATTGCTTAGTGAATTCTGAACCACTACAAACATCCATGGCACCGCCGTGATTCGAACCCGAAACCTGTTACAATTCAGTTGCACAACCGACTGCACTACAAATGTATTTTTATTTGTATTACTTGTACAGAAGGGAGTGTTTTCTAAGAGAAAATAAAACGCCATTGAAAATTATAACTGCATTGAATAAAAACACGTTTTTATTCTATAAAGTTACAAAATATTTTACTTTTGCTTATAAAAGTATTTTTTTGTAGACTTTTATTTCATTTAGTTAGATATAATCATTATAATCAGCCACATTTAGTGACAAAAGTGTTATTTTATTTCCGATACTTAGGTAAGAACAATCTTTCTTGTCTACCACTATTCTAAGCATTGGTTAGCAATATATATAGACAGTCATGCACATTATTATTTATATAGTAGTCTCGCAGACAGACCACTAGAGAATAATAATGACTTAATGATACTTCTTCTTGTGCAGACTGTTTGACATATATAAATGTTTTCTCGCAATGAAAAAAAGGCAGAGCATATTATTTGAGTAACCGGACGATTTAATTGGGTCGATATATATTATTATTGCAGTAGAACCTCTGTAAGTCGAACTTTAAGGCAGACGGCAAATAATTTGAGTTATAGAGTTTTAGACTTATAGAGGATTTCGACTTACACGGATTTTGTAAGGAAATATTCGACTTGTAGAGATTTAGACTCTTTCTAATTTATTTTGAGTTAGAGAGGTAAAATAAATACAAATTCAAGTTACAGAAGTAATAAACATGTTTATTTGCAAGTTAAAACTTATATTATGTACTGCAATAAAAATCAAAATAATTCCTAAACAACATTATTCGTATACTGTTGTTAAAATAGATGTGTTTTGCAGTAAAACCAAACTACTTCTGATATTTTTGCAATCGACAACAAAAGATTTGCTTCGCTAGAGTTCAAATGAAAGCAATAGCAATAATAAGAATTAAAATAAGAATATTTCATAGAATGGGTTATTCTATTTACTGTATACTCATATATTGTTTTCTAAGAAACAATGACGTGCATTGTCGGCCAATCCTTAAAGTCGGTAACTTATTTTTCTTCGAGCTATAGAGGTAATTATAGTTTCAAATGAACGAGTTGTAAAGGTTGTAAAAATGAATGTAAAATCCAACGTTGCTAATGTTCGACATACAGAGGTCCAAATTTTTTTTTTCGAGTTACGGAGGGAAAATATATACCAAAAGGGCTTTTGGGGATTGACTCATTATTTCGACTTATAGAGGGTTGAAATTTAGAGTCATGGAGGTTTTGGGGCTTGAAAGGAAGAGAACAAATTTTTTTTCGAGTTTTGGAGGTTTTTGACTTATCCATGTTTGACTTATCTAAACAGGTTCTATTGTATTTACATATTATCTAATTACATAACTCAATCAACGAAGAATAAGTTATTCTGTAAAGGACAATTTTTTAATAGAACTATAGTCGCAAAAGGGGCTGATGGCCTAGCGACTAGCGCTCTGGCTCTCTGTGTCGTAGGTTTTGGGTTCGAGCCACTACAAACGCCATTTTCCACGGCGGCGCAATGGATTTTTGTAGCGGTTCGGAATCCGCTTTAAACTGTAGGTCCAGGTCTGATATGGCTGTAGAGCAGAAAGTGGATAAATATACATAATAGAAATCAAAAAAGAAGAATTCAGCATTCATTCATTTATTTTTCCCATTTTGAATTGGATTTTACGAAACTAAAAATAATAATTACAAATTTCTGATAAATTTCATCGCAACTGCTGCATAAACAATGCACTAATAGTTTGAACATCGTTAATATCATGTGCTTATCATAAATCAAACTTAAAACCGTCGATCAATATCATAAACAGAATAGGATTTAAATTATTTATGTAATAAGGCAAAAAAATTACAGAAACGTGATACAATAATCGATGAGGGTGCTTTAAATTTCTAAAATTTCATATGAAAAGGATATTTGGGAAATATAAATCACTTGGTCCACTAAATTACCAAAGATATCGTATCGATTGCCTTGGTTCTAACTTTAATATTGTCCTATTCAATCATTTTGTCCTTTTTTTACTCAGAAGACTCAAGTTCTAAATCAATGCACATTACTTTGCCGCGCGAAGGATTTAGAGGCAGAAATGAAATAAACATAAATGAAAAAAGAAACTGAAAAAGTATTGCATTTTTATTCGTATTTTAACCTTTTTTTCTGTCTCTTTCTCTTTCTCTCTCTTTTAAAAAAGGTGTTAACTGGAGAGCTTTCACAAGAATGATAAAGTTGCGTTAGACTGCAAAAAAAATATTTAAAAAATGAATTGAAATAAAATGAACGAAACTAAAGATGAATAACTAAGCGAGAAATGATGGATTTAAAGGAAAAATAAGTAAGCCATTCAAAAAAAAAAATAATAAGGAGTCGCACGCAGTGAAAAAAATCATTAAAAAAAAAGGAAAAATGGATTTTCAAAATCTTAAAGTGAAAGCGTTCCGACATTTTTCAGATCAATGCTGCTGCATTTAAATGGTTTACTGCGAGAAATATGCTGCTGTCTGAGTCTGTTTTTTTCTAAGTAGGATTTGTTTTTCTTTTTCTATCTCGCCAATACTGCATTCAAGCCAACTAGACTCATTCTTAAACTTGCTGCTTCCGAAATTCTGTAAGGCCGCGTTGAAAAACCGCGTCATTTTTTAAAGGAGCCATTTATAGTTTTAACAAAAAAAAGGATATTTAAGAAATACTGAGAATATTTTTTTCTTCACTGTGATTGTTTTTTACTTCTTTTTCTATTTTGCTTTGTTAATTGCGTAAAAATGTTGATGGCATCTGATTTTTGATATTATATCCAAAAGTTCTTAATCATTTTCCTTTAAGAAAAATACAGACACCTTAATTTCTATATATATATATTGTAATTTACTGGCAAAAATTTTATCATTTATTCATATACTAAGTAAATATTTTACTTTATTATAATCTATATTATTTCTAAAGTGGCGCTGGCGAGTGGTTCGGAATCCACTTTAAACTGTAGGTCCCGGTCTAATTAGCCTAAGGTGTGCGCAAAATGACCGTAGAGCGACAAACCAAATCAAAATATATTATTTCCTGCGCCTGATGGCATTCAGTTATAGGTTTCGGGCTAGAGTAACGGCTGTGCCATGAATGGCTCTAAAACCTCCTTGACAGGGCCCTATCTAACAGGACTATTGAGTTTTGGGCTGACATCCCCTACACTGTAAAAAGTAACCATCTCTCTCGAAATCTGCCAGTAGCAGAAGACCTTGGCCCAACATGGGGCCGTTGAGCCACTGATGAGGATGAATAGTTAATGAAAAAAGAAAAAAATAGGGTAAAAGAAATAATCGCACATTCATAGATTGATTGATTTTTATTAATTTGATTTATTATTCCAATTTTTTGACAATTACAATTACGAAACTAAAAATAATAATTAAAAATTTCATGCGAATTTGTATCGAAACTGTTGCATAAAAAATGCACTAACAGATTGAACATCGTTAGTATCCTGTGCTTATCATAAATCAAACTTGAAACCGTCGATCAATATCACAAACAGAATAGGATCTCAATTATTTAAGTAATAAGGAAAAAAATTACAGAAACGTGATACAATAATAGATGAGAGTGCTTGAAAATTCTAAAATATCATATGAAAAGGATATTTGTGAAATATAAATCACTCGGTTCCAATAAATTACCGAAGATATCGTATCGATTGACTTGGCTTTAACTTCAATATTGTCCTATTCAATCATTTTGTCCTTTTTTTACTCAGAAGCCCAAAGAGTTCAGAAGACTCAAGTTCTAAATCAATGCACATTACTTTATCGCGCGAAGGATTTAGAGGCAGAAATGAAATAAACATAAATGAAAAAAAGAACTGAAAAAGTATTGCATTTTAACCTTTTTTTCTGTTTCTTTCTCTTTCTCTCTCTTTTAAAAAAAGGTGTTAACTGGAGACATTTCTCAAGAATGATAAAGTTGCGTTAGACTGCAAAAATAAAATAAAAAAAAGAAATAAAATAAAATGAACGAAACTAAAGATGAATAACTAAGCGAGAAATGATGGATTTAAAAGGAAAAATAAGTAAGGCAGTCAAAAAAAAAAATAATGAAATAAAATAAAATAAGGAGTCTCACGCAGTGAAAAAAATCATAAAAAAAAAGGAAAAATGGATTTTTGAAATCTTAAAGTGAAAGTGTTCCGACATTTTTCCGATCAATGTTGTTGCTTTTAAATGGTTTAAGCGAGAAATATTCTGCTGTCTGAGTCTGTTTTCTTTCTCAGTCAGATTTTTTTTTCTTTTTTTATCTCGCCAATCCTGCATTCAAGCCAACTAGACTCATTCTTAAACTTGCTGCTTCCGAAATTCTGTAAGGCCACGTTGAAAAACCGGGTCACTTTTTAAAGATTCCATTTATAGTTTTAACAAAAAAGAAGATTTGGGAATTGCTGAGAATATATTTTTGCACTTACTTCTTTTAGTTGCGTTGTTAAATCCATAGAAATGTTGTTGGCATGGGATTTTTTATTTTAAGTCCAAAAGTCCTTAATCATTGCCATTTAAGAAAAAACAGATACGTAAATTTATATATATACATTGTAATTTTCACTGCAGAATTTAATCATTTCTTTATATACTAAGTAAATATTTTACTTTATAATACTCTGTATTATTTCTATCCTGGCGGTGACAGGGATGTTTGTGAATGGTTCGGAATCCACGTTAAACTTTTGATGTAGATCTAATTAGCTTTACGTGTACACAAAATGTCCGTAGGGCAACAAACCAAACCATACTATATTATTTCTCTGGCCTGATGGCTGAGTGACTAGCGCTCTGTGCTACAGGTTTCGAGTTCAACACCCGCTGGTGACATGAATATTTGTTAATGGTTCGGAATCCACTTTAAGCTGTAGCTCCCCATTTAATATGACTTTAGAGCAGTGAGCGTAGGTAAACACTACCAGTAAAACCTATCTACCCTACCGTAACCCTACCAGTAAAAATTAAACATTTCTTGCCTCCAAATCTGTCGGTAGGCAGGCGGCTTTGACCCATCATGGAGTTATTGAGCCACTGATGATGATGAATAATTGGTAAAAGATTACCTAAATTTCTATATCTATTGTAATTTTCTGGCAAGAATTTTATCATTTCTTTATATACTAAGTAAATATTTTACTTTATAATATTCTATATTATTTCTAAAGTGGCGCTGTCTAGAGGTTCGGAATACACTTTAAACTATAGGTCCCGGTCTAATTAGTCTAAAGTGTTTCCAAAATGACCGTAGAGCTACAGGTTAAACCCACTATATTATTTCTCGGGCCCGATGGTATTCAGGTGCAGGTTTCGGGTTCGATCCCCCGCTGTGTCATGAATGTTTGTAGGTGTTCGGAATCCACTTTAAACTGCAGGTCACGGGCTAATTAGCCAGAACTACAGTTTAACGTGGATTCCGAACCATTCTCAAACATCCATACCACCGCCGGGATTAGAACCTGAAGTCTGTGGTAACAAAGACAAACCAATTAAGAAGGAAAAGAAGCTTGCAAATAAAGTTCACATCATTCTATATATTTGAGATGGTGTACAAAATTATTTCTATGCTATCTATATAAAGGAACTTATATGGTATTACTATAAGCAAACGCTCATCATTAAGTCATATAACTTCTTAATATTAAGTCATTTAAAATAGCTGAGCTTTTCTATTGATGGCTTTTTCTATTTATTTTATAAATGTTTCCGACTTTATTACATTAAAAATATGTTCCAAAGAAACATTAGGCAAGTGGCCAGGTCAGTTTTTACTGCATTTATTCTCCTAAGTGACCTGAAATAGATACATGGACAATGGTCAGGTAAACAATTCGTATATTTATAATTTAGCAACTGACATTTATTGTATGAAACGGGCGTGGCTATTAAATGTTGGCGCATTCTTTTGACTACTCAATTTAGTTGATGTTTTTGTAATTTAGTAACTAACATTTGCTTCATAATATAAGAAACAACATGGACTCTTAGCAATTGCAAATTTAATTGCCATTAATGGAGTTGCAATAGATTTAGCGATCTGTGGTACTATGAAACAGTTTATAAACATCGTGTTTCATCATTTATTACAGTCCAGAAAAAAGAGCATGTTTATATGAATAAATTGAAATTTTGAAAGAGTTTTTAATTTTTTTTTAAAAACTATTTTACTATTATTCTCTGCGTACATTATAGTGCTGCTTGGCTAAAAATTAAGAAGAAAAAATTTTAAATAGTTCATTATTATTTTCCTCAAATACTACAGTTTTTAAAGTTAAATTGGAAAAAGAGAAATATTAAAATAAAATTGTTGATTTTGTATCCACATATTGGATTTAATCGATTAATTTTTAATTCATTTCACATATTATGTTATGCACTTGTAGAATCTGGACACTTTTGGATAAGTCGTTCATTTCTGGAATAGTAAATAAGTAACAGACTGAGCATTACGTAGGGTGCGTTGCACCTACGGTTTTCTACCAAATTACTGAACGAACATTCACAAAAATAACATCTGTGGATTTGTACACCCCTCATCTAATTTTTGAACCGAATGGAATTATATACCGGTCTACAGATTACTTGTAGGGCCTGAATGACCGAGTGACTAGCGCTCGGTACCACAGGTTTCGGGTTCAAGTCCGGGCAGTGCCATAGATGTTTGTAGTGGTTCGAAATCCACTTCAAACCGTAGGTCCTGGTTTAATATCGTAGAGCTTTGCGGGGGCATTGTTACTCCGCGTCCGCAGCTTATCTTCAAGTTACACGCGCCCCCTAGGTAATGCAAAGTGAGTAGCGTCTGTGCAGCGGTTGCCTTAAGGCATCCAAGATAGCTAAGTGTTTGCCAGCTGCATTAGAAAGAAACCCAGATTAATTGTGCCTATTCCATCCTGGTTGGGACTAAAGAAATAAGAAATTATTTGAATGTACTTAGAAGCCTTTTTAGACAAACTTACGTGCTTAAAGTTCCATGTAACACAGAATACGGTAGTCGACTTGTAGAGGTCTGGATTCTTTCTAACTTATTTTGGGAATTATAAGAATAAGAGTTATAATAAGAATATTTCATAGAATGAGTTATTCTGTTTACTATATACTCATACATTGTTTTCTAAAAAACAATGACGTGCATTGTCGGCAAATCCTTAAAGTCGGTAACTTATTTTTCTTTGAGCTGTGGAGGTAATTAATTTCAAATGATCGAGTTGTAAAGGTTGTTAAAAAGATTGTAAAATCAAACATTGCTAATATTCGAGATACAGAGATCCAATCTTGTTTTTGTTTTTTTCGACTTACGGAGGGAAAATATATACCAAAATGGCTTGTGGGGATTGACTCCTTATTTCGACATATAGAGGGCTGAAATTTCGAGGAATGCAGGTTTTGGGGATTTAAGGGAAGGGAACAAAATGGAGGTTTTGGAAGTTTTCGACTTATCGAGATTCGACTTGAAGAGGTTCTACTGTATATGAGACCAACCGATGTCCCTCCCTCATATTTCTAACGGGTAGGAGGTTACATAGCTCAGCCCCAAAGTTTCTCAACTCTTTGCTCATTGGCAATGGCAGCAACTAGCATGCAGGAGGATTGAAGTTCGAATCCACTGGTTGCATTGTTGTAATACTGCTTTCAGAAACCAGAAAACTCGATTGCATTGTGACGATTTGTGGGGAAAAGTCTCACATCGATAGTCAGATTGCGTGTTGTCTTTCAGGTTTTTCTCTTGTTTTCGTGTTGTCTTTCAGGTATTCATTTGTTACGTTCAAAGACCGTTGTGTCAGTTGCCTCTAAATGTAGTCCCCATTACCCGTTGGTGGGCTGTTCATGATATACGTAAGACCCACCGATGTTCCAGTTTCACATTTCTTACAGGTAGGAGGCTATATGGACCTAGGTTGGTGGGTGAGTTGTGGAGTAACACAACATAACCTAACCTTAACATAACCTACCATAACATAACATAACACGGTACAGTAAATGAATCTTTCTTAACTTTGAATGAAACATATGAATTCGTAACATAACATGCTACATTAAAAAAATCTTCCTTAATAATCTTTGAATGTAACAAATGAATTCGTAACATAACATGAATAAACAAACGATGCTAGTGGCAGACATGTTGGATCGCTCTTGTTGATCGTTGGATTTTTTGGAATTGTTTGGTTTTATTGAATGTTTTACCAATTCTAACTCTATTATTTGTTAGACTTTCATAATATATACAGTAAATTAATCTTTCTTAAAAATATTTAAATGTAACAATTGAATTCGTAACTTTAAACGGTACATTAAAAGAATCTTTCTTAACACTCTTTGAACGTAACAAATGAATTCGTAACATAACATGAACAAACAAACGATGCTAGTGGCAGACATGTAGGATCACGGATTTCTTTTACAGTTGTTTAGTCTTATTGAATGTTTTACCAATACTAACTCTATTATTTATTCGACCTTAATCATATATACAATAAATTAATCTTTCTTAAAAATACTTGAATGTAACAAACGAATTCGTAACATAACATGACACAAAATGATGAAAGTTTCAATTTTGCTGTTTCGGAGAAATTCAATTAATCCAGTATTTTATTCACTAATTTTGTTTAGATAAACTATTACATGCAAGCATTACCATCAAAGAACAAAATGCATGTAACTCATCCAAAAATACATCTTTGTTTACGAAGTGCGAAGTAGTTACGTTTCAGCACAGTAAATGAATCTTTCTTAACAATCTTTGAATGAAACGCCGGAATTCGTAGCATAACAGAGTACAGCAAATGAATCTTTCCCAGCATAACACGGTATAGTAAATGAATCTTTCTTAACAATATTTGAATGTAACAAATGAATTCGTAACATAACATGCCACATTAAACGAATCTTTCTTAGTTATCTTTGAATAAAAGAAACGAATTCGTAACATAACATGGCACAAAATGATAAAAGTTTCAATTGTGCCGATTCGGAGAAGTTCAGTTGATCAAGTATTTTATTTACTAATTTTGTTTAGATAAACTATCACATTCAAGCAATACCACCGAAGAACAAAATGCATCTAACCCATCCAAAAAATACATCTTTGTTTACGAAGTGCAGGGACACTTTCGGGTCTCGCATGAATTATTGAGCACCCCTCGGATCGAAAGAAAGGCCTCCTCGAATAAAAAATGGAAGCGCTGAAACACGGTTCTCTTTAATATTTCAGAACGATTCCCCCCTTTCAACACTTTACTTTGTTAGGGAAGAGGCCCCTCCTACGCTGGATACTCCATTTCCTTTGAAAAACAAACTGCCATCCATTCTCATTTCTTCCTTCTTTTTTATTTTTTAGTGCAGAAAAATATTGACACGAAGACTGGTGTAGAGGATGGTAAGTAATGCAAGGGGTCAGGCTTTCGCAACAATCTGATACTGTTCTATTCCACTTGGTTGGGTACTTTTATGCCCCTCACAAAAAAAGCACCGTTTTCCCAAATGGTTGGTTTTATTTAGATGACGTTACGCCTGAAGCAAAGGTGCTAGTGGCAGGCATGGTTTTTTTTTCTGTAGTTGTTTAATTTTATTGAATGTTTCTCCGATTACTAACACTATCCCTTTTTTTAACCTTGATGATTGTACAATGCTTTATTTATTAGTTATTTATTTAATGATTAGTTGGCATGAAAGTGGTGTGATTTATATTAGTCCAGTTTACACATAACTTCCCTCCAATTATTATCCGATTTTGACTTCTCCTCATTAATTGTTTTTAAGGCTAAACAGACCGGTACCTACAGTTGAAAGTGGATTCCGAACCACTACAAACATCCATGGCACCGCCGGGACTTGAACCCGAAACCTGCGGTACCGAGCGCCAGAGCGCTAGCCACTCGACCACCAGGCCCCCCTATTCTTCCCAGTATTAGACAATTCATGTAATGTAACTCTGTTGTTAGATCCCTTCCCAATTCATGACATGACACTACTATTTGAAAATAGAAAGCGTCTTAGAACTGTTCTCAATATCCTCAATGAGTGTTCTCTCAATACACCAATGTGTGTTCTCTCAATACACCAATGTGTGTTCTCTCAATACACCAGTGAGTGTTCAATATACCAATGACTGTTCTCTCCCTAATCTTCTCTTTCTGAAGTGTCAAAGAGTTCCACTTGTTGGCAGCTCAATCGTCTTTTACAAGTAGCCTGTTGACCAATTGACTAGAGATCTGGCCTTTGATAACACAGGCTTCCGATTCGAACCTTGGAGGTGGCATGGATGTTTGTGAGTGTTTCGGAATCCACGTTAAACTGTAGGTCCCTGTAAAAAAGCCTAAAGTGTGCACAGAATGACCGTAGAGCGACACACAAACAAACATCTTTTTCAATGTATTAATTATGATTTTTTGTTTTCCCTTTTGCATATATTCGTAAATGTTGCTATTCAACTTCATATTTTTTTTTAAAATAAAGAATAACAATTCAATGGCCATAGACCAAAGGCAATGCTTTCAATAGCCCAGGACAATAAGTGTGTGGCTGCTTCGTAGCCAAGAGCTCAGTTCATCTTATAATTGATCAGATATTTTATTTTTTGACTTTAAATGTTTCGACATTTAAACCTATCTTTGTATTTGTTTCCTTTTTCGATTCCTACTATTAGTTCACACTCTCCCTATATATATCTTGTTCAAACTTTCAATCGTTCATAAAATACTTTATATTCCTCCACTCAAGTTCAAATACATTTTTTTGAACTTGATGTTAATACAGTTTTTTTCAAATATTAATTCAGTAATTAAATTTAATTAATTAATTTTAGAATTATTTTAGATTTGAGCTGCATGTATCTACCAATAGATGTCGCCAGATGTAAGAGGAAAATTTCAACTGGAAATGAAAACCTTTCTTTTTTAAACTTGTAGTGGATGACACTTGATGTTAATACAGTTTTTTTAAATATTATTTCACTCATTACATTTTATTCATTAATTTTTAGTTTTATATGGAAGAAAAAAAATTCTCTTATATAAGATATTTAGCAAGATATAAATTTAGAAATAAATACCACCAGTGGCGAAGCGTGTAGATTGCTGGAAAAAAAATTTCTTTTTCAGATTCTCTTTTCATTTTGGGTTCTAGTCTGAGTCAAGGAGGGAACAAAATGGAAAATGAAACATGTGAACAAATTAGTGAGAGAGAAAGTGTGTGTGTGAGAGAGAGAAAGAGAATTTTTTCTAACTTAAAAAAGTGATTGAAAATTATTTATAAAGGACTTTCTGCAATATAGTGAAAACAAGTAATATAAAAAAAAATTTTAAGTCAATTCCTCCTTTTTTTTTTTTACTATATTGCAGAAAGTCCTTTATAAATAATTTTCATTCATTTTTTTAAGTTTATCTGGCGCCATCTATTGATAGATACATGCAACTTAAATCTAAAAGAAAAAAACTAAAATTAATTAAATAACTTTAATTACTGAATTAATATTTAAAAAAACTATATTAACATCCAGTGTCATCCACTACAAGTTCAAAAAAAATGTATTTGAAGTTGAGTGGAAGAATAAAAAGTATTTTATTGACGATTGAAAATTTGAACAAGATATATAGAGGGAGAGTGTGAGCTAATAGAAGGAATTGAAAAATTTTATTAACAAGAAATTTGAACAAGATATATATAGGGAGAGTGGGAGCTAATAGAAGAAATTGAAAAAGTATTTTATGAACGATTGAAAATTTGAACAAGATATATATAGGGAAAGTGTAAGCTAATAGAAGGAATTGAAAAAAGTAGGAATTGACTTTAAAATAATTTTTTATTACTTGTTTATTTTTTAATTGGACGAAATTTTCTTTTCCAGTATCGCCTGTCATAGATCCCCACTTCTTTCGGGACAGTGTCATAACTGACGAAGGCTTGCGCACCAAATTCATGTGCGTCGTCACCAAAGGAGATCCCCCACTGCGTTTCCACTGGTTGAAAAATGGATTGCCGTTCCTTGCTCACGGTGACACGACGGTGCAGACATTCGAAGATTCCTCCATCGTGACCTTCAAAAGGGTGTCGTCGAGTGACAGAGGTCACTACACGTGCATAGCTGCAAACATGGCGTCTTCGACTAACTTAACAACTCAGCTGATTGTAAATGGTAAGAAAATAAGATTTTCAGTCCTATTTAGACCATTAAGGCTCGTTCCCACCGAGGCGTGAGGCGGCGACGCGTCACGCGGCAATTAAGAAAATTTTTCGACACGTTCACACCGGAACTTCAGAAATCGCTTTACGCCTAGTGAAGTTCCAGTTACTTCTACTAGATGATAGATCTATTATTGGCTCAATTCAAGTCACATGACGCGGCAAGCATGTGAGAGTTGAAAGTTGGTCAACTCGAAGCGGTAGTTTTCAACGGGTTTCAGGCGAACGCTGTGAGGCTAGTGATTGGTCAACGCTTCACGCTTCAACGCCTTATGCCACGGCGGGAACAAGCCTTTAATCCTATCAGACTTTTTAGTCCTTTTCAGCACATTTCGAATGTACAAAGAAAGATAAAAATTTATAATTTGTAATTTAAAGATGCAGCTTGAATAAAGCATGATTATTATTAAGAAATCGTGCTTTATTACGTGTTACATCTTTATTTTCGTTTATCAAAAATGATTGTTATTAGTCTTTTTAGTTTTAACACTTGCAGTATAAGACGTACACTTCTTATCGTTTTAGCATAGAATCTGAGAGAAGAACTAAAATGTATGGGACAGGAAGATCCTGTCATATTCCATTATAATGGAACGTTAACATTGCTTTCATAACAAAGATTCAAGTCCACAAAATAAATTTACTCAAAGAATTAAAGAAATAACATTAAAATGGTTTTTCTATGACTCGAATAAGTTTTCAATCCACGGAACAGTGATTCTAAGTTCCCTATTGGTTAAAGAGCCAGAAGCTTAGAACTTTAAAGAAAATCGGATTAATAATTGATTTCTGATTGGCTGTCAGTCTTAATCATGGTCTTATAATCCATGATAAGACCATGGCTAGTCAAACTCATGGTCTCATTATCCATGACACTGAATATCTGCTGTCAGATTTCAGTCACAGGTTGTTCTCATTAGTGCATAACACTAATTGCATGTAGCATAATTATCTATAACACCATTGTCAATCCACTATTGTAAAGAAATGGACTATGTGGTCACACCAAGATGATATTTTTCCACTCTGATGCTACGAAATTCGAAACTCCTATTGATTAAAGAAGTGACTTCCTGTTTGAAATCCTGAGTCAAGAATTCGGCTATGATTAAGTTGGAATTTAAATTATGTGAATTATTTATTTATTTATTATACAATATAAAACTGAAAAAATTGTCAATATTATTTGCAAAAAGCAACAGAGGAGTAAGTGTAAATGAAGTGAAATATGTAAGTGAAATGTAAGTGAAATATGATGAGTAAATGTAAATTGTTGAGCAAGTAATAATTTTCAATTAAGGAGATTATAAACAACATAGGAAACAACTAAAGCTTACATAATCATAAAAAGATATTGATAAGATGTCAAATAAACGCCTATAAATGCAAAGTAAAAGTTCAAATCAGTATTTTAAATGAGTAAAAAAATGAATCAAAGCTGGATCAGATGAATCCCATGATTGTTAACATGATTTGCAGAAAATATTAAAAAAATGCTCTCATAAGATGATTATATATGGCAATGGTAAAAATGCTTATTAATAATGACAAAACTGTGATTTTTTTTTCAATGTCATGTAGGGAATTACAGGATATACTTTTGAAACTCATTTGGAGTTGTTTTTTGAAAAAGAAGCAATATTCTTTTAATAAGGCGGTGTACTTCAATACATATGCCATCTCATTAAAAACTTGTCTGAGAATACCGTTATAAATATCTCGGGACAAGCGCTAAAAAAGTTCAGCATAAAATCTAATTTAATGTGTCTGCGTTTCTTTTCAACTATGCTTTGTTTCAATAGCAAAAAATGAAGATATATACTAATCATCTTAAAGATGCTGATGTTGATTTATTGAAGATCTTTGATGTTGATTTATTTTAGAAAGACTCAAATTAGTCATTAATTAAAAATAAAATACTCAATCGCATTGAAAATAAATGTGCTTGCATATTGCTTTCTATGTGTGTCATACTATAACAATTTGGTTATGTGGAACACAATTGGCATAGAAATACTGAAATCGAAAAGCTTTATTAAAATGTGGTACACAAATAATGATATCCATGAAGTTTATATAAAATCAAAATTGACGACTTAACTAGATCTGCAGTTAGGGCATAATTTATAAATAGTATCACTACAAAATGATGAATGAATTAATATTTGAAAAACCTGTATTAACATCCAGTGTCATCCACTACAAGTTGAAAAAAAATGTATTTGAACTTGAGTGGATGAATAAAAAGTATTTTATTGACGATTGAAAATTTGAACACGATATATATAGGGAGAGAGTGAGCTAATAGAAGGAATTGAATAATCTTATAAATATAATTATTTACAAAAATTTTCAGTTAATTAGAGTTCAACAATTATTTACATATTTATTATTATTTCAACATTAGTAAACAAACTTTATAAAGTAAAAACTCTGGGTAATAAGTTGTTAAATTTGTTATTTTGTATTTACCAGTACCTCCGCAATGGACTGTTGAGCCAAAGAACATCTCTGTCGTCCTCGGCAATACGGTTTGGATGGATTGCGCTGCAGTTGGATTTCCTGCCCCCAACATTTTGTGGAAGAAAATGATATATACCGGTGAGTTTTTACATCCTCTAAATTGCCATAAAAATTATATTAGTAGTTTCCCATGAAGAACTTTCTAAAATATTCAAACTTTATTTATTCATGGCATATACTGCTACATTAGAAGTAATGTTAAATATCTCTTGTTAGAAATATGGATGTGGGTCTCCATAAGAAGTAGAAATCTCTAATTTAGCATTGATTAGATTTTCCTACAAGAAAATAGAGTCATGATCTCTTTGGATGGGGATCCAATGGACACTATATAAACCAATTATTACAACCACCAATTACAAATCACCAAATCGCATGTGTTATGTATGGATTTTTTGGGGGGAGGGCGACAATAAGGATATGTATATTATACGCCGGGATGTAATATACGGATCTTTACTTGAGGTGGGCGACAAAAATAAATGTATGCGTATACGATGCCGGAGAGTTGTATACAATTCTTTATCTAGAGAACGGGTTAAAAGTGTATACATATTATACGTTGTGGAGTTATATGGAGGGGGCAAAATTAGCATATGCGTATTATACGTCGAGATTTCATATACGGGTGTTTTTCTTGATGAACTAAACTACCAATTACCACAAAAATCAATATTGTTACTTTAAACCAATAACCACAAAAAGCAATATTGTTACTTTAAACCAATTACCACAAGAACCAATATTGTTACTTTAAACCAATTACCACAAGAACCAATATTGTTACTTTAAACCAATTACCACAAGAACCAATATTGTTACTTTAAACCAATTACCACAAGAACCAATATTGTTACTTTAAACCAATTACCACAAGAACCAATTACCAAATCACTGTTATACACGGATTTCTTGGTGCGAGGTCGAAAATTAGCGTATGCATATTAGATGCCGGCGTGTTATATACGAGTCTTTGTCTAGAGGACGAGCTAAAATTAGTGTATACATATTATGAGTTGTGGTGTTATATATGGGTTACTTTGAGGGGGAGGGGGCATAACTAGCATATGCGTATTATATTTCAAGATGTTATATACAGGTTTTTTCTTGGGAGGAGGATTTAGTGTATGTGTATTATACACATGGGGTGTTATTCTTAGGAGGGGAAGGGCAAAATTAATGTATACATATTTTGCACTGTGGTATTATATATGGGTTATTTTGAGGTGGGCAAAAATTAGCGCATACGTTTAGTAGGCCTTGTGGAGATTAGCTTATACATATTAAGCGCCCTGATGTTATATATGGGTTTCTTTGGGGAGAGGGGCAAAAATTAACGTGTCCCTATTATACACTGTCTAGTTATATACAGGTCTTATCTTTAGAGGGAGCGAAAATTAGAGTATGAATATTGATTTTCGATATGCACAATTTTTTCTATATGCATTTTTGACATACATTTAGCGTAAATAATTAATTTACAATTTTATCACAGTTATCGATTCGAAGTCTTTGGATACTTTTCGATATTTGATGGCTGTATTCCTACTTTAAAGGAAAATTTTTTTTATATTATATCTTTATAACATCATTAATTTGTAATTATATTTTTATATTTTTTTATTATATCAGTCGTTATAAAAAGAATCCAGAATTTCAACGCATACTATAAAATTTTTAAAGTTAATTAACATTTAACAAGTAATATAAAAAAAAATTTTACAGTCAATTCCTACTTTTTTTCACTATATTGCGGAAAGTCCTTTATAAATAAAGCTGAAATTTTCCTCTTACGTCTGGTGCCATCTATTGGTAGATACAAGCAACTTAAATCTAAAAAAAAACTAAAATTAATTAATTAAATTTAATGAAAATATGCAGCTTAAATCTAAAAAAAAACCTAAAATTAATTAATTAAATTTAATTTCTAAATTAATATTCAAAAAAACTGTATTAAGATCAAGTGTCATCTACTAAAAGTTAAAAAAAATGTATTTGAACTTGAGTGGATGAATAAAAAGTGCTTTATTAACGATTAAAAATTTGAACAAGATATATATAGGGAGAGTGTGAGCTAATAGTAGGAATTGAAAAAACGATCATTACACTCTATTTAAAAAAGAAAATATTATCTTAATATAATTAAAAAATATTAAAATACGATAGAAAAAAGTAAACTTATGAATTAATTAATACCTCAGCTATACATGAAAGGCATCAAAGTAAATCACTTTGCAACTCAATTGTTCGGTATACTTTAGAAACTATCAGGTTGAATAAAAATGTAAATAAGCTTCATTTTATCTTTTCGAAACAAAAATAAATAAATCCGTCACATATTTTCTAAAGTAATATCTGTAATACATAATTAAGTAAGCCCTTTCATACATAGTATTAAAAAAAAAAAAAAATTTAGAAGCACATATTATAAATCTTTAGCAAAATGCAAATGTTTATTTATCCTTTATTCCAAAAAGGAAAAGAAAAAAAACTGAAGGGCATTCAGATTTCTAGAAGCGTTCTCTCAATTTAATCTGCGCGTTTTTCAAAAACTTACTTTCTTTATTTTCATCTGTGAATCGGAACGCTGGCGGCGTTAAAGTGAAACATTTTAAACATGTTTTTCTTCAGAACTAACTAGCATTTACAAAACAACAAAAGATGTCTCCAAAAAAAAAAAATTTCTGTTTGAAGTAAACTCAAAGAAAAATGTCGAAAACTTATGAAGCAAAGTAAAAAGCTTTTAGATAATAATGAAAAAATAAAAATAAAAAAAAATGACTGAATTTACCTTTAGGAAATTAATTACAGACATACCAAAAAGAATCTCCTGCAGATGTGATAAAATCAGCTTTTTTTTTTTTTTTTATTCTGAAAAGATTTTTATCTTTTTTTTTTTTTTTTTTTTTTTCTGTATGTGACATACAATTTCCCTTTTTTTTTTTTTTCCCCTCAATCAGGTTTATGCTGAGAAAAATCTTTCACCAACTTTTCCGCTCTAAAAATATTGAAAACGAATTAATGTACAACATTTCCACTTTTTAAAAATAAAAAAAAATTTCATCCTAATGTAGTAGCCATCGTTCATTTTGCACGTGGATAAAAAGAAAAGTAATAAAGAAAGAAAGAAAAGAAAAGAAAAATGAATTTTTACCGTGGAATTCAAAAGTAATTTCTCTCCTCTATCGCTATTTTATTTTGGATTTCGTCTTTTTAACGAACTGTTTTAATGGTCTAGTAATGATATGCATTTTAGCTCTTCTTTTTCTCTTCATAGTTTTTTTTCTATTCAAAAAGTATTGCCAAAATGTTAATTGGAAGTTCCTTTTTCCTTTTACAGACAATTTCGAAGCAAAAATTGATTGTTTTTATGTATTTTGCTGAATACAAAAATGTTTTATTTATTTGTATAACTTTTTTTTAAAAACTTTTAATTCATCATTTGCAGATTTGTTTCAATAAAATTAATCAAATTATAAAGATAAAAAGTTCGTTTTTAATTATTATTTACACTAGGCTAATTTTAATACTTTTTAATTTGCTAATGACTGACAGTGGTAATGTGTTCAACTACAGTGGATGAATGTCTTTGGTTCGAAATTGTTGCGGTCACAGTTATAGAAAGGAAAGTCAAGAGTTATCACGAACCAAATGACTGACGCCCTGTCGCTCAGTATCATAGGTTTCGGGTTCGAATCTCGGTGGAGTCATGGATGTTCGTGGTCGTCCCGAATCCACTTTAAGCCGTAGATCCCAGTCTCATATAACTGTCGAGCGTCAGAGCCCAATCAGACTTTTTCTCACCCACATCATTCCCAAAATGTAAAGGGGCAACTCAGCTCTAGGCACAGTGATGTGGTGTGGTGTGGAAGAAGTAGTGATGTGTTGTGGTGGTTAGTAGTATTAGTTATAATTACGAGTCAGTAGTATAGTTATGGCCAGTAGTAGTTATACGAGTCATAGTCAGTAGTAGTAGTTATCAAGAACCCTCTACTGGCACTTCGTATTTTTTCATTTTATTTTTTGAATTTAGAAATGATTTCGGTGGCTTGATGGCAGAGTGACTAGCTCTCCGACACTCGGTGTCATAGGTTTCGGATTCGAGTCTCGGTGGTACCATGGATGTTTATAGTGTTTCGGCATTCATGTTAAACTGTAGATCCCTGTCTAATATGACTGTAGAATGTTGGACGTAGGGCTCACAACCCTACCCAGTAAAAAAAAACAATAGTATGTCTCGAAATCTGCCGGTAGGCCTTGGGGCTGCTGCCCAATGATGATGATGATGAGAAATTATTTCGTTTCGCACGAAATGAGGTCCAAGTGTAATTTATAATTGCAAATTAAATCAATCATTGAAGTTACTGTTATTGTTATTAATCTTCAGTGTCCGGCAGCACGCAGCGGACATCAAATGACTAAATTATTCATGGATGGAGGGCCTGAATGACCGAGTGTCTAGCGCTCTGGCACTCGTTGCCACAGGTTTCGGGTTCGAGTCCCGGCGGTGCCATGGATATTTGTAGTGGTTCGGAATCCACTTTAAGCCGTAGCTCCCGGTCTTATTTGACTGTAAAGAGCGTCACGGAGCCAAGTCAGACTTCTATCTACGGGTGCTCCATCACAACATGTCCTCTCCTTTCTGTGAGCTGTTGGTGCTACGCATAAATGAAGATTCGAAGCCCCCCGATATAAATCGACTAGAAAACACGTTTTTTAAATCCATAATCTATTACCAAGAGTTCTTAAGACGTAATAATCTAATTCGACATTTATTAGGCAGACACATCAAAAAGCATGAACTAAAACACAATAATGTGTTGCCAGAAATTCATCAAAGTAGAAAATTCCAACAAACACCAACGACCAATAAAAATATTAAACATTAATCATAATATTAAACAATAGACATTAGACGTTAAGATCATAAACATTAGACATCAGACATCCACTTTACCGTTTAATTCTTGTTTAAGTGTTAAGGGTACGGAGTTATTTTAATTCTTGTTTGACTTTAATTAATTTTCAACCGGTGTTTTAATTCATATAAATAAAATAAACACTTCTATTGAAATAACTTTTATTTCCTTTAGTTTTTCAAATTAGGACTTTTATTTCACTTAGATTTTGAAATAAGGTACACAATCCACTATGTTTGTTTTACAATAAACCAGCTATTTATCTACCAAATACGAATTCCTTACACAAACTGCTCTAATAATTTCGTAGTAGTAGAGTAAAAACAAATCCATGTTCCACTTCATTTGGGTCGGATATTACTTTAAACCTCCATCACCGCTCAGGAAACCGCAGTATTTTGTTTTACAACGCCCTACACGAAACGATCAAAAAACGGTATTAATATGTTATGAGTCCTAAAATTGCAAAAGAAGACATCCTGCAAGATTAAAGCGGCAGAGACATGACAGCTGCATTCTCTCCTTAGCTTGCCAGAACGGACTTTGTTATTAGCGTGCTGAAAAGACCGAGGTGGTTGTTAAGCCCTCGCCTGGAAAAAGTTTTTTAATAACTTTCGGCGTAGTATGCATCTCAAAAATGGTAACGTGTTGCGATGGTTCCGAAGATTGTCTGTTATTATGGAAAAGAATTATCTTTTTACCACTGCGACACGGTACCGTGGCTGCAGTTTACTGAGGCCTGGATACATTCGGCTGAAATCCCTCGCTTATGAAACATGATTTTTTTTTTTTTTTTTTGTTTGGGCCAATTTATTTATTTATTTTTATGTTTAAGATTTCGGTTTCAGAAAGTAAGTAAATGGAAGTTAAAGGTTTTGAAGATGATGACAATTTAATGTCTGATGTCTTTATTTGTCGTTGGTGTTTGTTGGAATTTTCTACTTCCACGGTTTACTGCCCTTCTTTTGATTTGTATGTCCAATAAATGCCGAATTAAATTATTACATGTTTAGAACTCTAGCTGAAAGATTTTTGACCTAATAAGGTTTACTAATTGATTTCGATCCGTGAGATTCGGACTTATATGTAATTCTTATTTATTATTCTTACTTAATATTCTTACTTATATGTATCACGGACGTGCGCTTTAGGCCTGATGGTCGAGTGGCTACCGTTCTGACATTCGGTACCATAGGTTTCAGGTTAGAGTTTCTGCGGTGTCATGGATGTTTGTAGTGGTTCGGAATCGCCTATAAACCGTAGTTTCCGGTCTAATAGGATCATAGAGCGTTGTGGGGGGTAGTATTACTAGCGTCTGCACATCTTCAAGCTGCACGTGCGCCTTGTGTGCTAAATGTTGCAGCTCTTCCCTTATAGTATGATGATTAACTGCCTCTGTTTTGCCAACTCCATTAGAACAACAACAGAACTCTTGGTAATACATTTTGGACTTAATAGGCTTGATCTCTAATTGCTTTATATCCGTGGACTTCGAAAACTTACTTATGTGCTACACGAACAGTTCACAGAAAGGGGTGAGGGAAGAAAATTGTTTTCCTTGAAGACTTTTAGGGGTAACCGTCCTGCATTTTGTCATCGTACTAGTATGTGCGAAAGGCGAAAGGTTTCAAAGAATTTTATTGAAATAAGACATTAATTCATTTTATTTTTCCTCAGTAACACGGTAACGTGGCTGCAGTTTACTGAGGCCTGGATAGATTCGACTGAAATCCCTCGCTTATGAAACTTGATATTTATTTTTGTTTGTGTCAATTTATTTATTTTTATGTTTAAGATTTCGGTTTGAGAATGTAAATAAGTGGAAGTTAAAGGTTTTTGAGATGATGACAATTTAATGTCTGATGTCTTTATTTGTCGTTGGTGTTCTTCGGTGATCGAATTTTCTACTGTGACGGAGTTCTGGCAATAGATTACGTGTTTTAGTTCATGTTTCTTTATCTGTCAGTCGAATAAATGACGAATTAATTTATTACGTGCTTATAACTCTTGCTAAGAGACTTTGGTTTTATTTGGTTTGGTTGTCGCACCGCGGCTATTTTGTATACATGAGGACTAAACATACCGGGACTTACTGTTTAAAATGGATTCCGAACCACTAACAAACATCTATGCAATCGGTAGAATTCGAACCTTAAGCCTGTGGTACCAAAGGCCATAGTGCTAGCCGAACTGCTACATGCATCCATGGTACCTCCAGCACTAACACCCGATATCTCTGGCACCGAGCACCAGTCACTGGGCCATCAGGCTTCAAAATTTTTCATACTAGATGATAATGTTGTAAATATTGCTTTCAAATGAGACAAATATAGACATATGAGTGTTTTTCATTTTGTACTGCAAAAGAAATTTGTATTTTAATCTATGCTTTTGCATTTTCTATAATGTACTAAGTACGCATAAATATTCGTTAATATACAATAAAGATGAGTGCTTTCTTACTAATCCGGTTTATTTTTGGACTTAAATCTATCACTATATTTTACGAAATGTTATGTTGTTATGTTATAGTATTATGTTGTTTTAGAGTTATTTCACTTCTTGTTTAATATACCTTAATTAATTTTTTAATATACATGATTAAAATAAATAGCTTTTATTTTTTTTAGTTTTTCAAATTAGGACATTTATTTCACTTAGATTTTGAAATGATGTACACAATCCACTATGTTTGTTTTACAATAAACCAGCTATCTTTCTACTAAGTAAAAATTCCTTACACAAACTGCTCTAATAATTTCGTAGTAGTACAGTAAAAACAAATCCATGTTCCACTTCATTTGGGTCGGATATTACTTTAAACCCCCATCACCGCTCTGGAAACCGCGGTATTTTGTTTTACAGCGCCCTACACGAAACGATCAAAAAACGGTATTAATATGTTATGAGTCCCAAAATTGCAGAAGAAGACACCCTGCAAGATTAAAGCAGCAAAGACATAACAGCTGCATTCTCTCCTTAGCTTGCCAGAACGGACTTTGTTATTAGTATGCTGAAAAGACCGAGGTGGTTGTTAAGCCCTCGCTGGAAAAAGTTTTTTAATAACTTTCGGCGTAGTATGCATCACAAAAATGGTAACGTGTTGCGATGGTTCCGAAGATTGTCTGTTATTATGGAAAAGAATTATCTTTTTACCACAGCGACAAGGTAACGTGGTCTGTTGTTTACTGAGGCCTGGATGAATTCGGCTGAAATCCCTCGCTTATGAAACATGATATTTTTGTGTTTTGTTTCGGCCAATTTATTTAGTTATTTTTATGTTTAAGATTTCGGTTTGAGAAAGTAAGTAAATGGAAGTTAAAGGTTTTGAGAGGATGACAATTTAATGTCTGATATCTTTATTTGTCGTTGGTATTTTTCGTTGAGGGAATTTTCTACTGTGACGGAGTTCTGGCAAAAGATTACGAGTTTTGGTTCATGTTTTTTTTATCTATCTGTCGATAAATGACGAATTAATTTATTACGTGCTTATAACACTTGCTAATAGATTTTGGTTTTATTTGGTTTGGTTGTCGCTCTACGGCCATTTTGTGCACATGAAGGCTGAAAAGACTGGGACCTAACGTTTAAAATTAATTCCGAACCACTAACAAACATTCATGCCATCGCCAGAATTCGAACCTTAAGCCTGTGGTACCAAAGGCCATAGTGCTAGCCGAACTATTACAAGCATCCATGGTACCTCCGGGATTAACACCCGAAACCTGTGGCACCAAGCACCAGTCACTCGGCCATCCGGCTTCAAAATTTTTCATAGTAGATGATAATGTTGTAAATATTGCTTTCAAATAAGACAAATATAGATATATGAGTGTTTTTCATTTTGTACAGCGAAAGAAATTTATATTTTAATTTTGCTTTTGTATTTTCTGTAATGTATTAAGTATGCATATACACTGAAGGGACAAAAGTCATGGGATAGCAATATGCAAATTTTCAGATGGCAGTAGCATCGCGTAGAACAGGTATAAATGCGCAGTGCTTTCGCAGAGCTTTCATTTCTGTTCAAGTTATTCATGTGAAGAGGTTTTGACGTGATGATGACCGCACGACGGGAATTAACAGACTTTGAACGCGGAATGTTAGTTGCAGCTAGACGCATGGGTCATGCCATTTCGGAAATCGTTAGGGAATTCAACATTCCCAGATCCACTGTGTCAAGAGTGTGCCGAGAGTATGAAATTTCAGGCATAACATCCCACCTTGGACAGCGCAGTGGTCGACCGCCTGCACTTAACGACCGAGACCGGCGACGTCTGCAAAAAGTCGTAAATTCTAACAGACAAGCAACACTGCGTCAAATAACCACAGAAATCAATGTGGGACGTACAAGGGACTTGTCTGTTAGAACTGTGTGGAGAAATTTGGCTTTCTTGGGCTATTCCAGCAGAAGACCGACTCGAGTGCCTTTACTGACAGAACGACATCGCTTGCAGCGACTCTCGTGGGCACGTGAGCATATCGGTTGGTCCCTAGATGAATGGAAAACCGTGGCCTGGTCGGATGAGTCACGATTTCAGTTGGTAAGTGCTGATGGTAGGGTTCGAGTGTGGCGCAGACCCCACGAAGCCATGGACCCAAACTGTCAGCAAGGCTATGTTCAAGCTGGTGGTGGCTCCGTAATGGCGTGGGCTATTTTTTCATGGCATGGACTTGGTCCTCTGGTGCGACTGGACCGAACATTGACTGGAAATGCTTATGCTCAGCTACTTGGAGATCACTTGCAGCCATTCATGGACTTCATGTACCCACACAACGATAGGATTTTTATGGATGACAATGAGCCATGTCACCGGGCCACAACTGAAGCACATTCTGGACAATTCCAACGAATGATCTGGCCATCTAGATCGCCCGACATGAATCCCATCGAGCATTTATGGGACATCATCGAGAGGTCTGTTCGTGCCCAAAATCCTGCACCATCAACGCTTTCACAATTATGGACGTCTATCGAGACAGCATGGCTCAATATTCCTGCAGAAGACTTCCAACGACTTGTTGAGTCCATGCCACGTCGAGTTGCTGCACTTCGCCGGGCGAAAGGAGGGCCGACACGATATTAAGAGGTATCCCATGACTTTTGTCACTTCAGTGTATATACGTAATATACTAAAAGGATACGTACTTTCTTAATAATCCAGTTTATTTTTGAACTTAAATCTATCACTTTATTTTACGAATTGTTTAAGAGAGTTATTTTACTTCTTGTTTGATATACCTTAATTAATATTATAATTAAAATAAATGAAATAAAAGCTTTTAATGAAGCAGTTTTTATGCCATTGAGTCTTCAAAATCTTAAATTATTTCATTTAGTTTTTGGCATGTGGTACACAATCCCCTTCGTTAGTTTTACAATAAACCAGCTATTTATCTACCAAATAGTAGTTCCTTACACAAACCGCTCTAAAAATTTCGTAGTAGCTGAGAAAAACAAATCCGTGTTTTACTTCATTTGGGTCGGATATTACTTTAAACCCCCATCACCTCCAGGATTAACACCTGAAACCTGTGGAACCGAGCCCCAGTCACACGGCCAACAGGCCTCAAAACATTTCAGAGTAGATGGTAATGTTATAAATATTACTTTCAAATGTGACAAATGTAGACAAATGAATGTTTTTAACTTCGTACTGCAAAAGAAATTTGTATTGTAATATATGTTTTTGCATTTTTTGCAATGTACTAGGTAGGCTTAATAATCCGTAATGTACTTGTAATATTTATTTCTGGACATAAATCTAGCAAGTTATTTTACTAATTGTTTTAGAGAGTTATTTTACTTCCTGTTTAATGTACATTAATTAATTTTTTAATTCCAATAAATAAAATAAACTCTTTTAATGAAACAACTTTTATGTCATTCAGTCTTTAAATTTAAGACATTTATTTCACTTAGATTTTGAAATGAAGTACACAATCCACTATGTTTGTTTTACAATAAACCAGCTATTTATCTACCAAATAAGAATTCCTTACACAAGCTGCTCTAATAATTTCGTAGTAGCAGAGAAAAACAAATCCATGTTCCACTTCATTTGGGTCGAATATTACTTTAAACCTCCATCACCGCTCAGGAAACCGCGGTATTTTGTTTTACAACGTGCAACACGAAACGATCGAAAAACGGTATTAATATGTTATGAGTCCCAAAATTGCAAAAGAAGACATGCTGCCAGATTAAAGCAGCAGAGACATGACAGCTGCATTCTCTCCTTAGCTTGCCAGAACGGACTTTGTTATTAGCGTGCTGAAAAGACCGAGGTGGTTGTTAAGCCTGTACCGGAAAAAGTTTTTAAATAACTTTCGGCGTAGTATGCATCTCAAAAATGGTAACGTGTTGCGATGGTTCCGAAGATTGTCTGTTATTATGGAAAAGAATTATCTTTTTACCACAGCGACACGGTACCGTGGCTGCAGTTTACTGAGGCCTGGATAGATGCGGCTGAAATCCCTCGCTTATGGAACATGATATTTTTATGTTTTTGTTTTGTTTGGGCCAATTTTTTTATTTATTTTTATGTTTAAGATTTCGGTTTGAGAAAGTAAGTAAATGGAAGTTAAAGGTTTTGAGATGATGACAATTTAATGTCTGATGTCTTTATTTGTCGTTGGTGTTTGTTGGAATTTTCTACTTCCACGAATTTCTGGCAATAAAGTGGACATCTGCCTAATAAATATCGAATTAAATTATTATGTCTTAAGAACTCTTGGTAATAGATTTTGAATTTAATAAGCTTGTTTTCTAGTCGATTTATGTCGGTGGGATTCGAATCTTTATTTATGTATAACACAAAAATCTTACAGAATGTGGTGAGGAAATGATACGGCTTCTTATAAAGATTATTAGGGATAATAACTCTCCATCTTCATATCGTATGGGCAAAACACTATAAAAATCTGAGATGTTTATTGAAATGAGACATTAATTCATGTTGTCTAAATCGCTAATTTTTCTGATAGTTATTAAAAGCAGTAACTACACCTAACACCACCTTCTTTCAATGGCGCAACAGCCCCATGGGGAACCAAGCCGCTGGCATACTAGCAGATTTCGAGACAGTGTATGTTTTCTTTTTATGGAGTAGGGGTGTTATAAATACACTTTACAGTCATATTAAACCATCACCTACTGTTTAAGGGGGATTCCGAAATAATAGAAACATCCATGGCACAGCGGAGATTTGCGCACGAAACCTGTGGCACCGAGCGCCAGTCACTTGGTCCTCTGGCCCCAGATGTTTTCTTATTAGATGATAATGTTATACGTATTTCTTTCATTTGTTACAAATATAGGCATATAACGGGTGTTTTCCATTTTGCACTGCAAAATAAATTTGTATTTTAGTCCATGTTTTTGCATTTTCTGTAATATATTAAATATGCGCAAATATCCGTAATGTACTATAAGGATGCGTAGTTCATTACTAGACCAGTTTATTTTTGGACTTAAATCTAAAACATTATTTTACTAATTATTTTAGAGAGTCATTTAGCTTCTTGTTTTATTGATCTTTATTAATTAGCAACGAATTTTTTATTCACATAAATTAAATAAACTCTTCTAATGAAACAGCTTTTATTTCTTTTAGTTTTTCAAATCAGGATTTTTATTTCACTTAGATTTTGAAATGAGGTACACAATCCACTATGTTTGTTTTACTATAAACCAGCTATTTATCTACCAAATAAGAATTCCTTACACAAACTGCTCTAATAATTTCGTAGTAGTAGAGTAAAAACAAATCCATATTCCACTTCATTTATGTCGGATATTACTTTAAACCCCCATC
Source organism: Caerostris darwini (assembly GCA_021605075.1). NCBI lineage: Eukaryota > Metazoa > Arthropoda > Arachnida > Araneae > Araneidae > Caerostris > Caerostris darwini. The sequence goes on along the minus strand of BPLQ01010690.1, from coordinate 105,556 downwards.
ACCGCTCAGGAAACCGCGGTATTTTGTTTTACAACGCGCTACACGAAACGATCAAAAAACGGTATTAATATGTTATGAGTCCCAAAATTGCAAAAGAAGACATCCTGCAAGATTAAAGCAGCAAAGACATGACAGCTGCATTCTCTCCTTAGCTTGCCGGAACGGACTTTGTTATTAGCGTGCTGAAAAGACCGAGGTGGTTGTTAAGCCTCTCCCGGAAAAAGTTTTTTAATAACTTTCGGCGTAGTATGCATCTCAAAAATGGTAACGTGTTGCGATGGTTCCGAAGATTGTCTGTTATTATGGAAAAGAATTATCTTTTTACCACAGCGACACGGTAACGTGGCTGCAGTTTACTGCAGGTCTGGATACATTCGGCTGAAATCCCTCGCTTATGAAACATGATATTTATTTTTTTGTTTTTGTTTTGTTTTGTTTGGGCCAATTTATTTATTTATTTTTATGTTTAAGATTTCGGTTTGAGAAAGTAAGTAAATGGAAGTTAAAGGTTTTGAGATGATGACAATTTAATGTCTAATGTCTTTGTTTGTCATTGGTGTTTTCTATGAGGGATTTTTCTACTTTGATGGAGTTGTGGCAATAGATTACGTGTTGTTTGATTGATCTGTTTAATAAATGCCGAATTAAATTATTACGTGCTTAGAACTCTGGCTACTATATTTTGGTTTGGTTGTCGCTCTACGGCCTATTTGTGCACATGAGGGCTAAACAGACCGGGACCAACCGTTTAAAATGGATTCCGACCCACTAAAAATTAATCATGCCATCTCCAGAAATCGGACCTGAAATCTATCTTACCAAAGACAGAGTGCTAGCCAAACCACTACAAGCATCCATGGTACCTCCAGGATTAACACCCGAAATCTGTAGTACCGAGGGCCAATCACTCGCCATCAGGCCTCAGAATTTTTTATAGTAGATGATAATGTTATAAACATTACTTTCAAATGTGACAAAATATATACATATGAGTGTTTTTCAGTTTGTACTGCAAAAGAAATTTGTATTTTAAGATATGTTTTTGCATTTTTTGCAATGTACTAGGTAGGCTTAATAATCCGTAATGTAGTTGTAATGTTTATTTCGGGACATAAATCTAGCAAGTTATTTTTCTAATTGTTTTAGAGAATTATTTTACTTCCTGTTTAATATACATTAATTAATTTTTTTAATTCAGATAAATAAAATAAACTCTTTTAATGAAACAACTTTTATATCATTCAGTCTTTAAAATTAGGACTCCTATATCACTTAGTTTTTGAAATGAGGTACACAATCCACTAAGTTTGTTTTACAATAAACCAGCTATTTATCTACCAAATAAGAACACAAACTGCCCTAATAATTTCGTAGTAGTAGAGAAAAACAAATCCATGTTCCACTTCATTTGGGTCGGATATTACTTTAAACCTCCATCACCGCTGAAGAAACCGTGGTATTTTGTTTTACAATGGTCTACACGAAACGATCAAAAAATGGTATTAATATGTTATAAGTCCCAAAATTGCAAAAGAAGACATCCTGCAAGATTAAAGCGGCAGAGACATGGCAGCTGCATTCTCTCCTTAGCTTGCCAGAACGGACTTTGTTATTAGCTTGCTGAAAAGACCGAGGTGGTTGTTAAGCCTCTCCCGGAAAAAGTTTTTTAATAACTTTCGGCGTAGTATGCATCTCAGAAATGGTAACGTGTTGCGATGGTTTCGAAGATTGTCTGTTATTATGGAAAAGAATTATCTTTTTACCACAGCGACACGGTAACGTGGCTGTAGTTTTCTGAGGCCTGGATAGATTCGACTGAAATCCCTCGCTCAGGAAACATGATATTTTTTTGTTTTTGTTTTGTTTGGGCCAATTTATTTATTTATTTTTATGTTTAAGATTTCGGTTTGAGAAAGTAAGTAAATGGAAGTTAAAGGTTTTTGAAGATAATGACAATTTAATGTCTGGTCGTTGGTGTTTTCGATGAGGGATTTTTCTACTTTGATGGAGTTGCGGCAATAGATTACGTGTTGTTTGATTGATCTGTTTAATAAATGCCGAATTAAATTATTACGTGCTTAGAACTCTAGGTGATAGATTTTGGATTTAATAAGCATGTTTTCTAGTTGATTTATGTCAGTGGGCTCCGAATTTTCACTTATGTATAACACGAACAGCTCACTGAAGGGGGACGACATTGCCTCCTTGAAGACTTTTAGGGGTAACCGCCCTGCATTTTCGTATCGTATGGGCAAAACCCCCAAATTTTTATTGAAATGAGACATTAATTCCTGCTATCTATTATTTTTTTCCTCAGCAACACGGTAACTAGTTGAAAACTAATCAAAGTCTATTATAGATGAATTATTATATATTAATTGCTGGTAACATAACTTGCTGTGTTTAAGTACTTAATATACTTAAATACTTAGTACATTACAGAAAAAGGCATAAACATGTATTAAAATAACATGTTAAATTTAAGTCCAAAAATTCAAAATTATTAATAAATTTCTCATCCCTTTAATACCTTACTGATATTTAAGTATATTTAACATATTACAGATATATCAATAACAGGGATTAAAATATCATGCTGGATTTAAGTCCAGAAATAAACTAGTTTATTAAGAAAGTATGTATCTTTTCAGTACGTAAAGGATATTTATGCATACTTAACACATTACAGGAAATGCAAAAACATAAATTAAAATACATATTTATTTTGCATACAAAATTTGAAAAAACGCACATTATATATCTGTATTTGTAGCATTTGAAAAAAATACTTATAACATTATTATCAGTGGCGCAACAGCCCCAGGATAGGTCAGGGCCGTCTGCCTACTGGCAAATTTCGAGACAGTGGGTGATCCTTTTGTGGCATAGGGTTATCAGCCCTACGCGTAACGGTCATATTAAACCGGAACCTATGGTTTAAAGCAGATTCCGAACCATTATTTACCTTAACCAAACAGTCATGGCTCCGCCGGGACTCGAACCCGAAACCTGGAGCATTTCAAGAGTTAAAGGGCCAAAAGTACCATTTTCCACCAAAATTTTCAATGGAGTTTTATTTGCTCGGCCCTCATTTTCGGATAACGTCACGGACCCCTAACCAGCACAACATCATATTTCCGCATGATAATATAAAACAAAATATAACGAAACCTCCCCCTACCTTACAAAAAATATCTTTTAATTTTCTGTATTTGGTGATATAATAATATTTTTTCAAGTATATGTAAAAAAAAGACTACACATATCGCGCAGATATGTACGCATAATTGTCATCAACAAGATTTATGGTTTTTGTTCAAATGAACAAAAGAAGTTTCTTTTGATAAATAATTAAGCTCAAAAAGAAGAGACCTCGCTGAATATCTCATAGATCAGAAATTAAGAAAGCAAATGGCGAAAATTTTTTTTGTCACGTCATTTGGATATCTAACCGAATTAAGCGATTTTTATTTCCTCCTTATTTGCGAAGACCCCCCCCCTTTTTTTTTTTTTTTTTTATTTCACCAGGATCGAGAAAGGAATAAAATTAAAGAATGAGTTGGAATGAAAAAAAAAGTGATATAAAGCAAATTGCAATCATGTATTAAACCGGACGTCAATTTATTTAATCTAATAAATCTCTCTCTCCTTACCTAGCTAGAGGTAAAAAAAATAAATATATATTTTTTTAAGGATATTTTTCTTAAATCTAAGATTAGTTCTAAATCTCTAGAGGAAAACAGAGAGTTTTTTGATTGGGAAAACGAAATGTATGTGTAATTTTTTTTTCCATCTTATCTTTACACAATTGCACTCATTCAGCATTTGTAAAACATTTGAATTTTTCTTTTTTTTTCTGGAATTGTTCCTTATTTTTTTGGTTTATTATTATTTCTCTGATTTAATTGTAGTGCTAGCTTTTTCATTACAGACAAAACGAGACAAAAAAAAGTCTTTTGTCTTACAAAACCGAATCGCAGTGTTGAATTCGTAAATTTTAATGAATAGTCACTGTTTTGTTGGAGTTAGTCTTAATTGTGAGGCCCAATAATCAAGGAATTAAGTTAAATTGTTCTTATCTATTTCTGTTCATTTATTTCATTATTTCTTCTTTTCTATTTAAGATAGAGAAGTTTCGTTTAATATAATTGAATAACGTAATATAAGAACGAAAGAAGACTAATTTATAATTGCCATTGCCATTTCTAAATAATTAATGGAAAATGTTAAATTAACTTAAAACTTTCAATTTTTAAACTTAGGGCTTAATAAAATTGAGGGAAATGAATTTGCCAGATAACGAAAGCTATACTTTGCTACCGATAGAAAAGTTAATTTGAATGAGTATTTAAAATAACTTAACAAAAATAAAACTAAAAGAACTTTAAAAAATAACTTAATTACTTAAGCAATAACTTACTTATTAACTTTTAAATAATAACTTAAAACTTTAAAAAAATAGCTTAATAAAACTTTTTTTAAATTTGTAATCCAAATGTTGAAAATGAATATATTTTTTATGTAAATATGATGAATATTTTTAAAATAATCACTTCGTAGTTTGGTTCTTTTAAGTGGTAAAGAAATTCAATTCATATACACTGAAGTGACAAAAGTCATGGGATACCTCTTAATATCGTGTCGGCCCTCCTTTCGCCCGGCGAAGTGCAGTAACTCGACGTGGCATGGACTCAACAAGTCGTTGGAAGTCTTCTGCAGGAATATTGAGCCATGCTGTCTCGATAGACGTCCATAATTGTGAAAGCGTTGATGGTGCAGGATTTTGGGCACGAACAGACCTCTCGATGATGTCCCATAAATGCTCGATGGGATTCATGTCGGGCGATCTAGGTGGCCAGATCATTCGTTGGAATTGTCCAGAATGTTCTTCAAACCAATCGCGAACAGTTGTGGCCCGGTGACATGGCGCATTGTCATCCATAAAAATCCCATCGTTGTTTGGCTGCAAGTGATATCCAAGTAGCTGAACATAAGCATTTCCAGTCAATGTTCGGTCCAGTCGCCCCAGAGGACCAAGTCCATGCCGTGAAAAAACAGCCCACACCATTACGGAGCCACCACCAGCTTGAACAGTGCCTTGCTGACAGTTTGGGTCCATGGCTTCGTGGGGTCTGCGCCACACTCGAACCCTACCATCAGCTCTTACCAACTGAAATCGTGACTCATCGGACCAGGCCACGGTTTTCCGTTCATCTAGGGACCAACCGATATGCTTACGTGCCCCCGAGAGTCGCTGCAAGCGATGTCGTTCTGTCAGTAAAGGCGCTCGAGTCGGTCTTCTGCTGGAATAGCCCAAGAAAGCCAAATTTCTCCGCACAGTTCTAACAGACAAGTCCCTTGTACGTCCCACATTGATTTCTGCGGTTATTTGACGCAGTGTTGCTCGTCTGTTAGAATTTACGACTCTTTGCAGACGTCGCCGGTCTCGGTCGTTAAGTGCAGGCGGTCGACCACTGCGCTGTCTATGGTGGGATGTTATGCCTGAAATTTCATACTCTCGGCACACTCTTGACACAGTGGATCTGGGAATGCTGAATACTCTAACGATTTCCGAAATGGCATGACCCATGCGTCTAGCTCCAACTAACATTCCGCGTTCAAAGTCTGTTAATTCCCGTCGTGCGGTCATCATCACGTCGAAACCGCTTCACATGAATAACTTGAACAGAAATGAAAGCTCTGTGAAAGCACTGCGCATTTATACCTGTTCTACGCGATGCTACTGCCATCTGAAAATTTGCATATTGCTATCCCATGACTTTTGTCACTTCAGTATATAATTACATTTTTCTTCATGTATTGTTACTTTAAGTTAAAGCGACAATACATGAAGAAAAATGATTCATTAAATGATTCGTTAAATTAACATCTTATGTGTAAGTTAGTTAATTTAACGAAAAAAAATGAGTTGGAAAATAAATGGAGAATAACTATAAAGTTAATTTTTAATTGTTATTCAATTTCTTCTTAGTTACCATGGAGATCGATGTAAATATGCTGAATAGTTTTTTAAATAATCATTTTGTAGTTTGGGTCTTTTAAGTGGTAAAACAATTCAATTCATACATAATTACATTTATCTTTATGCATTGTATTTTTATTTAAATCAACAATACACAAAGAAAAATGATTCGTTAAATTAAACATCTTATGTCTAAGTTAGTAAATTTAACGGGGAAAAAAACGAGCTGGAAAAGAAATGGAGAATAACTGCAAAGTTAATTTTTAATTTTTTTTAAATCAATGCCTTCTTAGTTACCATGGAGATCAATGTAAATATGCTGAATATATTTTTTAAATAATCATTTCGTAGTTTGGTTTTTTTAAGCGGTAAAAGAATTCACTTCATACATAATTACATTTTTCTTCATGTATTGTTACTTTCAGTTAAAGTAATAATACATAAAGAAAAATGAAACGTTAAATTTCAATTTGCATCTAAAAGATAAAGCAAGTAATATAAAAAAAAAAAAAAATTTAAGTCAATTCCTACTTTTTTTCACTATATTGTAAAGAGTCCTTTATAAATAATTTTCATTCATTCGTTTTTTTAAGTGTATCTGGCGCCATCTATTGGTAGATATATGCAACTTAAATCTAAAAAAAACTAAAATTATTTAATTAAATTTAATTACTGAATTAATATTTGAAAAAACTGTGTTAACATCCAATGCCATCCATTACAAGTTCCAAAAAAATGTATTTGAACTTGAGTGGATGAATAAAAAGTATTTTATGAACGATTGAAAACTTGAACAAGATATATATAGGGAGAGTATGAACTAATAGAAGGAATTGAAAAATAAATAAAGATTACTTTTTCTTTCGTTAGAAAAAAACAACATTCACCAGAATTAGTTGAATTTCTCACATAATACATCCTATGAAATAAAGAAATAATGATATAATCATATTTTATGTAAAAAAAAAAACTTACTATTACTATTATTATTCAAATAATTAATAATTATTGGATCTGGTAACTTGTTAGTAATAGTAAGTATAATAATAAAACACGTATTTATTAGAAATTGTAAGTAGCACCATTATAGTAATAGAAGTAGTATTAGATAATCATGTCAGAAGTAGCATGATGATAATAACAGAAGCAGTAGTAGATAAGCTTGCTAGAAGTAGCATGTTGATAATAATTGATTATTTCAAATGTTTTTAATATTTTAATTATAATTTTTTTTTTCAAATCGCGCTTTAGTTGTACAAAAACTTCATTCTTACTGGAAATCAGGTCAATTTCTTTTTAATGTTTGATAAGGCATCTTTGAATAAAATTGCGTAGAAATAACTATTTTATCATTTACTTCCAATTTGCATCTAAAAGAGAGAGAAAAAAATAAAGACTACTTTTCTTTCGTTAGTCAAAAAAACAACCGCCAGAATTAATTGAATTTCTCACATAATACATCCTATGTAATAAAGAAATAATGACATTATCATGATTTATGTAAAGAAATTACTCACTGTTACTATTATTATTCAAATAATTAATAATTATTGGACCTAGCCACGTTTTAGTAATAGTACGTATACTAATAATAACACATATTAATTAGAAATAAGTAGCATTTTGATAATAATTGATTATTTCATTTGTTTCAATATTTTAATTATAAAATTGATGATAATAATAAAAATAGTAAAAATAAGCATGTCAGAACTAGCATGAGGATAATAATAAAAGTAATAATAGATAAGCATATCCGAAATAGCATGTTAATAATAATTGATTATTTCATTTATTTTAATATTTTAATTATATTTTTTCAAATGTTTAACAAATATTAGATGTTGTCGTGTTAGTAATAGCATAGATAATAATAATAACATATCAATTAGAAATTTTAAGTAGCATGATGATAATACTAGAAGTAGTCTTTATTTATTTTTTTCTTTAGATGCAAATTAGAAATAAATGATAAAATTGTTATTTCTATGTAATAATATGTATAACACATAATTAGAAATTGTAAGTAGCATGAAGGTAACAATAAAAGTAGTAGTAGATAAGCTTGCTAGAAGTAGCATGTTGATCATAATTGATTATTTCATTTGTTTTTAATATTTTAATTATAATTTTTTTCAAATCGCACTTCAGCTGTACATACACTCCAAATCAGAGCAATTTTTTTTTTTTAACTTTTGATCATCTTTGAAAAAAATTATGTAGAAGTAACTATTTTATCATTTACTTCTAATTTGCATCTAAAAGAGAAAAAAAATAAAGACTACTTTTTCTTTCGTTAGTCAAAAAAAAAAAAAAAAAAAAACAGCCAGAATTAATTGAATTTCTCACATAATACATCCTATGAAATAAAGAAATAAGGACATAATCATGATTTATGTAAAGAAATTACTCACTATTACTATTATTATTCAAATAATTAATAATTATTGGATCTAGTAACTTGTTAGTAATAGTAAATATAATAATAATAACACGTATTTATTAGAAATTGTAAGTATTAGATTATAGTATTATTAATTGTATGTAGTATTATTAATTGTATGTAGTATTATTAATTTTAGTATTAGATAAGCATTACAAAAGTAGCATGATGATAATAACAGAAGTAGTAATAGATAAGCTTACTAGAAATAGCATGTTGATAATAATAGAAGCAGTAGTAGTTAAGTTTGCTAAAAGTAGCACGTTGATAATCATAGAAGTATTAGTACATAAGCTTGCCAGAAGTAGTATGTTGATAATAATTGATTATTTCAAATGTTTTTAATATTTTAATTTTAATTTTTTTTTCAAATCACACTTCAGTTGTACAAAAACTTCTTTCTTACTGGAAATCAGAACAATTTTTTTAACCTTTGATAAGACATCTTTGAAAAAAATTACGTAGAAGTAACTATTTTATCATTTACTTCCAATTTGCATCTAAAAGAGAGAGAAAAAATATAAAGACTACTTTTTCTTTCATTAGTCAAAAAAACAACCACCAGAATTAATTGAATTTCTCACATAATACATCCTATGAAATAAAGAAATAATGACATAATCATGATTTATGTAAAGAAAAAGAAAGTTCAACCAAGTAACAAGATGACACACGACTAATGGAACTTCTCAAAATATAACTTTTTAAGCGGATTACTATCACTTGATAAACTAAGTTAGACATTTTGGAAGTTAATCCGATTTTCCCTTGAAAACGGATTACATTAAACAAAGAAACTAGAAGACTGAGGAGTAATTTGTTTAGCTAATAATCCAAAACATTGTATTTCATTAAATGGAAACAGAGAGAAATTTAAACCGTGATAAACTGGTAAAATGTATCTTAGAAAATACATAGCCAATTATAAGACATTTGGCTACATTGAACAGAGAAGACTAAAAGCAAAAAAGAAAACTTGTCAAAATGTAATTCAATTCCTTCTATTAGCTCATACTCTCCCTATATATATCTTGTTCATATTTTCAATCGTTCATAAAATACTTTTTATTCATCCACTCAAGCTCAAATACATTTTTTTCGAAATTGTAGCGGATGACACTGGATGTAAATACAGTTTTTTTTTCAAATATTAATTCCTTAATTAAATTTAATTAATTAATTTTAGTTTTTTTTTAAATTTAAGTTGCATGTATCTAATAATAGATGGCGTCATATGTAAGAGGAAAATTTCAAATTTATTTGTAAAGTACTTTTGTGCAATAGAGTGAAAAAAAAAATATTAATTGACTTTAAACAAAAAATGTTTTTATATTACTTGTTTTAGAGTATTGAAGCTTTAAATTCGAAAACAAAGCTACATATAGGAAGACGACGAAACAAATTGCCTGGTTACTGTTAGACCATCAATTATATTGAAAGGTAAACATCATTTTAAAGGGGAAATGGACGAAACGATCACTTGTTATAGGTACTAGTCAGATAAACGCGGCGCAGGACAATTTCGAAAGGAAAAAGTTTAATAGCTATTTCGTATTTTTTCAGTTCATTTTTATATTTATTTTGTGACTCAAGTGCAAATACATTTTTTTGAACTTGTAGTGGATGACACTTGATGTTAATAAAGTTTTTTTTAATTATTAATTCGTTAATAATTTTAGTTTTTTTTAAATTTAAGTTGCATGTATCTAATAATAGATGGCGCCAGATGTAAGAGCAAAATTTCAACTTTTTTGTAAAGGACTTTTCTGCAATATAGTGGAAAAAAAAGTAGGAATTGAATTTAAAAAAAAATTTTTTATATTATTTGTTATTCCATTAAATTTATTAATTTAGACATAAGATGTTAATTCAAAGAATCATTTTCATGTATTGTTACTTTAACTTAAAATAATAATAAATAAAGAAAATGTAATTATTTATGAAATGTAGTTTGTAATTTCGTAGTTTGGTTCTTTTATCACTTAAAAGAACCAAACTACGAAATAATTTTTAAAATATTCAGCATATTTACATATAAAAAAATGTATTCATTTTAAAAATTTGGATTATGTTAAAAACTTTTTTTTAATTTGGATTACATTAAAATCAATTAACTAATTTTTAAAATTAAAATTAAAAATTAAAAAAAAATTATTTTTAAAAATCATTCAATTTAGTTTTTACTTCTGTAGCAAGAGATAGCTTTCTTTATCTTGCTAATTCATTAAAAGAGAAAATTAATTCATTTTACTTAATATTACTAAGTATCTAATCACTAAGTTTAAAAATTGAAAGTTTTAAGTTAATTTAACATTTTTCCATTAATTATTTAGAAATGGCAACGGCCAATTATAAATTAGTCTCCTTGGTTCCTGCATTATGTTATTCAGTTTTATTAAACAAAACATCGCTAAATTAAATAAAGAAAAGCGATAATAAAATAAATGAACAGAAATAGATAAGAACAATTTAACTTAATTCCTTGATTATTGGGTCTCACAATTAATACAATTGGGTCTAACAAAACAGTGACTATTCATTAAAATTTACGAATTCAGCACAACGATTCGGTTTTGTAAGACAAAAGAGTTTTTTGTCTCGCTTTGTCTGTACTGAAAAAGCCAGCGAACTGCACGAGAATTAATTCAGAGAAAGAACAATAAACCAAAAAAAAAAAAAAAAAAAAAAACAATTCCTGACAAAAAAAAAAAAAAAAAAAATTCAAATGTTTTAGAAATACCGAATTAGTGCAATTGTGTAAAGATAAGATGAAAAAAAAAATAACAAACATTTCGTTTTCCCAATCAAAAAACTTTCTGTTTTGCTCTAGAGATTTAGGAGTAATCTTAGATTTAAGAAAACTATCCTTAAAAAAATATATATATATTTTTTTTTTACCTCAATTAGGTAAGAAGAGAGAGATTTATTAGATTAAATAAATTGACGTCCGGTTTAATTCATGATTGCAATTTGCTTTATATTTTTTCTTTTTTTTTTTTTCATTCCAACCCATTCTTTAATTTTATTCCTTCTATTCAAAAAGTCCTCGATCCTGGAAAAGATAAAGAAAAAAAATAGGGGGGGGGTGCTTCGCAAATAAGGATGAAATAAAAATCACTTAATTCGGTTAGATATCCAAATGCCGTGACAAAAAAAATATTCGCCATTTGTTTTCTTAATTTCTGATCTGTGAGAGATTCAGAGAGAACTCTTCTTCGGAGCTTAATTATTTCTCAAAAGAAACTTCTTTTGTTCATTTGAACAAAAACCATAAATCTTGTTGATGACAATTATGCGTACATATCTGCACGATATGCTTTAGTTTATATATATATATATATATATATATATATATATATATATATATATATATATATTTGAAAAAATATTATTGCATCACCAAATACAGAAAATTAAAAGATATTTTTTGTGAGGTAGGAGTCAGTATCGTTTTACAGTAAAACCTCTGTAAGTCGAACTTCAAGGGAGACGCCAAATAATTCGAGTTAAAGAGTTTTCGACTTATGGAGGAATTCGACTTACTCAACTAATTTTAACTAATATTTAAAATAGTTAAATTTTCACGTTTAAGTAGCATTTTCATTTGGCAAAAAAAAATCAACATAGAGTATTTTTGTAAAGATTTTGTAAGAGAACATTAATTAATTAAATTACCTATTAAGAGACAATTAGTTTTTATTTTGCTCAATACTTTCAGTTGTGATATTTAAAAAAAAGCATACCATCCGATTTAATGCAACCAGGATCCCTATAGACATAAGAGCGAAGTCAAACTTACATCATTGCGAAAGCATATTACTTTCTTTCGTTTCGTCTTACTTAAGAGAATAAAGCTAAGTCTTTTTTTTTTCTTTCACAATTAATTTGTAGCAGGTGAGAGTTTTTAAATTTTTCAGTGAAAGATTCAATAGCTCTTTTACATGACTGTAAAAAAAAAAAACTTTATTTTTTTTTCGTCATTCTGACAGTATATTATAAATTAACACTGACAAAAATATCTTTCTTCTACGCTGTTACACCTAAACCTCAAAGGAAAAGGTATTAAACAAGAAAAAAACTCAGTACTTCTGAGACCCCTGACTGATTTTGAAAGCAGGTCACGTGCTTTTGCCGTTACAGTTATGGAATAGAATAGTAATGGGCTTAGCAAGGTTACGGCTACAGTTATTTCAGAAAACAGAAATTTCTCGGAAAAGATATTAGCAACAGAACTAAAACATTTCATTACGAAAGTCTGAAGAAGCATACTATGTATGAGCAGAAATATTTAAATGTTTTCGCAAAAAGAAGTTTTTCTCCTAAAAATCTTCAATTAGGTTTCTTCTAAAAGAACAGACGGGGCGGTGTTCTTATAAAACAATGTTAACGTTGGAGAAAACGTATTACCTTAAAACCTTCTTGATTTAATAAGTAAAAAATAATTTTTATCTTTTCATTCTATTTGATTAATTCAATTTTCATGCGGAAAGAAAATTTTACAACGCGTCTAATCCGTTTTGCTGTAACTAGTTTTTTTTTTTTTTTTTTTCTTTCCATTCGGTGTTTTTCTTTAAAGTGTTTCTTTTTTTTTTCCCTTATACAAGTCGTGTATATTCCGGTGAAAATTTGTTCAGGTTTTCTTTGTTAAATTACATGCAAAACGTAATCCTGTTTGTTTTACGATGAAATAAGGAATATATTTAAAATTTATAGAATGCCGTTCTTTTTTTTTTTTTTTAATTATTGTTCTTATTTTGAAAAGTCTCGTGCATGAAGGTTTTATATTGATACATTCAAATGCAGAAATTTCGCTGCATAAATAAAATAATAAAAAAAGATTTCAATCTAATTGTAATAAACGAAGATTAAAACTGGTTCGTGACTATGATTTAATTTTTTTTAGATGAGAATTTTTTCGAAATTGAATTTGAAATAGAAAATTGTTTCGAAATCACATGGGCAAATCTTTATCTTCCGGGAAGAAAATTTTATCATATATTCTCATTCTTTTTCAAAAATAATTATTTTATTAGATACTTATTTTATTTTACATTTGAATAAAGTAAAATAAACTTGAAATGCATTTTCAAAATTTGATAATCAATATATTATATCCTCAAAAACAAAGTCCATTTTTTCATAGCAACATGCTGATTAAATTTTTACTTTGCTGAAACTTTTTTTTTGAAACAGCTAGCAATACAGAGACAGTTTATCTTCATGCCATACGCAAGGGCTGCACAGCTGTTACTCATTTAGCAATACTCAGAGAGCACGTGCAGCTTAAAAATATATTACGGGCACGAGTAACACAATCCCCACAACGCTCTACCCTCCAATTAGACCGGGACCTACGGTTTAAAGTGGATTCTGAACCACTAAAATTATCTGTGGCACCTCAAGGACTTGAACCCGAAACCTGTGGTACTAGACCGTTAGCCACTCGAGCATCAAGCCTCTTTTTACCGAAACCATATATGTTTGTCGGGATGGATGGTAAGCAATAAACGTTAAACGGCGTAAAATATTGGTTTAAGCGGAGTCCAGACGAGAGTACGAGACAAAGCCATATCATAACGTAAATATATAATCTTTAATGAATAACAATTAGATTATTTGAATAATGTTTAAAATTCATTGTGAGACCGCCAATGAAACTACATTTGTAATGAGCTGGTTGAGCAATCAGATTGTGACTTTCTGTGGTTGGGTTAAAATATTGAGGCACAGGTTGAAGAACTCACAGATTTATTTACATACACACACAAACACCTCACACGTACAATATATAACACATTTAAAGACAGATGCAATTCACTTAACTCTAACTCTAACAAAACAGGATCCCTCTCCACCATGATTCATTGGAACTTTAATATAAACATAATCCACTGGACCATATGTTTACAATAAAACCAATGGACATAGAGAATAAATCCTAAAGTTTTTCTTAAGTTATTTTAGTTTAATTTTTGTTAAATTATATTAAAAACTCATTCAAGATTAGCTTTTCCATCGGTAGCAAAGCGATAGCTTCCTTGTTAATTCATTGGAATTGAAAATGCATTCATTTCACTTAATTTCATTAAGTATCTAAGCCCAAAGTTTAAAAATTGAATGTTTTAAGTTAATTTAACATTTCCCATTCACTATTTAGAAATAGCAACGGCCAATTATAAATTAGTCTTCTTCGTTCTTGTATTATGTTATTCAATTTTATTAAATAAGAATTCTTTATCCTCAATAAAGAAAGAGATAATGAAATAAATGAAGAGAAATAGATAAGAACTATTTAACTTAATTCCTTGATTATTGGGCCTCACAATTAAGATTAACTCCAACAAATCAGTGACTATTCATTAAAATTTACGAATTCAACACTACTATTCGGTTTTGTAAGACAAAAGAGTTTTTTGTCTCGTTTTGTCTGTAATGAAAAAGCTAGCGGACTGCGCGAGAATTAATTCAGAGAAAGAACAATAAACCAAAAAAAAAAAAAAAAAAAAAAAAATGGATCAATTCCTGTAAAAAAAAAGAAAAATTCAAATGTTTTAGAAATACTGAATTAGTGCAATTGTGTAAAGAAAAGATAAAAAAAAATAACAGAAATATTTCGTTTTCGCAATCAAAAAACTCTCTGTTTTGCTCTAGAGATTTATGAGTAATCTTAGATTTAAGAAAAATATCCTTAAAAAAAATATATATATCGGTTTTTTTTTTTTTACCTCTATCTAGGTAAGGAGAGAGATTTATTAGATTAAATAAATTGACGTCCGGTTTAATTCATGATTGCAATTTGCTTTATATCACTTTTTTTTTCATTCCAACTCATTCGTTAATTTTATTCCTTTCTCGATCCTGGAAGAGATAAAAAAAAGGGCAATAAGGATGAAATAAAAATCGCTTAATTCGGTTAGATATCCAAATGGCGTGACAAAAAAATGTTCACCATTTGTTTTCTTAATTTCTGATCTTTGAGAGATTCAGAGAACTCTTCTCTTTGATCTTAATTATTTATCAAAAGAAACTTCTTTTGTTCATTTGAACAAAAACCATAAATCTTGTTGATGACAATCATGTGTACATATCTGCACGATATGATTTAGTGTTTTTCTTTTTTTAATACCTGAAAAAATATTATTACATCACTAAATACAGAATATTAAAAAATGTTTTTTGTACAGGATAGTTTCAATATATTTTGTTTTACTACTTTGCCCAAAAGTAAGACCAGTTTTCAATTTAAATTTCCCGGGCATATGGTATTTCAATTTTTTTTTCTTATTCAAGTTCTGGACACTGTCCTTGACATGTGTCTGAAATTGCACGTCAAAATATTCGTTAGTGTTTGAGTAACGCTTGGCTTAGTAACTTTTGACTTGTGACTTTTTCACCAAAAATGAAACCCATATCGTTTGAGTTTGTATTAAATAATTGGGTTGGCTTAATAATTATAACTTTGGCTTAAATAATTATTTTATTAGATACTTATTTTACTTTACATGTGAATGAAATAAAATGAACTTGAAATACATTTTCCAAATTTGATTATCAAAAATATTATATCCTGAAAGAAAAAAAGTCAATTCCTTTCATAGGAACACGGTGATTAAATTTTTATTTTACAGAAAAAAAAATTTCTGATGAAGCTGGAAATACAGAGACAATTCATCTTTATGCCGTGAGAAAGAGCTACATCGCTGTTACTCATTCAGCACTACTCAGTGGGTACATGCAGCTTGGAAATAAGCGACGGACGCGAAAACTGCCATTAGGTAGACGGCCTTGGCCCTCGCATGGGGCTGTTGCACCAATGGAGAAGAAGAGTTAACATATATATTATCTAAAAATCAAGTCTTTGTATAAGTTGTTCTGAATGTTTAAAGAATTTATATTTATAAAAAATTTCATCTAATATTCAAAATGGTTAAATTTTCATGTTTAAGTAGCATTCACATTTGGCAACAGAAAAAAATCAACGTACAGCATTTTTTCTAAGGATTTTGTAATTAAACATTAATTAATTAAATTATCTATTTAAAGACAATTAGTTTTTATTTTGTTTAGTACTTTCAGTTGCGATATTTTTTAAAAAAAGCACATGCCTTACGATTTAATGCAACCAGGATCCTCATAGACATAAATGCGACGTCAAACTTACATCATTGCAAAAGCATATTACTTTCTTTCGTTTCGTCTTACTTACGAGATATAAACTAAATCTTTTTTTTTTCTTTCTCAATTAATTTGTAGCAGGTGAGAGTTTTTAAATTTTTCAGTGGAAGATTAAATAGCTCTTTTAAATGACCGTAAAACAACCAAACTTTATTTTTTTTCGTCATTTGGACATTATATTATAAATTAACACTGACAAAAATATCTTTCTTCTACACTGTTACACCTAAACCTCAAAGGAAAAGGTATTAGATAAGAAAGAAAAAAACTCAGTACTTCTGAGACCATGACAGCTTTTGAAAGTGGGTCACGTGCTTTTGCCGTTACAGTTATGGAATAGAATACTAATGGTCTTAGCAAGGTTACGGCTACAGTTATTTTGGAAAACAGAAATTTCTCGGAAAATATATTAGCGACAGAACTGAAACATTTCATTACAAAAGCCTGATGAAGCATACTATGTATGAGCAGAAATATTTAAATGCTTTCGCGAAAAGAAGTTTTTTTCTTCTAAAAATCTTCAATTAGGTTCCTTCCAAAAGAACAGACAGGGTGGTATTCTTATAGAACAACATTAACGTTGGAGAAAAAGTATTGCCTTTAAACCCTCTTTATTTAATCAGTAAAACATAATTTTTACCTTTTCATTCTATTTGATTAATTCAATTTTCATGCGGAGAGAAAATTTTACAACGCGTCTAATTCGTTTTTCTGTAACTAGTTTTCTTTTTTCTTTTTCCATTCGACGTTTTCCTTTAAAGTCTTTCTTTTTTTTTCCTTTTACAAGTCGTGTATATTCCGGTGAAAATTTGTTGAGGTTTTCTTTGTTAAATTACATACAAAACGTAATCTTGTTTGTTTTACGATAGAATAGTGAATATATTTAAAATTTATAAAATGCCGTTGCTTTTGAAAAAAAACAATGTTTAATTAATGTTAGTATTTTGAAAATGTTTTCGTGCATGAAGATTTTATATTGATACATTCAAATGCAGAAATTTCGCTGCATAAATAAAATACAAAAAAATATTTCAATTTAATTGAAATAAACGAAGATTAAAACTGGTTCGTAACTGTGATTTAAATTTTTTTTAGAAGAGAAATTTTTCAAAATTGAATTTGAAGTAAAAAATTGTTTTAAAATCAAATGGGCAAATCTTTATCTTTCGAAAAGAAAGTTTTATCAAATATTCTCATTCTTTTAGAAAAATAATTATTTTATTGCATATTTATTTTGCTTCACATTTGAATAAAATAAAATAAACATGAAATCCGTTTTCCAAATTTAATTATCAAAATATTATATCCTCAAAAAAAAAGTCAGTTTTTTTCATAGGTAAATGGTCATTAAATTTTTATTTTAAAGAAATTTTTTTTCTGATACAACTGGTAATACAGAGACTGTTCATCTTTATGCCATAAGCAAGGGCTGCACCGCTGTTACTCCTTTAGCACTACTCAGAGGGCACGTGTACCTTAAAGATATACTACGGACGTGGAGTAACACTACAACCCCCCCACACAACGCTCTACGATCCTATTAGACCGGGACCTACGGTTTAAAGTATATTCCAAACCACTACAATCACCCGTGGCACCTGCCAGGACAATGTTAACGTTGGAGAAAACGCATTACCTTTAAACCCTCTTTATTTAATAAGTAAAAAATAATTTTTACCTTTTCATTCTATTTGATTAATTAAATTTTCATGCGGAAAGAAAATTTTACAACGCATCTAATCCGTTTTTCTGTAACTAGTTTTCTTTTTTTTCTTTAAGGTCTTTCTTTTTTTTTCTTTTACAAATCGTGTATATTCCGATGAAAATTTGTTCAGGTTTTCTTTGTTAAATTACATACAAAACGTAATCCTGTTTGTTTTATGATGCAATAGTGAATATATTTAAAATTTATAAAATGTCGTTACTTTTGAAAAAAACAATGTTTAATTAATGTTCTTATTTCGAAAATGTTTTCTTGCATAAAGATTTCTTATTGATACATTTCAACTGCCGAAATTTCGCTGTATAAATAAAATAATAAAAAAAGATTTCAATTTAATTGTAATAAACGAAGATTGAAACCTTATCGAGACTTTGATTAAAGATTTTTTTTTAGATGTGAAATATTTGAAAATTGAATTTGAAGAAAAAAAATTGTATCGTATTCAAATAGTCAAATCTTTATCTTAGCAAATCTAAATCTTATCAAATATTCTCATTCTTTTAGAAAAATAATTATGTTATTACATGTTTTATTTTGCTTTACAGTTGCATAAAATAAAATAAACTTGAAATGCATTTTCAAAATTTGATTATCAAAAATATTATATCCTCAAAAAAAAAGAAAATTTTTTTTTCATAGGAACATGGTGATTAAATTTTTTTTTCTGATACAGCTGGCAATACAGAGACAGTTCATATTTATGCCATAAGCAAGGGCAGCACCGCTGTTACTCCTTTAGCACTACTCAGAGGGCACGTGTACCTTAAAGATATGCTACGGACGGGGAGTAACACTACACCCCACCCCCCCACAACGCTCTACGATCCTATTAGACCGGGACCTACGGTTTAAAGTAGATTCCAAACCACTACAATCACCCGTGGCACCTGCCAGGAATCGAACCCGAAACCTGTGGTACTAGACCGTTAGCCACATGGCCATGAAGCCCCTTTTTACAAATTGGTTTGTTTTGGTTTGTCACTCTACGGTCATCTTGTGCACACGTTAGGCTAAACACACCGGGACCTGCAGTTTAAAATGGATTCCGAACCACTACAATCATATTTGGCACCGCCAGGACTCGAACCTGAAACCTGTGGTACTAGAGCGTTAGCCACTCGACCATCAAGCGCCTTTTTTACTGAAACCATATATGTTTGTCAGGGTGGATGGTAAGCAATAAACATTAAACGGCATAAAATATACGAGAAATTTGAGCGGAGTCCAGACTAGAGTACGAGACAAAGCCGTATTATAGCATAAATATATAATATTTAATGAATAATAGTTAGATTATTTGAATAACGTTTAAAATTCATTGGGAGACCGCCAATAAAACTACATTTATAGTGTGCAGGTTGGGAAACCAGATTGTAACTGGCTGTGGTTGGGTTGAAATACTTGAGGCACAGGTTGGAGAACTCACAGTTTTATTTACACACACAAACATATCACACGTACAATATTTAACACATTTAAAGACAAACTAACTCACTCTAACAAAACAGGGCCCTTCTCCAATATGATTCATGAGAACTTTAATATTAACATAATTCACTGAACCACATGTTTACAACAAAACCAAGAGGTTTAGAGAATAAATCCTAAAGTTTTTTAAGTTATTTTATTTTTATTTTTATTGAGTTATTTTAAAAACTCATTCAAACTAGCAAATCAGTGGTTGCAATAGATAGGTTTCTTTATCTTTCTAATTCATTAGTAGAGAATATTAATTCATTTCACTGAATTTTATTATGTATCTAAGCCATAGGTTTAAAAATTGGAAGTTTTAAGTTAATTTAGCATTTCCCATTAATTATTTAGAAATGGCAACGGCCAATTATAAATTAGTCTTCTTTGTTCTTGTATTATGTTATTCAATTTTATTAAACGAAACATCGCTATCTTAAATTTAAAAAAAAAGAGATAATGAAATAAATGAAGAGAAATAGATAAGAACAATTTAACTTAATTCCTTGATTATTGCGCCTCACAATTAAGACTAACTCCAACAATACAATGACTATTCATTAAAATTTACGAATTCAACACTGCGATTCGGTTTTGTAAGACAAAAGAGTTTTTTGTCTCGTTTTGTCTCTAATGAAAAAGCCAGCGGACTGCACGAGAATTAATTCAGAGAAAGAACAATAAACGAAAAAAAAAAAGAACAATTCTCCAAAAAAAGAAAAATTCAAATGTTTTAGAAATACTGAATTAGTGCAATTGTGTAAAGATAAGATGAAAAAAAAATAACAGAAACATTTCGTTTTCCCAATCAAAAAACTCTCTGTTTTGCTCAAAAGATTTAGAACTAAACTTAGATTAAAGAAAAATATCCTTAAAAAAATATATATATTTTTTTTTACCTCTAGGTATGTAAGGAAGTAGAGAGATTTATTAGATTAAATAAATTGACGTCCGGTTTAATGCATGATTGCAATTTGCTTTATATCACTTCTTTTTTTTTTTTTCATTCCAACTCATTCTTTAATTTTATTCCTTTCTCGATCCTGGAAGAGATAAAAAAAAAGGGGGGGGGATAATAAGGATGAAATAAATAAGGATCGCAATAAGGATGAAATAAAAATCGCTTAATTCGGTTAGATATCTAAATGGCGTGGCAAAAAAAATTTTCACCATTTGTTTTCTTAATTTCTGATCTGTGAGAGATTCAGCGAGAACTCTTCTTTGGAGCGTAATTATTGATCAAAAGAAACTTCTTTTCTTCATTTGAACAAAAACCATAAATCTTGCTGATGACAATTATGTGTACATATCTGCACCATATGATTTAGTTTTGTTTTTTTTATTATTATATATAATTGAAAAAATATTATTATATCACCAAGTACAGAAAACTAAAAGTTGTTTCTTGTAGATGATAGTTTCATTATATTTTGTTTTCCTACTGTGTCCAAAAAGTAAGACCAGCTTCCAATTTAAATTTCCCGGCCATATGGTATTTCAGTTTTTTTTTTTTTTTTTTTTTTTTTAGATTGTTCGCACTGTCCTTGACATCTGTGTGAAATTTTACGTCAAAATATTCATTAGTGTTTGAGTTACGCTTGGCTTTGTCAGATGCTAAAACAGGTTCCGGCGATTTTCGAAATGTCTCTACAATCGACTCAAAACGGTGTCCCCGGAATGGTCTTTTAAGTTTAGAGAATAGCCAGAAGTCGTGCGATGTTAAATTAGATGAATACGGTGGTTGTGGAAAGATATGGGTTTCATCTTCGCCGAAATTACTTTTAGCATCTCCCAAAACAAAGCTTGACTCAAACACTAATGAATATTTTGACTTAAAATTCCACAGATGTCAAGAACAGTGCCAACAGCTTAAAAAAGAAAAAAATTTATATACCATATGCCCAGGAAATTTAAATTGAAAACTGGTCTTACTTTTTGGACACAGTAGTATATTTAATCATAAAATTGTTGAAAAAAGAAGTAATAAAAATCAGGCGTTTTCCTCATTTCTAAACTTTTAATATATTATGTTCAACTACAACATCATCCATTGCTATGAGTCAGTATTACCAGTACTGTACCAGTATAGTACCAGTAGTATCCCGTCATATGAGAATTGAACCCCTTCCTCTAGCATGGAAGCTAGGACACATTTGTATTACAGGTTCTAATATGTCCTAGCTTCTATGCTAGAGGACAGGGATTCAGTTCTCGTCAGAGGCACGAGCTTCACTCAAAGTTTACAGGATTTATACTTCTAAACAATTTCAACTAATATTCAATATGGTTAAATTTCCACGTGTAAGCAGCATTTTCATTTGGCAAAAGAAAAAATCAGCATGCAGCATTTTTGTGAAGATTTTGTAATTAAACATTAATTAATTAAATTATTTATTAAAAGATAATTAGTTTTTATTTTGCTAAATACTTTCAGTTGTGATATTTAAAAAAAGCATACCACACGATTTAATGCAACCTGTATCCCCATAGACATAAAAGCGAAGTCAAACTTACATCATTGCGAAAGATTAATTACTTTCTTTCGTTTCCTGTTACTTACGAGAATTAAGCCAAGTATTTTTTTTTCTTTCTCAATTAATTTGTAGCAGGTGAGAGTTTTTAAATTTTTCAGCGAAAGATTAAATAGCTCTTTTAAATGATTCTAAAAAACCAAACTTTATTTATTTTTTCGTCATTTTGACATTATATTATAAATTAACACTGACAAAAATATCTTTCTTCTACGCTGTTAGACCTAAACCTCAAAGGAAAAGGTATTAAATAAGAAAGAAAAACTCGGTACTTCTGAGACCCCTGACTTATTTTGAAGGCGGGTCACGTGCTTTTGCCGTTACAGTTATGGAATAGAATACTAATGGGCTTAGCAAGGTTACGGCTACAGTTATTTCAGAAAACAGAAATTTCTCGGAAAAAGTTATTAGCAACAAGAACTGAAACATTTCATTACAAAAGTCTGATGAAGCATACTATGTATGAGCAGAAATATTTAAATACTTTCGCAAAAAGAAGATTTTCTTCTAAAAATCTTCATTTAGGTTTATTCTTATATATATTCTTATAAAACAATGTTAACGTTGGAGAAAACGTATTACCTTAAAACCTTCTTGATTTAATAAGTAAAAAATAATTTTTATCTTTTCATTCTATTTGATTAATTCAATTTTCATGCGGAAAGAAAATTTTACAACGCGTCTAATCCGTTTTGCTGTAACTAGTTTTTTTTTTTTTTTTTTTTCTTTCCATTCGATGTTTTTCTTTAAAGTCTTTCTTTTTTTTTCCTTTTACAAGTCGTGTATATTCCGGTGAAAATTTGTTCAGGTTTTCTTTGTTAAATTACATGCAAAACGTAATCCTGTTTGTTTTACGATGAAATAAGGAATATATTTAAAATTTATAGAATGCCATTCTTTTTTTTTTTTTTTTTTTTTTTTTTTTTTTAATTATTGTTCTTATTTTGAAAAGTTTCGTGCATGAAGGTTTTATATTGATACATTCAAATGCAGAAATTTCGCTGCATAAATAAAATAATAAAAAAAGATTTCAATCTAATTGTAATAAACGAAGATTAAAACTGGTTCGTGACTATGATTTAATTTTTTTTAGATGAGAATTTTTTCGAAATTGAATTTGAAATAGAAAATTGTTTCGAAATCACATGGGCAAATCTTTATCTTCCGGGAAGAATATTTTATCATATATTCTCATTCTTTTTGAAAAATAATTATTTTATTAGATATTTATTTTATTTTACATTTGAATAAAATAAAATAAACTTGAAATGCATTTTCAAACTTTGATAATCAATATATTATATCCTCAAAAACAAAGTCCATTTTTTTCAAAGCAAAATGTTGATTAGATTTTTACTTTGCTGAAACTTTTTTTTAAAACAGCTAGCAATACAGAGACAGTTCATCTCCTTGCCATAAGAAAGGGCTGCACAGCTGTTACTCATTTAGCACTCAGAGAGCATGTGCAGCTAAAAAATATATTACGGGCACGAGCAACACTACCCCCACAACGCTCTACCATCCTATTAGACCGGGACCTACGGTTTAAAGTGGATTCCGAAACACTGCAATTATCTGTGGCACCACCAGGACTCGAACCCGAAACCTGTGGTACTAGACCGTTAGCCACTCGGCCATGAAGCCCCTTTTTACCGAAACCATATATGTTTGTCGGGGTGGATGGTAAGCAATAAACGCTAAACGGCGTAAAATATAGATTTAAGCGGAGTCCAGACTAGAGTACAAAGCCGTATCATAACGTAAATATATAATCTTTAATGAATAATAGTTAGATTAGTTTATTAATGATTAGTAGAATAATGTTTAAAATTCATCGTGAGACCGCCAATAAAACTACGTTTGTAATGAGCAGGTTGGCCAACCTGATTGTAACTGGCTGTGGTTGAGTTGAAATACTTGAGGCACAGGTTGGAGAACTCACAGTTTTCTTTACATACACACACAAACACCTCACACGTACAATATTGAACACATTTAAACACAGATACAATTCAATTAAGCCTCACTCTAACAAAACAGGGCCCTTCACCACCATGTTTCATTGGAACTTTAGTATTAACATAATTCACTGAACTACATGCTTACAACAAAACCAAGGGGTTTAGAGAATAAATAATAAAGTTTTTTTAAGTTATTTTAGTTGTAGGTTTATAGAGTTATCTTAAAAACTCATTCAAAATTATATTTTCCATCGGTGACAAAGTATAGCTTTCTTTGTCTAGCTAATGCATTAGAAGAGAAAATTAATTAATTTCAATCACTTTTATTAAATATTTAAGCCCTAAGCGTAAAAATTGAAAGTTTTAAGTTAATTTTCCCATTAATTATTAAGAAATGGCAACGGCCAATTATAAATTAGTCTTCTTTCGTTCTTGTATTCTGTTATTCAATTTTATTAAACGAAACATCGCTATCTTAAATAGAAAAGAAGAGATAATGAAATAAATGAATAGAAATAGATAAGAACAATTTAACTTAATTCCTTGATTATTGGGCCTCACAATTAAGACTAACTCCAACAAAGCAGTGACTATTCATTAAAATTTACGAATTCAACACTGCGATTCGGTTTTGTAAGACAAAAGAGTTTTTTTGTCTCGTTTTGTCTGTAATGAAAAAGCCAGCGGACTGCACGAGAATTAATTCAGAGAAAGAACAATAAGCAACAAAAAAAAGGAACAATTCCTCAAAAAAGAAAAAAGAAAAATTCAAATGTTTTAGAAATACTGAATTAGTGCAATTGTGTAAAGATAAGATGATAAAAAAAAATAACAGAAACATTTCGTACTCCCAATCAAAAAACTCTCTGTTTTGCTCTAGAGATTTAGCAGTAATCTTAGATTTAAGAAAAATATCCTTAAAAAAATATATATATTTCTTTTTTTACCTCTAGCTAGGTAACGAGAGAGAGATTTAATAGATTAAATAAATTGACGCCCGGTGTAATACATGATTGCAATTTGCTTTATATTACTTCTTTTTTTTTTTTTTTTTTTCATTCCAAACCATTCTTTAGTTTTATTCCTTCTATTCAAAAAGTCCTCGATCCTGGAAAAGATAAAGAGAAAAAATAGTGGGGGGGAAGGGGGTGCTTCGCAAATAAGGATGAAATAAAAATCGCTTAATTCGGTTAGATATCCAAATGCCGTGACAAAAAAATATTCGCCATTTGTTTTCTTAATTTCTGATCTGTGAGAGATTCAGACAGAACTCTTCTTCGGAGCTTAATTATTTATCAAAAGAAACTTCTTTTGTTCATTTGGACAAAAACCATAAATCTTGTTGATGACAATAATGTGTACATATCTGCACGATATGATTTTCTTTTTTTAATACCTGAAAAAATATTATTACATCACTAAATACAGAATATTAAAAAATGTTTTTTGTACAGGATAGTTTCATTATATTTTGTTTTACTACTTCGCCCAAAAGTAAGACCAGCTTTCAATTTAAATTTCCCGGGCATATGGTATTTGAATTTTTTTTTTTTTTCTTATTCAGGTTCTGGACACTGTCCTTGACATGTGTGTGAAATTACACGTCAAAATATTCATTAGTGTTTGAGTAACGCTTGGCTTAGTAACTTTTGACTTGTGACTTTTTCACCAAAAATGAAACCCATATCGCTTGGCTTTGTATTAAATAATTGGCTTGGCTTAATAATTATAACTTTGGCTTAAATAATTATTTTATTAGATACTTATTTTACTTTACATGTGAATGAAATAAAATAAACTTGAAATACATTTTCCAAATTTGATTATCAAAAATATTATATCCTCAAAGAAAAAAAAAGTCTATTTCTTTCATAGAAACACGGTGATTAAATTTTTATTTTACAGAAAAAAAAATTTCTGATGAAGCTGGAAATACAGAGACAATTCATCTTTATGCCGTGAGAAAGAGCTACACCGCTGTTATTCATTCAGCACTACTCAGTGGGTAAATGCAGCTTGGAAATAAGCGACGGACGCGATAACTACCATTAGGTAGACGGCCTTGGCCCTGCATGGGGCTGTTGCACCAATGGAGAAGAAGAGTTAACATATATATTATCTAAAAATCAAGTCTTTGTATAAGTTATTCTGAATGTTTAAAGAATTTATGTTTATAAAAAATTTCATCTAATATTCAAAATGGTTAAATTTTCATGGTTAAGTAGCATTCACATTTGGCAACAGAAAAAAATCAACGTACAGGATTTTTTGTAAGGATTTTGTAATTAAACATTAATTACTTAAATTATCTATTTAAAGACAATTAGTTTTTATTTTGTTTAATACTTTCAGTTGCGATATTTAAAAAAAAAAGCACATGCTTACGATTTAATGCAACCAGGATCCTCATAGACATAAAAGCGACGTCAAACTTACATCATTGCGAAAGCATATTACTTTCTTTCGTTTCGTCTTACTTAGGAGAATTAAACTAAATCTTTTTTTTTCTTTCTCAATTAATTTGTAGCAGGTGAGAGTTTTTAAATTTTTCTGTGAAAGATTAAATAGCTCTTTTAAATGACCGTAAAACAACCAAACTTTATTTTTTTTCGTCATTTGGACATTATATTATAAATTAACACTGACAAAAATATCTTTCTTCTACACTGTTACACCTAAACCTCAAAGGGAAAGGTATTAGATAAGAAAGAAAAACACTTAGTACTTCTGAGACCATGACTGCTTTTGAAAGCGGGTCACGTGCTTTTGCCGTTACAGTTATGGAATAGAATACTAATGGTCTTAGCAAGGTTACGGCTACAGTTATTTTGGAAAACAGAAATTTCTCGGAAAAGATATTAGCGACAGAACTGAAACATTTCATTACAAAAGTCTGATGAAGCATACTATGAATGAGCAGAAATATTTAAATGCTTTCGCAAAAAGAAGTTTTTTTCTTCTAAAAATCTTCAATTAGGTTCCTTCCAAAAGAACAGACAGGGTGGTATTCTTATAGAACAACATTAACGTTGGAGAAAAAGTATTGCCTTTAAACCCTCTTTATTTAATCAGTAAAACATAATTTTTACCTTTTCATTCTATTTGATTAATTCAATTTTGATGCGGAGAGAAAATTTTACAACGCGTCTAATTCGTTTTTCTGTAACTAGTTTTCTTTTTTCTTTTTCCATTCGACGTTTTCCTTTAAAGTCTTTCTTTTCTTTTCTTTCCTAAATCGTGTATGTTGCGATCAAAATTTGTTCAGGTTTTCTTTGTTAAATTACATACAAAACGTAATCCTGTTTGTTTTATGATTCAATAGTGAATATATTTAAAATTTTTAAAATGTCGTTACTTTTGAAAAAAACAATGTTTAATTATTGTTCTTATTTCAAAAATGTTTTCTTGCATGAAGATTTCATATTGATACATTCAACTGCCGAAATTTCACTGCATAAATAAAATAATAAAGAAAGATTTCAATTTAATTGTAATAAACGAATATTAATACTGGTTCATAAATTTGATTTAAGATTTTTTTTTAGATGAGAAATTTTTGAAAATTGAATTTGAAGAAAAAAAATTGTTTCGTAATCAAATAGACAAATCTTTATCTTAGCAAATCTGAATTTTATCACATATTCTCATTCTTTTAGAAAATTATTAGATTTTAGAGATTATTTTATTACGTTTATTTTTCTTTATATTTGAATAAAATAAAATAAACTTGAAATGCATTTTCAAAATTTGATTATCAAAAATATTATATCCTCCAAAAAAAAAAGTCCATTTTTTTTATAGGAACATGGTGATTAAATATTTATTTTACATAAACTTTTTTTTTTCTGATACAGCTGGCAATCCGGAGGCAGTTTATCTTCATGCCATAAACAAACACTGCACCGCGGTTACTCATTTAGCACTATTTAGAGGATACGTGTAGGTTAAAGATATGCTACGGACGCGAGTAACACTAGCATCACAATGCTCTACGTTCCTATTAGACGGGGATCTACGTTTTAAAGTGGATTCCGAACCACTACAAAGATCCGTGGCACCGCCAGGGTTTGAACCCGAAACTTGTGGTACTAGAGCCTTAGCCACTCGGCCATCAAGCCCCTTTTTACAGAAACCGTATGTTTGTCAGGGTGGATCCTGAAAAAAAGTAAATTGAATTAAAAACTTTGGTTTACAGAAACTGTTATATATACTTGTTAGGATGCATGGTATGCAATAAGCGCTAAACGACATAAAATTTAGGTTTAAGCAGAGTCCAGACTAGAGTACGAGACAAAGCCGTATTTTAAAGTAAATATAATATTTAATGAATAATATTTCAAGATTAGTTAAATAATGTTTAATGTTCATTGTGAGATGCGCCATTGAAACTACATTTGTAATGAGCTGGTTGGCCAACCAGATTGTAACAGGTTGTGGTTGGGTTGAGATTATTGAGGCCCAAGTTGAAGAACTCACAGCTTTATTGACAAAAAAACCACACCATGTAATTAGAGAAATACAATATTTAACACATTTGACAGACAAGTATAGATTCGGGGAAGAACTGCACTACTATGCCGATTGTGCAAGTGTTTTGTTATAAAATCTTTGTTATTTACAGTAAATTGTATTTTATATTTTGAAAATTGAATTAACATATGGGATTTGATGGTCGAAGGGTTAGTGCTCTGGCGTACTGTACCACAGGATTCAGTTTCGATTCGCGGCGGAGCCATGGATGTTGATAGTGATTCGGTATCCACTTTAAATAGTAACCATTAAGCCCCTGGTCTAATGGGCCTATACCTGACAACGTTGCCCGGAAAAAAAAATCTCTCATTTTTCGAAATCTACCAATAGACAGACGGACTAGGCACAACATGGGGCTGCTGCGTCCAATGATTTGGTTTGATTTGTCCCTCAATGGTCATTTTGTGCCCACTTTAGGCTAATTAGACAGGGACCTATGGTTTAACATGGATTCCGAAGCACTCAAAAACATCCCTGCCATCGCCAGGATTCGAATCTAAAGCTTATAGTACCAAAAGCCAGAGAGCTAGCCTATTGGCCATCAGGCCGCTTGACCAAAGATGAAGAAGAGTTAACAAATATATTATCTAAAAATCAAGTCTTTGGATAAGTTATTCTGAATGTTTAAAGAATTTATATTTATAAAAAATTTCATCTAATATTCAAAATGGTTAAATTTTCACGTTTAAGTAACATTTTCCTTCGGCAAAAGACAACATGGGGCATTTTTTTTAAGCATTTCGTAATTAAACATTAATTAATTAAATTTTCTATTAAAAGACAAATAGTTTTTATTTAACTAAATATTTTCAGTTGCGATATTTAAAAAAAAGCACGCCTTATTATTTAATGCAGCCGGGATCCCCATAGACAAAAAAGCGAAGTCAAACTTACATCATTGCGAAAGCATATTACTTTCTTTCGTTTCTTGTTATTTAAGAGAATCAAGCCAAGTTTTTTTTTCTTTCTTAATTAATTTGTAGCAGGTGAGAGTTTTTAAAATTTTCAGTGAAAGATTAAATAGCTCTTCTAAATGACTGTAAAAAACCAAACTGTATTTATTTTCTCGTCATTTTGACATTATATTATAAATTAACACTGACAAAAATATCTTTCTTCTACACTGTTACACCTAAACCTCAAAGGAAAAAGTATTAGATAAGAAAAAAAACCTCAGTACTTCTGAGACCATGACTGCTTATGAACGCAGGTCACGTGCTTTTGCCGTTATAGTTATGGAATAGAATACTAATGGGCTTAGCGAGGTTACGGCTACAGTTATTTTAGAAAACAGAAATTTCTCGGAAAAAGATATTAGCAACAGAACTGAAACATTTCATTACAAAAGTCTGATGAAGCATACTATGTATGAGCAGAAATATTTAAATGCTTTCGCAAAAAGAAGATTTTTATTCTAAAGATCTTCAATTAGGTTTCTTCCAAAAGAACAGACGGGGTTCTTATAGAACAACGTTAACGTTGGAGAAAACGTATTACCTTTAAACCCTCTTTATTTAATAAGTAAAAAATAATTTTTACCTTTTCATTCTATTTGATTAATTCAATTTTCAAGCGGAAAGAAAATCTTACAACGCGTCTAATCCGTTTTTCTGTAACTAGTTTTCTTTTTTCAATTCGATGTTTTTCTTTAAAGTCTTTCTTTTTTTTTCTTTCGCAAACCGTGTATATTTCGATGAAATGTTGTTCAGGTTTCCTTTGCTAAATTACGTGCAAAACGTAATCCTGTTTGTTTTACAATGGAATACTGAATATATTAAAAATTTATAAAATGCTTTTGAAAAAAAAACAATGTTTAATTAATGTTCTTATTTTGAAAGTTTTCGTGCATGAAAATTTTATATTTATACATTCAACTGCCTAAATTTCGCTGCATAAATAAAATAACAAAAAAAAAGATTTTAATTTAATTGTAATAAACGAAGATTAAAACTGGTTCGTTGTCTCTGATTTCAATTTTTTTTAGAAGAGAAATTTGTCGAAATTGTATTTGTAGTAAAAAAATTGTTTCGAAATGAAATGGTCAAATCTTTATCTTCCGGGAAGAAAATTTTATCAAATATTCTCATTGTTTTAGAAAAATTATTATTTTATTACATGTTTATTTTGCTTTATATTTGAATAAAATAAAATAAACTTGATTATCAAAAATATTATATCTTCCATTATATTATCTATTTTTTCATAAGAACATGGTGATTAAATTTTTATTTTACAGAAAAAGATTTTCTGATACAGCTGGTAATACAGAGGCAATTCATTTTTATGCCATAAGCAAGGCTTTATTCCTCATTTATAGCACTACTCGGAAGGCACGTGTAGCTTAAAGATATGCTACGGATGCGAGTAATACTACCCCAACAACGTTCTACGATCCTATTAGACCGGGATCTACGGTTTAAAGTAGATTCCGAACCACTACAAACACCCGTGGCACCGCCAGGATTCGAACCCGAAACCTGTGGTACTAGACCGTTAGCCACTCGGCCATCAAGCCCCTTTTTACAGAAACCATATATGTTTGTCAAGGTGGATGGTAAGCAATAAACGCTCAACGGCATAATATACAGGTTTAAGCGGAGTCCAGACTAGAGTACGAGACAAAGCCGTATTTTATCATCAGGGCCGGATTTTCCTATAGGCTAACTAGGCTTCAGCCTAGGACCTCAAGAACAAGAGGGGCCTACATTCAAATTGTTAGCAAAATTAGAATTACACTAATCTGAAAACAGTAAACACTAAAACGCTTAATCGAAAATAAGGAGAAATTCTACATATGCGACTAATAAACAAACATAAAAATGTACACGTAAAAATAATTATTTTGGTTGTCAAAGATTTTTATTACTTGAATTTTGTTTCTTTGTAAATGTTGTGTGTTATGTTTAATTAGTTATTTTTACAAGTACTAGATAGGGTGCAGAGAATAAATGTCGAAATAAGTGCTCACGACTTTTTTTTTTTTTATTATTATTATCCGTGACGCATTTTTAATAAAGATTAGTACCCATCACAGCATGTTTCATTTAACGTATTGATATATATCGCAGTAACGATGCATTTTATTATCTCTCGTGTAATTTACAAACCTAAAAATGGGAGGTGAAAGGGCCTCATAAGTGACATAGCCTAGGCAATCTTTTCATCTAAATCCAGCCCTGTATATCGTAAATATAATCTTTAATGAGTAATAGTTAGTTTAGTTGATTAATGATTAGATGAATAATGTTCATGTTTAAAATTGACTGTGCGACCGCCAATGAAACTACATTTATAGTGTGCAGGTTGGGCAAATCAGATTGTAGCTGGGTGTGGTTGGGTTGAGATACTTGAGGCACAGGTTGGAGAACTCACAGCTTTATTGACACAAGCACAAACACCATACAAATACAGTTAGACATACAATATTTAACGCATTTAATAACAGATAATTTAGATTCGGGGAAGAACTCCACTTCTACGCCAATTGTGCAACTGTTTTGTTACAAAATCTTTGTTATTAACAGTAAATTGTATTTTATGTTTCGAAAACCCAGTTAACATATGGGATTTGATGGTCGGGTGGCTATCGCTCTGGCGCACTGTGCCACAGGTTTCATGTTCGACTCCCGGTAGAAACATGTATGTTTAGTAGTGACTCGGAATCCACTTTACACCGTAGGTCCCGGTCTAATATGACTGATAGGCGTATTTCTGACAAAGCTGTCAAGTAAAAAGAAAGCATCTCATTTTTCGAAATCTGCCAGTAGGCAGACGGGCTTGGCACACCATGAGGTTGTTGCACCATTGATTTGTTTTGATTTGTCGCTCAACGGTCATTTTGTGATCACTTTAGACTAATTAGACTACGGTTTAACGTGGATTCAGAAGCACTCACAATCATCCATGCCACCACCAGGTTTCAAACCTGAACCTTATAGTACCAAAGGCCAGAGTGCTAGCCTATATTGGCCATCAGGCCGTGTTGAACCAATGAAGAAGAAAAAGAATTAACATATATATTATCTAAAAATCTAGTCTTTGGATAAATTATTCTGAATGTTTAAAGAATTAATATTTAAAAAAAAGTTCATCTAATATTCAAAATGATTAAATTTTCATGTTTAAATAGCATTTACATTCGGAACAGCAAAAAAATCAGCATACAGCATTTTTTGTAAGGATTCTGCAATTAAACATTCATTAATTAAATTATCTATTAAAAGATAATTAGTTTTTATTTTGCTAAATACTTTCAGTTGTGATATTAAAAAAAAGCACATGTCTTACGATTTAATTCGGCCAGCATCCCCCATAGACATAAAAGCGAAGTCAAACTTACATCATTGCGAAAGCATATTACTTTCTTTCGTTTCGCGCTACTTACGAGAAATTACTTCTTTCTCAATTAATTTGTAACAGGTGAGAGTTTTTAAATTTTTCAGATTAAAAATTAAATAGCGCTTTTAAATCACTGTACAAAAAACCAAATTTTTTTTTTTTTTTTTCGTCATTTGGACATTATATTATAAATTAACACTGGCAAAAATATCTTTCTTCTACACTGTTACACCTAAACCTCAAAGGAAAAGGTATTAGATAAGAAAGGAAAAAACTCGGTACTTCTGAGACCCCTGACTGATTTTGAAAGCGGGTCACGTGCTTCTGGCATTACAGTTATGGAATAGAATACTAATGGTCTTAGCAAGGTTGCGGCTACAGTTATTTCAGAAAACAGAAATTTCTCGGAAAAGATATTAGCAATAGAACTCAAACATTTCATTGCAAAAGTCTGATGAAGCATATGTATGAGCAGAAATATTTAAATGCTTTCGCAAAAAGAATTTTTTCTTCTAAAAATCTTCAATTAGGTTTCTTCTAAAAGAACAGATGGGGTGGTGTTCTTATAGAACAACGTTAACGTTATAGAAAACGTATTACCTTTAAACCCTCTTTATTTAATAAATAAAAAATAATTTTTACCTTTTCATTCTATTTGATTAATTCAATTTTCATGCGGAAAGAACCTTTTACAACGCATCTAATCCGTTTTTCGGAAACTAGTTTTCTTTTTTTCTTTTTTCCATTCGATGTTTTTCTTTAAAGTCTTTCTTTTTTTTTTTTCTTTCCCAAACCGTGTATATTCCGATGAAATTTTGTTCAGGTTTTCTTTGCTAAATTACGTGCAAAACGTAATCCTGTTTGTTTTACGATGGAATGGTGAATATATCTGAAATTTAAAAAATGCTTTTGAAAAAAACAATGTTTAATTAATGTTCTTATTTTGAAAATGTTTTCGTGCATCAAGATTTTATATTGATACATTCAAATGCAGAAATTTCGCTGCATAAATAAAATAATAAAAAAAGATTTCAATTTAATTGAAATAAATGAAGATTAAAACTGATTCGTGACTCTGATTTATTTTCTTTTTTTTTAGATGAGAAAATTTTAGAAAATTGAATTTGAAGTAAAAAATTGTTTCGAAATCAAATGGGCAAATCTTTTTCTTCCGGGAAGAAAATTTTATCAAATAATCTTATTCTTTTAAAAAATAATTATTTTATTGCAGATTTATTTTACTTTATATTTGAATAAAATAAAATAAACTTGAAATGCATTTTCAAAATTTGATTATCAAAAATATTATATCCTCCATTAAATTATCCATTTTTTCATAAGAACATGGTGATTAAATTTTTATTTTACAGAAAAAAATTTTCTGATACAGCTGGTAATACAGAGGCAGTTCATCTTTATGCCATAAGCAAGGGTTGCACCGCTGTTACTCATTTATCACTACTCAGAGGGCACGTGTAGCTTATAGATATGCTATGGCCGCGAGTAACACTACCCACACAACTATCTAAGATCATATTATACCGGAACACTCGGTTTAAAGTGGATTCCGAACCCCTACAAACATCCGTGGCAACGCCAGGACTCGAACCTGAAATCTGTGGTACTAGAGCGTTAGCCACTCGGCCAACACGCCCCTTTCTACAGAAACTATATGTGTTTGTCATGGTGGATGGTAAGCAATAAAGGCTAAACGACATAAAATATAGGTTTTAGCGGAGTCCAGGCTAGAGTAAAAGACAAAGCCGTATTGTAACGTAAATATATAATTTTTAATGAATAATAGTTAGATTAGTTTATTAATGATTAGTTGAATAATGTTTAAAATTCATAACTTCATAATAAAACTGCATTCATAAAATTCATAATAAAACTGCATTTGTAATGAGCAAGCTGGACAAACCAAATTGTAACTGGATGTGGTTGAGTTGAGATACTAGCCCCCCGACCATCAGATCCCACAGGTTGTAGAAAGCACAGCTTTATTGACCTACGCACAAACACCTCACACATTCAATTAGAGGCATACAATATTTAACACTTTTAAAGACAGACAATTATAGATTCGTGAAAGAATTCCACTTTTAAGCCGATTGTACAACTGTTTTGTTACAAAATCTTTGTTATTTACAGTGAATTGCATTTTATATTTCGAAAACTGAGTTAACGTATGGGATCTGATGGTCGGGTGGCTAGTGCTCTGGCGCGCTGTCACAAGGTTTCAAATTAGACTCTTGGCTGAGCCATGGATGTTGGTAGTGATTCGTAATCAACTTTACACCGTCGATCCCGGTCTAAAATGACTGATGGGCGTATTGCTGACAACGCTGCCCAGTAAAATGAAAACATCTCATTTTCGAAATCTGCCATCAGGCAGACGGACTAGGCACAGCATGGGGCTGTTTCACCAATGATTTGTTTTGATTTGTCGCTCAACGGTCATTTTGTTCACACTTTAGACTAATTAGACAGGGACCTACGTCTTAACGTGGATTACGAGCTACTCACAATCATCCATGCCACCGCCAGATATCTTTTAAACTGAAACCAGAGTGTGGCCAGAGTGCTAGCCTATTGGCCATCTGGCCGCGTTGCACCAATGAAGAAGAAAAAGAGTTAACATATATATTATCTAAAAATCAAGTCTTTGGATAAGTTATTCTGAATTTTTAAAGAATTTATATTTATGAAAAATTTCATCTAATATTCAAAATGGTTAAATTTTCACGTTTAAGTAGCATTTACATTTGGTAAAAAAATATATACATACGGCATTTTTTAAGGATTTCGTAATTAAACATTAATTAATTATCTATCAAAAGA
Organism: Caerostris darwini; assembly: GCA_021605075.1. Classification (NCBI taxonomy): domain Eukaryota; kingdom Metazoa; phylum Arthropoda; class Arachnida; order Araneae; family Araneidae; genus Caerostris; species Caerostris darwini. Next base: position 69,561 of record BPLQ01010690.1, on the reverse strand, counting down.
AAATTTGTTTTTATTTTGTTAAATACTTTCAGTTGTAATATTTAAAAAAAAAGCACATACCTTACGACTTAATGCAACCAGGATCCCCATAGACATAAAAACGAAGTCAAACTTACATCATTGCGAAAGCATATTACTTTCTTTCGTTTCTTGTTATTTAAGAGAATCAAGCCAAGTTTCTTTTTTCTTTCTTAATTAATTTGTAGCAGGTGAGAGTTTTTAAAATTTTCAGTGAAAGATTAAATAGCTCTTCTAAATGACTGTAAAAAACCAAACTTTATTTATTTTCTCGTCATTTTGACATTATATTATAAATTAACACTGATAAAAATATCTTTCTTCTACACTGTTACACCTAAACCTCAAAGGAAAAGGTATTAGATAAGAAAAAAAACCTCAGTACTTCTGAGACCATGACTGCTTATGAACGCAGGTCACGTGCTTTTGCCGTTACAGTTATGGAATAGAATACTAATGGGCTTAGCGAGGTTACGGCTACAGTTATTTTAGAAAACAGAAATTTCTCGGTAAAAGATATTAGCAACAGAACTGAAACATTTCATTACAAAAGTCTGATGAAGCATACTATGTATGAGCAGAAATATTTAAATGCTTTCGCAAAAAGAAGATTTTTATTCTAAAGATCTTCAATTAGGTTTCTTCCAAAAGAACAGACGGGGTTCTTATAGAACAACGCTAACGTTGGAGAAAACGTATTACCTTTAAACCCTCTTTATTTAATAAGTAAAAAATAATTTTTACCTTTTCATTCTATTTGATTAATTCAATTTTCAAGCGGAAAGAAAATTTTACAACGCGTCTAATCCGATTTTCTGTAACTAGTTTTCTTTTTTTTTCCATTCGATGTTTTTCTTTAAAGTCTTTTCTTTTTTTTTCTCTTACAAATCCTGTATATTACGATGAAAATTTGTTTAGGTTTTCTTTGTTAAACTACGTACAAAACGTAATCCTATTTGTTTTACGTTGAAATAGGGAATATATTTAAAATTTATAAAATGCTTTTAAAAAAAAACGATGTTTAATTATTGTTCTTATTTTGAAAATCTTTTCGTGCATGAAGAGTTTATATTGATGCATTCAGCTGCCGAAATTTCGCTGCATAAATAAAATAACAAAAAAAAATTTTTAATTAATTGTAATAAACGAAGATTAAAACTCGTTCTTGACTGTGATTTAAATTTTGTTTAGATGAGAAATTTTTCGAAAATGAGATGAAAAATTTTTGAAGTAAAAAATTGTTTCGAAATCAAATGGGCAACTCTTTATCTTTTTGGGAAGAAAATTTTATCAAATTTTCTCATTCTTTTAGAAAAATAATTATTTTATTAGATATTTATTTTTACTTTACATTTGAATAAAATGAAATAAACCTGAAATGCATTTTCAAAATTTGATTATCAAAAATATTATATCCTCAAAAAAAAAGTCAAATATTTTCATAAGAACATAGTGATTAAATTTTTATTTTAGAGAAAAGTTTTTTCTCTTACATCTGGCAATACAAAGACATTTATCTTTATGCCATAAGCAAGGGCTGTTCCGCTGTTACACTACCCAGGGGGCACGTGTAGCTTGAATGTAGGCTACGGCATAACACTACCACTAAAACACCCTGCGATTCTATTAGACCTAGACCTACAGTTCAAAATAGATTCAGGACCACCATAAACATCCATGGCACCGCCGGGACTCGAATATCTGAGCTCTAGTCACTCAAACATCAATGGCAGCTAATAAGATGCTACACTTAAAAATTAAATAATAATCTAAGTGTTTAATATAAGATTTTGATCATTGTTTTTAAAAATTTAAGTTAACAATCTAAGTTTCTTTAAATTTTAATTCGTTGCTTTTGAAATTCTATTCTAAAACTTTATATACGTACAACTGAAATTTAATGGAGTTTATTTATGTACTGCAGTGAAACACAATATATTATTAAGAGAAATAAATACAATAAGAATAATAATTTGACAATGAATATAATAATTTGGTAATGTAGACGCCAAATAATTTGATTTTCTTTCTCACTTTGATGCAGCTCCAAAACTAAATTTGCCAATAAATAAAATAGGCGAAAAAACATTAGGAGTCGAGACATATGCACAGAATACTAAATTAAAATATGAAATATTAATCTCATAAACACTATCACACACCCACCTTCATTAAACTGAATATACTCCGAAATCCTAGAGGAATTTAAAAATTTAAAGAATACAACTTTAAAAAATTTACATCCTGATCGATTTGCAGCAATATTTCTTAAGAAGCTTCACTGAGATATGGTGAGATACGAGTCTTAGATATGGAGAGAGCATTCTTAATCATAGGGCTGTCTAGTGGAAAGACAATCTTCTGAGACATTAGCACTGTCTTAGACGCTGCCTACAATTAGCCTCTGAGGTCGCTTAGGAATGCATAAATCCTTCTACAACTGCATATATATATCTAATGCATAACATATTTCGCGAATACGCACATTTTTCATTACAGTGAAGCCCATGAATTCGCAATATATTTAAGGTGACCCTCAGATATTTTATCTGCGTTAATATTTCATAAGAATTGGCAAAAGGACTTGGTTTCACTGATTTAATTTAGGTTGGTGTTAAGACAGCTTCTCTAATTTTACGTATTCATGAGTTCAGTAAACTTTACTTTAGATCTGTAAGAACTCTCGTTTCACTTCTCGCATTTATTTGAATAATTCATTTCTGTTTTTTGGTTTTTTGTAACATATATATCGACACATTTTCCTTTTTATTTTTATACTTCGGAAAATTAAATTACATTTATTAAATGATGTGAAGTAAAGATGGTAGAGGAATTTGGCGATCGAGTCCCGGCGGTGCCATGGATGTTTGTGGTGGTTCGGAATCTGTTTTGAACCGTAGATGTCGGTCTAATAAAATCGTAGGGCGTTGTAGGGGCAATATTATGCCGCAGCCTATATTCGAGCTACACGTGCCGCCTGGGTAGTGCTAAATGAGTAACAGAGGATCAGCCCTTGCTTATGGCATAAAGATAAATGTCTTTGCATTGCCAGATGTATGAGAAAAAATTTTCTGTAAAATAAAAATTTAATCACCATGTTCTTATGAAAATAATTGACTTTTTTTTTTGAGGCTGTAATATTTTTGATAATCAAATTTTGAAAATGTATTTCAAGTTGATTTCATTTTATTCCAATGTAAAGTAAAATAAATATGTAATAAAATAATTATTTTTCTAAGCGAATGAGAATATTTGATAAAATGTTCTTCCCAGAAAATAAAGATTCGTCCATTTAGTTTCAAAACAAATTTCTACTTCAAATTCAATTTTGAAAATTCCTCATCTAAAAAAAAAAAGAATTTAAATCAGAGTAACGAACAAGATTTAATCTTCGTTTATTACAAATTAAATTAAAATCTTTTTATTTTATTATTTAATTTATGCAGAGAAATTTCTTCAGTTGAATGTATCAATATAAAATCTTCATGCACGAGAACTTTTTAAAAATAACAACATTAATTAAACATTGTTTTTTTTTCAAATACAACGGCATTTTATAAATTTTAAAAATTTTTGCTATTTCATCGTAAAACAAACAGGATTACGTTTTGCATGTAATTTAACAAAGAAAACCTGAACAAATTTTCATTGGAATATACACGATTTGTAAAAGAAAAATAAAGAAAGACTTTGAAGAGAAATAAATAAGAAAACTAGTTACAGAAAAACGGATTAGACGCGTTGTAAAATTTTCTTTCCGCATGAAAATTGAAGTAATCAAATAGAATGGAAAGTTAAAAATTATTTTTTACTTATTAAATAAAGAGGGTTGAAAGGTAATAAGTTTTCTCCAGCGTTAACATCGTTCTATAAGAACACCACCCCGTCTGTTCTTTTGGAAGAAACCTAATTGAAGATTTTTAGAAGAAAAACTTCTTTTTTGCGAAAGCATTTAAATATTTCTGCTCATACATAGTATACTTCATCAGATTTTTGTAATGAAATGTTTCAGTTCTGTTGCTAATATCTTTTCCGAGAAATGTATGTTTTCTGAAATAACTGTAGCCGTAACCTTGCTAAGCCCATTAGTATTCTATTCCATAACTGTAATGCCAGAAGCACGTGACCTGCTTTCAAAATCAGTCAGGGGTCTCAGAATTACCGAGTTTTTTTCTTTCTTATTTAATACCTTTTCCTTTGAGGTTTAGGTGTAACAGTGTAGAAGAAAGATATTTTTGTCAGTGTTAATTTATAATATAATGTCCAAATGACGAAAAAAAAAATAAAGTTTGGTTTTTTTACAGTTATTTAAAAGAGCTATTTAATCTTTCACTGAAAATTTTAAGAACTCTTACCTGCTACAAATTAATTGAGAAAGAAAAAAAAGATTTTGCTTAATTCTCGTAAGTAAAAGGAAACGAAAGAAAGTAATATGCTTTCGCAATGATGTAAGTTTGACGTCGCTTTTATGTCTATGGGGATCCTGGTTGCATTAAATCGTAAGGCATGTGCTTTTTTTAAAAAATATCTCAACTGAAAGTATTTAGGAAAACAAAAAGTAATTATCTTTTAATAGATAATTTAATTAATTAATGTTTAATTATAAAATCCTTATAAAAAAATTCTGTATGCTGTTTTTTCTTTTACCAAATGAAAATGCGATTTAATCTTGAAAATTTAGTCATTTTAAAATCCTTTAAATCGTTAAAATTTAACCATTTTAACACTAGATGAAATATTTAATAAATATAAATTATTTAAAGTTTCGGAATAATTTAACTGAAGACTTGATTCTTAGATAATATATATGCTAATTTATCTTCTTCAATGGCGCAACAGCCTGATGGGCCTGAATGGCCGGGTGACTAGCGCTCGGTGCCGCCGGTTTCGGGTTTGAATCCCGGAGCTGCCATGGATATTTGTAGTGGTTCGGAAACCACTTTAAGCCGTAGGCCCCGGTCTAATATGACAGTTGGGCTTAGGGCTGATAACCCTATCCTGTGAAAAAGTCATCGTCACGGAGCCAAGTCAGATTTCTACCTACGGGTGTTCCATTACAAAAGAAACTGCTACCTTTACCTTGAACCATGAGTCCATAAGGGTTCGTGGGCTTAGTCTATATGTGGACCAAGTGGGATAAAAAACAACAACAACAACAGTCCCGTTTGGGACAATGCCATTTACCTACTGAAAGATTTCGAAACAGGAGATATATGATATATATTTACATGTAAATATAATAACTAACTCCCTGGCACTACAGTTCATGGTCAGACATCCTGCCTATTGGCAGATTTCAAAACATGAGATGTTTTCTTTTTACGGAGTAGAGTTGTCGACGCTACGCCCAACGGTCGCATTAGACAGGGATCTTGGGTTTAAAGTAGATTCCGAATCACTACAAACATCCATGGCACCGAAGGGACTTAAACCCGAAATTTGTGGCACCGATTAGCCAGAACGCTATTCACTCGGCCATCTGCCCCATCATATATAATAGTTTCTGTAGAGTAAAATTTTAGGTACCATTTGTATATAAAGAATAAAGGTTTTTTTGGATATAATATTTTTGATCATAAAATTTTGAAAAGAAATTTCACGTTTATTTCCTTTTATTCAAATGTAAAGTAAAATAAACATGTAAGAAAATAATTATTTTTGTAAGAGAATAAGAATATTTCATAAATTTTTCTTCCTGGAAGATAATTCGTCCAATTGACTCTAAAATAAATTTTTTACTTCAAATTCAATTTTGAAAAACTTTCTCTTCTAAATGCAAAAATAATTTAAATCAGAGTCACGAACAAGATTTAATCTTCGTTTATTACATTTAAATTAAAATCATTTTTTCAAAATAAGAACAATAATTAAAAACAAAAAAAAGAACGGCATCTTATAAATTTTAAATATATTCACTATTCCATCGTAAAACAAACAGGATTATGTTTTGTATGTAATTTAACAAAGAAAACCTAAAAAAATTTTCATCGGAATATTGTGAAAGAAAAAAAAAAGAAAGACTTTAAAGAAAAACATCGAATGGAAAAAAGAGAACTAGTTACAGAAAAATGGATTAGACGCGTTGTAAAATTTTCTTTCCGCATGAAAATTGAATTAATCAAATAGAATGAAAAGGTAAAAATTATTTTTTACTTATTAAATAAAGAGGGTTTAAAGGTAATACGTTTTCTCCAACGTTAACGTTGTTCTATAAGAACACCACCCCTACTGTTCTTTTAGAAGAAACCTAATTGAAGATTTTTTGAAGAAAAAAACTTCTGTTTGCGAAAGCATTTAAATATTTCTTCTCATACATAGTATGCTTCATCAGACTTTTGTAATGAAATGTTTCAGTTCTGTTGCTAATATCTTTTCCGAGAAATTTCTGTTTTCTAAAATAACTGCAGCCATAACCTTGCTAAGCCCATTAGTATTCTATTCCATAACTGTAACAGCAAAAGCACGTGACCCGCCTTCAAAATCAGTCAGGGGTCTCAGAAGTACTGAGTTTTTTTCTTTCTTATTTAATACCTTTTCCTTTGAGGTTGAGGTGTAACAGCGTAGAAGAAAGATATTTTTGTCAGTGTTATTTTATAACATAATGTCAAAATGACAAAAAAATGAATAAAGTTTGTTTTTTTACAGTCATTTAAAAGTGTTATTTAATCTTTCACTGAAAAATTTAAAAACTCTCACCTCGTACAAATTAATTGTGAAAGAAATAAAAACTTGGCTTAATTCTCGTAAGTAAAGCGAAACGAAAGAAAGTAATATGCTTTCGCAATGATGTAAGTTTGACTTCGCTTTTATGTCTATGGGGATCCTGGTTGCATTAAATCGTAAGGCATGTGCTTTTTTTAAAAAATATCTCAACTGAAAGTATTTATGAAAATAAAAACTAATTATCTTTTAATATATAATTTAATTAATTAATGTTTAGTTATAAAACCTGACAAAAAATGCTGTATGCTGTTTTTTCTTTTGCCAAATGAAAATGCGATTTAATCTTGAAAATTTCGTCATTTTAAGTTCCTTGAATCGTTAAAATGTAACCATTTTAACACTAGATGAAATATTTATAAATATAAATTATTTAAATTTTCTTAATAATTTAACCAAAGACTTGATTCTTAGATAATATATATGCTCATTTTTCTTCTTCAATGGCGCAACAGCCTCATGGGCCTGATTGGCCGGGTGACTAGCGCTCGGTGCCGCCGGTTTCGGGTTTGAATCCCGGAGCTGCCATGGATGTTTTTAGTGGTTCGTAAGCCACTTTAAGCCGTAGGTTCCTGTCTAATATGACAGTTGGGCTTAGGGCTGATAACCCTATCCTGTGAAAAAGATCATCGTCATGGAGCCAAGTCAGATTTCTACCTACGGGTGTTCCATTACAAAAATAATTGCCCCCTTTACATTCAACCATGAGTCCATAAGGGTCCGTGGGCTTAGTCTATATGTGTACCACGTTTAATAAGAAACGACGACAGTCCCGTGGTGGGTCAATGCCATTTACCTACTGACAGATTTCGAAACAGGAGATGTATGATATATATTTACATATAAATATAATAAGTAATTCCATGGCACTACAACTCATGGTGGGCCAAGACTGCCTACTGGCAAATTTCAAATCATGAGATGTTTTCTTTTTACGGAGTAGGGTAGTCGACGCTACGCCCGACGGTCGTATTAGACAGGTATCTACGGTTTAAAGTAGATTCCGAATCACTACAAACATCCATGGTACCGCCGGGACTCAAACCCGAAATCTGTGGCACAGAATCGCCAAAACATTAGTCACTCGGCCACCAGGCCCCATCATATATAATAGTTTCTAAAAGTAAAATTTTAAGTGCCCTGTTCATATAAAAAATAGACTTTTTTTTTTTTTGATCATCAAATTTTCAAAATAAATTTCAAGTTCATTTCATTTTATTCCAATGTAAAGTAAAATAAATATATAATAAAATAATTGTTTTTCTAAAAGAATTAGAATATTCGATAAAATGTTCTTCCAGTAAGATAAAGATTTGCCCATTTGATTCTAAAACAATTTTTTTACTTCAAATTCAATTTTGAAAATTTATCATCTAAAAAAAAAGAAATTAAATCCGAGTCACGAACAAGATTTAATCTTCGTTTATTACAATTAAATTAAAATCTTTTTATTTTATTATTTTATTTATGCAGCGAAATTTCTGCAGTTGAATGTATCAATATAAAATCTTCATGCACGAGAACTTTTTCAAAATAAAAACATTAATTAGACATTGTTTTGTTTTCAAAAGTAACAGGAATTTATAAATTTTAAATATATTCCTTATTCCATCATAAAACAAACAGGATTACGTTTTGCATGTAATTTAACAAAGAAAACCTCAACAAATTTTCATTGGAATGTACAAGATTTGTAAAAGAAAAATAATGAAAGACTTTGATGAAAAATAAATAAGAAAAAAAGAAAACTAGTTACAGAAAAACGGATTAGACGCGTTGTAAAATTTTCTTTCCGAATGAAAATTGAATTAATCAAATAGAAGGAAAAGGTAAAAATTATATTTTACTTATTAAATAAAGAGGGTTTAAAGGTAATAAGTTTTCTCCAGCGTAAACATTGTTCTATCAGAACACCACCCCTTCTGTTCTTTTAGAAGAAACCTAATTGAAGATTTTTAGAAGAAAAACTTCTTTTTTGCGAAAGCATTTAAATATTTCTGCTCATACATAGTATGCTTCATCAGACTTTTGTAATGAAATGTTTCAGTTCTGTTGCTAATATCTTTTCCGGGAAATTTCTGTTTTCTAAAATAACTGTAGCCGTAACCTTGATAAGCCCATTAGTATTCTATTTCATAACTGTAACGGCAAAAGCACGTGACCCGCCTTCAAAGTCAGTCAGGGGTCTCAGAAGTACTGAGTTTTTTTCTTTCTTATTTAATACCTTTTCCTCTGAGGTTTAGGTGTAACAGTGTAGAAGAAAGATATTTTTGTCAGTGTTAATTTATAATATAATGTCAAAATGACGAAAAAAAAATAAAGTTTGATTTTTTTATAGTCATTTAAAAGAGATATTTAATCTTTCACTGAAAATTTTAAAAACTCTCACCTGCTACAAATTAATTGAGAAAGAAAGAAAAAAAGACTTGGCTTAAATCTCGTAACACGGAACGAAAAAAAGTAATATGCTTTCACAATGATGTAAGTTTGACTTAGCTTTTATGTCTATAGGGATCCTGGTTGCATTAAATCGTAAGGCATGTGCTTTGGGCTTTTTTTTTTTAAATATCGTAACTGTAAGTATTTAGAGAAATAAAACAAATTGCCTTTTAATAGATAATTTAATTATTTAATGTTTAATTGCGAAGTCCTTACAAAAAATGCTGTATGCTGATTTTTTCATTTACCAAATGAAAATGCGATTTAATCGTGAAAAATTACCCATTTTGAATTCTAGCTGAAATCTTTTATAAGTATAAATTCTTTAAATTGTCAGAATAATTTAACCAAAGACTTGATTCTTATATGATAATTCTTCTTCTTCATTATCTATGTAAATAACCTCAATTTGGCCAATGCCGTCTGTCTACTTGCAGAGTTCGAGACAGGAGATATATATATATATATATATATATATATATATATATAATTACACATAAATAGAATAAATATCTAACTTCCTGGCACTACTACTCGCTTTGGACCAAGATCATCTGACTACTGGCAGATTTCAAAACGTGAGATATATAAAGTAATATTACATATAACATATACTATTACATATAAATATAAGTAACTAACTAACTCCCTGGCACTACAGCCCATGGTGGGCCAAGTCCATCTGCCATTGGCAGTTTTCGAAATATGAGATGTTTTCTTTTTCGGGCTAGTTTGTCAGCACTACGCTCAACAGGTCATAATAGACAGGTACCTACTGTTTAAAGCGGATTCCGCACCTCTATGTTACGTTGTACTCTACGTTGTCTATTCTCTATGTTGGTATTAGTTTGTAGTCCGCTTTAAGCCGCAGGTTCCGATTTAATATGACAGTTGGACAACGTAGGACTAGCAACCGTAACCTATATAAAGGAAACATCTCCTGTCTCGAAATCTGCCAGTAGCCAGTCGGCTTTGCCCCACTACGTGGCTGTTGCGCCAGCGCAGAAAAAGAAGATTAGATCTTTTATTAAAATCTGAAAATCGTTCAAAATACTTACCAATTATATTTGTTACTAAAAGGGACATATAAGAAGCAATCCTTGTAAATGATTAAAAGCAATCCAAAAGAACATGCATTGAACGTTGAATTTTTTTTAATTATTCCACCATGTTCACCTCATATAATTTAATAAAAGTAATTTAATTTTCCGAAGTATAAAAATAAAAAGGGAAACGTGTCGATAAACGTATTACAAAAAAAAGAAAAACAGCAGAAATTAATTATTTAAAGGAATGCGAAAAGTAAAACTAGAGTTCTCACAGATCTAAAGTAAAGTTTACTCATGAACTCATGAATAGGTAAAATCAGAGAAGCTCTCTAACACCAACCTAAATTGAATCTGTAAAACCAAGTTCTTTTCCAAATTCTTATGAAATATTAATGCAGATAAAATATCTTAGGGTCAACTTAAATATATTTCGAATTCATGCGCTTCACTTAAATGAAAAATGTGAAAGCGAATTCGCGAAATATGTAATGCATTAGTTATATGCAGTTGTATAAGGATTTATACATTCCTAAGCAACCTCAGAGGCTAATTGTTGTCGGCGTCTAAGACAGTGCGAATGTCTCAGAAGATTGTTGTATGGCGTCTTATCACGAGACAGCCATATGATTAAGAATGCTCTCTCCATATCTAAGCCTCGTATCTTTGCATATCTCAGTTAAGAAATATTGCTGCGTATCGATGATCAGGATGTAGATTTTAAGTTTTATTTCTTTAAATTTTCAAATTCCTCTGGGATGTCGGGGTGATATTCAGCTTAATAAAGGTGGTTGCGTGATTTTTTTGTAAATGTTTAAGAGATGAATATTTCATATTTTAATTTAGTATTCTGTGCATATGTCTAGACTCCTAATATTTTTTCACCTAGTTTGTTTATTGGTCATTTAGTTTTCTAACTGCATTAATGTGTGAAAGAAAATCAAATTATTGAAGAGGTCTACATTATCAAATTATTATATTTGAGCTATTCTTATTGTATTTATTTCTCTTAATATTATAGTGTGTTTTTATTCTAACACAATACATAAATAAACCCCCTTCCATTTGAGTTGTGCGTGTATAAACTTTTAGAATAGAATTTCAAAAGCAACGAATTAAAATTTAAATAGACTTAGATTGTTAACTTAAATTTTTTGTTAAATTATTAAAATCCTATATTAAACACTTAGATTCTTATTATATTCAACACTTAGATTATTATTAATTTAATTAATTTTCAAGCGTAACATAATATTTGTTGTTGTTGTAACTCCTCCTTGGTGTTCGGCAGCGCGGGACGGACAACCGATGAGTAGTCTACTCATAGATGAAGGGAAAGGGGGCAGCTTCTGTTGCGATGGAGCACCCTTAGATAGAAGTTTAACTTGTCTTGAGAAGTCTGCCTCCTTGTTGTGAATCACCGTGAATAGAAAAAAAAATCAAAGTCTGACGACTAAAGTTTTACGAGGCAATAACTGTGTAACCATTCTGCATAAAAGATTCTGAGTTGCATGTTACTAGACTTAAAAAATTAAAGACTTTAAAAAAAAGACTAAAAAAGTCTTAAAAGACTTAAAAAATTCAGATATTACAATTAATGCGACGTTGCCGCGTATACCTGCCTGACTCAAAACTCGACTAACTACAAAACTCGAACTCGCTACAAAATTGCAATTAACAAGTAACAAAATTATTATTGCTTTAAATTCGCGTGAATAAAATAGTTATTATTAATTATTTTTACGTAAATAGAATAATAATACTTAATTCATACAAACACACCACTTCGTAAAAAAAAAAAAAAAATTATATTCGTAATTTTTTTTTACATTCTTAATATTAAATCACATCACTGCACATTTCTATTTATTAATTATATTCTGCCATTTTCTTTTGCATTTTTTTTTCTTAATTCATACAAACACATCCCTTTGTAAAAAAAAAATGAAATCCTACAGACGCATAAAAAACTCAACGTGAATAAAAAAAAATCAAAGTCTGACGACTAAAGTTTTACGGGGCAATAACTGAGTAACCATTCTACATAAAAGGATTCTGAGCTGCACGCTCCAGTGACGTATCAACTCCCAACGGCATTTTAAAATCGAGTTTTAACTTTATATTTCTCTTTCTTTTTTTCCCCACTTACAGAGAGCACTGCTGGAGATTTCACGTACGTGCATTCGAGCCCACGGGCGCATCGCTACAACAACGGTACGTTGGTTCTTTCTGATGTGGAAGAAAATGATTCCGGTTCGTACTTGTGCCAGGCCAGTAATGGAATCGGAGCCGGATTGAGCAAAATCATCACCTTGAAAGTTTTAGGTAACTTTGCAGTTTTTAGTAGTGAATTTTTTTTCTTACTATGAAAATTCAAGAAGCTAATGTTAACTAAAGGAAAAACAAGTAATATAAAAAAAAATGTTTGATAATAAAAATAAGTGAAATAAAAGTCCTAATTTTAAAATGAGATAAAAAAAAAAAAAATTAAAGTTATTTCGTTAGAAGAATTTATTTTATTTATATGAATAAAAACACTCGTTGAAAATTAGTTAAGGTCTATAAACGAGAACTAAAATAACTCACTAAAACAATTAGTAAAATAACTTGCTACATTTAAGTCCAAAAGCAAGTAACATAAAAAAAAAAATTTAAAGTCAATTCCCACTTTTTTTTTCACTCTATTGCAGAAAAGTTCTTTATAAATAAAGCTGAAATTTTCCTGTAACATCTGGCGCTATCTATTGGTAGATACATGCAACTTAAATCTAAAAAAAATTAAATTAATTAATTAACTTTAATTACTGAATTAATATTTGAAAAACTATATTACCCTCAAGTGTCATCCACTACAAGTTTAAAAAAAATGCATTTGAATTTGAGCGGATGAATAGAAAGTATTTTACGAACGATTGAAAATTTTAACAAGATATATATAGGAAGAGTGTGAACTAATAGTAGGAATTGAAAAAATGTTGTAGAGTTCGTTTCATACTGTTAGAGTGACATTAATTTTAACATTAATTCGCTAACATTAATTTTATTTGTTTTTTATCCCTCACATTGTTAGCGTTTGTTTCTGACTTTTCGCGTCTTACTTTTTGGACACAGTAGTATATGGCCATTTTAAACTGTATATTCCATTATGTTTCAGCCATTTTGAGTCCACTCAGCGGTCAGTTTCGGCTGTGGACAGTCTGAAAGTAATCAAAAGTCCGTGCTGTAATCTCTTTTTCCAGTTGGACGCAGCCGAATCGCCGGTGATTGATGATAAAACCCCGAAAATGAAATATTATTCCTTCAGATATTTTTTTCTTCAGATAATAATTCTACAAAAAAAAGGGAATAGGCATGATGATATATATCTGAATTTTTGAAGTTTGAATAAATTTCGGAAAAGATACTGAACTTTATATATATATAGAAACTTCAGTATTATTTAACGTGCTTTAAATAATTAATATAAATTTTCAGCAAAAAAAATAGATTTGATAAATGTACGTCAAAATGACGTTATTTTCATTGGGACATGCCATATCTAGTTTAAATATTATGTGACTAAAATATTCTTAACTACCTCACTTAAATGATTACACCCTAATGCGGAAAGCGTTGTGTGGTTACACATTAATGTGGAAAGCGTTCCGTGGTTGCATCTTAATATGGAAAGCATTATATGGTTTCACCTGAATATCAAAAGCATTCTGTGGTTGCATCTTAATATGGAAAGCATTGTGTGGTTACACCTTAATGAGGAAAGCATTGTGTATTTACACCTTAATGTGGAAAGGACTATTTGGTTGAACCTTAATATGGAAAGCATTGTGTGTTTACACCTTAATGTGGAAAGCATTTTGTGCTTGCATTTTAATGTGGAAAATATTGTATGGTTTCACCTTAATGAGAATGCATTGTGTGCTTGCACCTTAATGGGGAAAGCATTGAATAGTTACACCTTAATATGGAAAGAGCATCATATGGTTACACCTTAATATGGAAAGAGCATCATATGGTTACACCTTAATATGGAAAGAGCATCGTATGGTTACACCTTAATGTGGAAAGGATTGTTTGGTTGCACCTTAATATGGAAAGCATTGTGAGGTTACGCATTAATGTGGAAAGCAGTGTGTGATTGAGATTCTTCTTTCGGACGGCTGAATTTTATGATGTTTATAATTTAGAGCACAAATATCAACCATTGAAAACTATACGTTATAAAAAATGACTAAAAATTGTAATTTATCCGATATCCATAATAGCAATAGAAAAAACATATAGAGGCCATATATATCTCGTCCAAAAAGTTTAATGTGTTAACAAAAGAACAAATTGAAAAATTGTAATACATTTTATATGACGCATCTTACAAAACCTTATCAGACAAGAAAATGTTGCTGTTTGCTAATAATGTGCATACTTTTACAGTTCCTCCTCGATTCAAAGATCCGTATCAGAGCAAAACTGTCACCGAAGGGATGGGCGTCAGCGTCACGTGCAGTGCTGTGGGGGATCCCCCTATCATCATAAAATGGATGAAGAACAAGGCCATCTTGGATGCAAAAAAGAATCCAAGGTTTGTATGGATATTCTGTAATAAAATCGGTACAATTAGACCTTTGGCTCACATGAAATGCTTAAGTTATGTCTGGCTTGTTTAGTATCGTCATGGGTAGACATGAAGTTGTCTTAATATGAGATCCGAGACTGTGCCAAAAATTTACCGCTAACAAATAAGAATGAGATATACTAAGAAACATAGGCGAACGTGAGGTATTTTTAACTTTAATATACAAAATAATGGAAACACTCCAGAGTGATAAGGAATCCTTTACTAATAAGGCGTACGAAACCCATAATTAAATGTCCCTTTTATTCACAGGCGTTTCCATTATTTTGATAACCTATATACACTGAAGTGACAAAAGTCATGGGATAGCAATGTGCAAAATTTCAGATGGCAGTAGCATCGCGTAGAACAGGAATAAATGCGCAGTGCTTTCGCAGAGCTTTCATTTCTGTTCAAGTTATTCATGTGAAGAGGTTTTGACGTGAGGATGACCGCACCACGGGAATTAACAGACTTTGAACGCTGAATGTTAGTTGGAGCTAGACGCATGGGTCATGCCATTTCGGAAATCGTTAGGGAATTCAACATTCCCAGATCCACTGTGTCTAGAGTGTGCCGAGAGTATGAAATTTCAGGCATAACATCCCACCATGGACAACGCAGTGGTCGACCGCCTGCACTTAACGACCGACACCGGCGACGTCTGCAAAGAGACGTACATTCTAACAGACAAGCAACACTGCGTCAAATAACCGCAGAAATCAATGTGGGACGTACAAGGGACTTGTCTGTTAGAACTGTGCGGAGAAATTTGGCTTTCTTGGGCTATTCCCGCAGAAGACCGACTCGAGTGCCTTTACTGACAGAACGACATCGCTTGCAGCGACTCTCGTGGGCATGTGAGCATATCGGTTGGTCCCTAGATGAATGGAAAACCGTGGCCTGGTCCGATGAGTCACGATTTCAGAGGTAGATTTTCAGGTAGAGGTAGATTTTCACGATTAGTAGGTAGAGGTAGATTTTCACGATTTTCACATTTTGGTAAGAGCTGATGGTAGGGTTCGAGTGTGGCGCAGATCCCACGAAGTCATGGACCCAAACTGTCAGCAAGGCACTGTTCAAGCTGGTGGTGGCTCCGTAATGGTGTGGGCTGTTTTTTCATGGCATGGACTTGGTCCTCTGGTGCGACTGGACCGAACATTGACTGGAAATGCTTATGTTCAGCTACTTAGAGATCACTTGCAGCCATTCATGGACTTCATGTACCCAAACAACGATGGGATTTTTATGGATGACAATGCGCCATGTCACCGGGCCACAACTGTTCGCGATTGGTTTGAAGAACATTCTGGACAATTCCAACGAATGATCTGGCCACCTAGATCGCCCGACATGAATCCCATCGAGCATTTATGGGACATCATCGAGAGGTCTGTTCGTGCCCAAAATCCTGCACCATCAACGCTTTCACAATTATGGACGTCTATCGAGACAGCATGGCTCAATATTCCTGCAGAAGACTTCCAACGACTTGTTGAGTCCATGCCACGTCGAGTTGCTGCACTTCGCCGGGCGAAAGGAGGGCCGACACGATATTAAGAGGTATCCCATGACTTTTGTCACTTCAGTGTATATACACATATCCTCCAGTCCAGTCACATTAATGTGACCACCTGTCAAAAGCCAGAATATACACTCTTGTATATTCTGTCTTTAAGTGGAGTGTGGAATGTGGTGTTAAGTGGATTTCTTTATGTACACCCCACTGCAATGTGCTGCCACCTGCCTTTTGTGATTGGTTATTTCACGTTGACGTCGAAAGTAGGTAGTGGTCACACTGACTGGACTGTGTACATATGCATGTATTTATATATATATATATGTATGTATGTGTGTGTATTATTATATGTAATATATATAGATTATGATATATATATAGAGTAACAGAAACGTATCAATAATTTTACCAAATTTCCTGAATTTGCCAAAATTATTCCGGTGTAAGTCATCCATATCAGAATCAAGTACAGAGAAAACATTTTAAAATATTCCCAATCATATTAATACGTAATTATGACAAAGAGATAACTGATTCATCGACTATTAACTGACAATGTGTGATTATTTCGCACAGGTATTCTATTAAAGAAACGGCCGCCAAACTTCAGACGCAGTCTGAGCTGCAGATTGCGGGTTCCTCCCGCAACGACACCGGCATCTACACCTGTTCTGCAACGAGTGAAATAGGAGCTGACGAAGCTGTTATAAAACTCATTGTTCAAGGTATGGGAAAATACATTTCTATAATTTATACTGTAATATGTGACACATATGCTTAATGTTCAGCATTATTCCTATTACAAGCATGTAAATGGTTTTCAATTTAAAACACTTTATATTTCTAATCAATGGCCAATGAACCTAAGAATTTGATTTATATGTCAATGAAACCCCTATTTCAATGGGTCAACTTCGATCTCCAAAGATCAAAGTTGACCACTTACGAATGGGGACACTATACATTTCTAATCAATGCCCTACGAACCTTAGAAGTTAGTTCATTGGCTATGAACCTTAGAAGTTGGTTCGTAAGTTGTGTCAATGAAACTACTATTTCGATCTATCTAAACAGCTATTTCGAACTTCGAAGTTGACAACTTACGAATGGGAACACTTTACATTTCTAATCAAGAACATACTAATCTAAGAAGTTTGTTCATATGACAAGTATGAAACCACCAGTATGAAATAAGATGAGACATCAATTAAGGTGGGTCCAGAATGAAACCCTCTTTTAAATAGGCCAAAACTTAGAGCAGGAGATTTTTTGGAATATGCGTTTGATTAACTAAGGAAATTGGGCTTTAAAAATAATACAGCAAACAAACGTAAATATGTGGCAAGCAAGCATGTAGGAAGTATTGTTGCTAGTATATAATGCCGGGAACTTGATTTGAAGTCATTTGACACTGGAACGGCAAATATAAATAGGATTCACCAGGAGAAGCCTAATAAGACCTCATCGCACGGAACAAGTTTCATGACACACAGCATTCAGCAAATGCTGTGAAAAAGATACCGCAGTAAAAAAATACCTTATTTTTATCTTACATCTCACAAATGCATTATATTTTGGTGCAGTGTCAACAGGAATCATTGTTATAATAATGCACGGTAACAACATAAAATGACATTGATTGATCCATTTGTTTGTTGAAGCCAATGAACTTTGAAATATATAACGTCTGATAAGGCTTTTAGACTTCACCCAAAATGTGGATCTAAATTTGAAAGAAATTTATCCGTGAGAGGTTTCCCCTTTCTTCGCTATCTAGAAGATCAAACTATCCGGCCAACAAATTTATTGCATCCATACTCGACATAGCGGCCTGACGGCCAATTAGCTAGCGCTCTGGCCTTTCATACCACAGGCTTCATGTTCGAATCCTGGCGGTGGCATGGAATCTGGTGATTAGTGGTTCGGAATCCACGTTAAGCTATCGGTCCCGGTCTAATTAGCCCAAAGTGTGCACAAGATGACCGTAGAGCGACAAACTAAAAAAGACCCATTATATAATTGCGGCTTGATGGTCGAGTGACTAGCACTCTGGAGCTCGGTGCCACAGGTTTCGGATTCGAGTCCCGGTGGTGCAATGGATGTTTGTAGTGTTTTGGTATCCACTTAGGCCCCGATATAATATGATCGTAGAGCGTAGGGCGTAGGGCTAACAACCCTACCCTGTAAAAAGATATCATCTCGTGTCTCGAAATCTGCCAGTAGGCAGATGGCCTTTGCCCAACATGGGGCTGTTGCGCCGCTGATGATGATACTCGACATATACACAAGAATTTTAAGCTCTGTTTCGACTCTCAAGTTTCGAACAGAAATCCAGTGCACTATCCAACAGACTACTCCAGATTACTGTTCTTCAAACTCCAAAAAAAAAATATTTGTTCTAATTAATGAATTCATTTGATATACAATTATTCACAATTTTCGACTCTCACTTAACTTAGAAATGATATACAATTTTTATTCAAATTATTCAAATATTTTTCGTAAATAATTAATAACTTCGCATATTCGGTATAATAACATTTCTAAAATAGCGATGCTTGGGTAAACAGTAAATTCCTTTTTTTAATTAATTTTAGTCTACACATAAAAGTCATCACATTTTTTTTTTAATATAATCTCCAAAATTTTTCCCCTTTGAGAATTAATAATATAACATGAGTTAAAAATTGCAATTTCAATATGTATTTTAATTAAAAATATTTTGTGATTTAATTAAAATAATTTAACTTTTCAATTTATAAAGTACGAATCGACTTTCATGTTAGAAAAAAAAATGCTCGAATTTCTAGAAGTATTTTAAAAACAAATTTATTTGTCTGGCATGAAAATTTATTCATTAACTAGGCGATACGGTTTTCAATATTTTATAGATAAATTTATACAACAATGTTGAGAAATTTAAAAGAAAAATTCCTTTGAACAATATACTTAGTAATTAATTAGTTTTACATAGTATGTCACGAATGCTTTTATTTGTAGGAAGTCTTTCACAATTCAGACGGTGCAACTTGATATCAGTACTTAAATTAAATGTGTATTCTAAGTTTCAAATCACATTTTTATTTATATATTTAAAATATTAGACTGACATTTAAAAAAATGTATAAAAATGTGGTATTGTTTAACTTTGATATTTATTTAGTCAAAGTTTATGGTGATTATTAAATTATCATGTTAACAAAGGTTATAAAACGTAAAGAATTCCCACTAAAAAAACATTTATACTGTACGTCTCGGCCTACACTAGACTTATAACAGCTTCAAGAAGAGGGCCACTTCCAGGTTCATGGGAGCACTTAATATTTTATTTATTAGCATTATATATACAGAACTCCATGTACAAAAAATAAAAATTAGGGGCATAAATTAGATACAAGTGCAGTCCACTCCAAGTACGGAAATTTTCAGAGTTCTCGCGTCTACGGCAAATACGATAGTCTGCAGCAGACCTTACGTATACGGCGTATTGTCATACGTAAGATCTATACCGTCGTATCGTCATACATAATATCTAGACCAGGGATGGGCAAACGTTTTCGGTCGCGGGCCAAAAATCGAAAAAAAAAGTTTGCCGAGCTAAGATAAATTTTTCGAAAATTTTAAAAACAATATAAAAGTATTATAATTTAAATATGTGAATGAGATGAATAAAATTGCGATTTAAATTTTACAAGTTCCTTATAGTGTGGTTCGAAGTGTACTGATTCTAAAGGATGAGGCTACATGCTCCTCTGTCAGTCTACTTCTGAAATAATTCTTTCTAAGGCTCATAGTTGAAAACATTTGCTCACATATATTAGATGAAGCAAACATAGCACTGATTTAATGGGCGTGAAATATTAAATTTGGAAAACTTACTTTCGATAATGATATGTAAAACTCATTATCGAAAGTTTCCTCTTTTAACACTTTACCAATTGAAAGCTGTCTGTGCTTGCTATTTCTGTCGATTTTTGTTTCGTAGAACAGAAATAAAAAGAAAGTAAAAAGATCATCAGTCCTTTGAAAGAAAGGAAGAAAAAAATAATGTTTCATTAAAGTAGAAAAGGAAGTGTATAAATAATATATAAATATATATTTCTTTTAATTTGCTTCGGACCGACAAATTAAAATTCTATCCGCGGGCCGGAGTTGGCCCGCCGGATGGTTCACTGGTCACCTAGACCACTGCTCTAGACCGTCATATACGTAAGGTCTTCAATAGACCTTACGTATAAGACGTAGCAGTAGCTACGTATACTGTAGCAGACCTTAAATATCACACGGGGTGATTCACGAAACCACAAGGGTCTCACTTTGAAAACAGGTGGAAAACTCCTGCCTATTCAGTCACTTCAGAAAAAAAAGAAAAGCAACACTTCTTGTCAACACGTCCCAGAAAGCCCTCTCGCTGTCTTCTTCACTAAAAACCTCCCTTTAAGCCAATCCATCAGACCGCAGCTTCCCTCACTTCTCATTGGCATAGACAATTAGGCAGATTTCACAACTCGTGACCTATCACTAATCACGATGGAACAACTCATGGTATAGTTCATATTCAATCTGTAATTGTTTCGACCTGTGTCGTCGCACAGACATTCTGTAATTTCCTCATTGTACATGATAGATTATCTGCTATCAGATTTGAATGGCAGATTGTTCTCATTAGTACTATTAGTGCCTATTTCTATATACACTCAAGAGCGAAAACATTATGACCACCTGTCAATAACGAGTTGGCCCACCTTTGACGCGCAACACAGCTTCAACCCGCCTTGGCATGGATTAATACCACCACTTAATACCAGTTAAATACCACTTCCACCTGATCACGTGCCTTCCACGTCATCCAGGCGAGTTCATTGCAAAATGTAGGGGTGGTCATAATGTTTTGGCTCTTGAGTGTAATTCAGACGAAAAAAATTTTTGAGTTTATCATATTTGCATAAATAATTTTTTTAGGGATTCCCGATTCTCCTACCAACGTCACAGTGATGAATGTGACCAGCCGATCTTTCACTCTTCACTGGGATGTTTTGGATAATGGTAACAGTCACATCACCGGAAGCATAGTCCAGTATCAGACTCACTCAGGTATGACACGCTAAACAGGTTTGAAAGAGCAAAAATATAATTATAAATATAATAAAAACATAAAAAATATAATTAATTATTTTTAAAAAAATTAATTAAATAAATTTTTAACTTATCAACTAATCAACTTATTAATTAATTAATTTTTAAAAATATTAAAAAAAATGTCTTCCTACGTTTTTTTCACTCTATTGCAGAAAGTCCTTTATAAATAGTTTTCATTCATTTTTTTAAGTTTATCTGGCGCCATCTATAGGTAGATACATGCAACTGAAATCTAAAAAAAATAAAATTATTTAATTAAATTTAATGAATGAATTAATATTTGAAAAAACTGTATTAACATCCAGTGTCATCCACTATAAGTTTTAAAAAAATGTATTTGAACTTGAGTGGATGAATAAAAAGGATTTTATGAACGATTGAAAATTTGAACAAGATATATGTAGGGAGAGTGTGAGCTAATATAAGGAATTGAAAAAAAAGATCATTATAAAATAAAATAAAACTATAAAAAATATAATTAATTAATTTATTAAAAAATTAATTTATTTATTTATTAAAAAAATTATTTATTTGTTTATTAAAAAATTAATTAAATAAATAAATAAATTTTTAATAATTTTAATTTAAAATAAATTTTTAAGTTATTAATTAATTAATTTTTAAAAAATATAATAAAAGTATATAAATATATTTTTAATTTATCAACATACGAAAAATCACTGTTAACGAAACAAAAATAACGTCAGAAAATGATACCTGAAAATGCGATTTTCGTATCGGATCGTTTACCAAGAACTTGTGGCGCCATCTAGTAGGGCAATACTCAACAAATAACTGAACTCAGAATTGAGGATTATTAGGTTTATTCAACGATTTCAATGATTTTGTCTTGTGGTAAAAATTTTAATAACTAGATGAGTATAAGAATTTTTCAGCCATACAAATTTGAAGCTATGAGCTTCAAATTTAATTAAAATTGCTTTTCTTCACACTTTTGTATTCTAAATGCTGTTAACTGCACTATAGGAAGAGCATTTTGATTAAATGTTTTACAATACTGCTTCACCTTTATTTGTTTATTTATTTTTGGTATTATTATCTTTTTCAGAAAGACCCAATTAATAATCCAATTTCTTAACCATTCATTAAAACTTGATAATTCTTAATAACTGCAGATGATAAAATTAGAGGAAACAGGCATGAATAAATGGTGATAATTCCAGATCATCTCATATAACAGTTAAATGAATGTTAAAATTAAATCCATAATCTATCTAATAATCTTAGATTCAAATATGAAGTTACAATTGTAACTTGTGGCGCCATCTAGTAGAACAATACTCAACAAATAAGTGAACTTAGAATTGAGGATTATTAAGTTTATTCAACGACTTCTATAATTTTGTCTTGTGGTAAAAATTTAAATAACTTCATGAGTATAAGAATTTTTCAACCATAATCTATAACACATTTAATTACTAATTATATACGTAATTGTATTCCATCTATACCTACTTAATATGAATAACTTTCTGAATTAAAATAAGAACAACTTGCAGAATATTAATTATGACACCTTAATTAGTTTTAGTAACAATAGATACGTAACAATTTTATTATTTTATTGCTTGGATGTTGTAATTTTAAAATTAAAAATAATAGTAATTATTATAAATGTAGTATCTTTGTATTTAAAAATGTTTATTTATAAGTACACATAATTACTTCAATATAAATGTATTTTTAGCTTATTTAAATGTTTTTTTCATGTTATTAAATTCACAAGAATATTGGGTTTCAACTCAATTATAAATAAAAGCGAAAAATTAAAAGTACAAAAAATGCTTACAATTCTGAAAAAAATTATAAAATATGTAGACATATTCTGGGTAACAAAAGAAACAAGAATTCTTATATAAATAATTTAATTAACTTATAATTAAAGTTGTTATTTTTTGGAAAAGTTCTATTTTGATACCAAATAGCTGTAAAATATATATAATTTTTACTGTGCGATGCATTTTAAAAATCTTATATTCTCTTTGATTCAATTTTATACATTTTAATGTAATTACTATTATGCATAAACAAATTTAATAAATTCATATCTATTTAATCATTAGTTGATTTTCGAGAGGGTAAGTTTGTAAATAATTTGACCTTAATGATTTCTGGAAAATATTTTACGAATTGTTCGAATTTATTCTGAAGAAGGTAATTGATATAATTTTTTGCTGAAAATATTTATCATAATTACAATTCTTATCAAATATTATTAAATGCCTTTTTAAACTAAACATTCAAAACTTTTTTATGAGTTAAATTAAAGAATAAAACCCTGAATGTCACTCAATAATTAATCTTTTAATCGGTTTCATAAGCTTCTACAGTAGAACCTCTGTAAGTCGAACTTCAAGGAGGACGCCAAATAATTCGAGTTATAGAGTTTTCGACTTACGCGGATTTTGTAAGGAAATATTCGACTTGTAGAGGTTGAGATTCTTCCTGACTTATTTTGAGAATTATAAGAATAAGAATATTTCATAGAATTGGTTATTCTATTTACTGCATACTCATACATTGTTTTCTAAGAGACAATGACGTGCATTGTCGGCAAATCCTTAAAGTCGGTAACTTATTTTTCTTCGAGCTATAGAGGTAATTAGTTTCAAACGATCGAGTTGTAAAAGTTGTAAAATCAAACATTGCTAATGTTCGAGATACAGAGGTCCAATTTTTTTTTTTTCGAAATACGGAGGAAAATATAGACCAAAATGGCTTGTGGGGATTGACTAATTATTTCGACATATAGAGGGTTGAAATTTCGAGTCATGGAGGTTTTGGGGCTAGAAGAAAAGTTCGAGTTACTGAGGGAAAATATATACCAAAATGGCTTGTGGGGATTGACTGATTATTTCGACATATAGAGGGTCGAAATTTCGAGTCATGGAGGTTTTGGGGCTTGAAGGGAAGGGAACAAAAAAATAAATTTTCGAGTTGTGGAGGTTTTCGACTTATCGAAGTACGACTTAAAGAGGTTCTACTGTATATCTTTTGAATTGGTTAAATGCATATTTTTCTTTCAACTGATTAGATACCGAATGGAACGGACAGACGTCACAACTCATTGTTTCCAGTGCCGAAACTACAGCCACGCTCCGAGGATTGACTCCCGTCACGACGTATTTCGTGAGGATCATAGCAGAGAACTCTCTGGGAAAGAGCAGACCCAGTGAAGTCCTCGATGTGACCACTGAAGAAGAAGGTAATCACAGAATGATTTTAATCACATCTAGATTAGAGAACAAGTAATATTAAAAAAAAAATTTCTAAAGTCAATTCATACTTTATTTTTCACTGTATTGCAGAAAGTCCTTTATAAATAATTTTCATTCATTTTTTTAAGTTAATCTGGCGCCATCTATTGATAGATATATGCAACTTAAATCTAAAAAAAAACTGAAAATAATTAATTAAATTTAATGAATGAATTAAAATCTAAGAAAATTTTGCTTTGTCATAATCATTCCAGGGGTTATGTTTTTTACAGTTCCTTTTCTTTTTATTTGGTCTATTTTGCGAATAACTATATTTTTAATGTTTTTGAATGCCAGCTGCTTTGACTAACTCATTCACTATTAGAATGGCAGACATAACAGATTCAATGTTACCCAAACTGAGCCCACAATTTTCAACAAGCTAATCCCCAAGGGTGGCATTTGTACTCTTGTTATCCTTCTTTCCATTAAATCTCAAGACATTGAAAAAAATATTCGTAAATCTATCAAAAGTATCGTTGTTGCTTCCCAGTGTCGAACATTTTTACTAAAGGGGCAAATGTTTAACAAATTCATCATTATCCATAGTAGAACACACATTCAAACAACATTACAATGCACCCACTTTTTGGAACCATTCCTCTTTCTGCTTCGAGCTCTATGAATAGGACATTCGTGTTCTTCACCACAATATATAACTTTCGGTTTTGAGGGCCTGAATGGCTGAGTGGTTAGCGCTCTGGCGCTCGGTTTCACAGGTTTCGGGTTCGAGTCCCGTTGGTCCCATGAATGTTTGTAGTGGTTCGGAATCCACTTTAAACCGTAGGTCCCGATCTGACAGAATCGTAGAACGTTGCGGGGGTATTGTTACTCCACATCCGTAGCTTATCTTCAAGCTACACGTACCTCCTTGGTAGTGCTAAGTGAGTAACGTTGGTGCGGTGCTTGCCTCAAGGCATCCAAGACAGCTGTCTAAGTGTTTGCCTGCTGCATTAGAACAAAAAAAAATTTCGGTTTTGCTTTTCAAGTTTTGAAATTGACTATCCTATTTAGGAAAGCTAACGCGCTGTCTACCAATTAGCTAAGGCTCACTGATATATGTTAATCAACAATTTTTTTTTAATTATGTATTAGATAAATATTCTGTATGTATGTTATAAAATATTTATCATAAAAATAATTATATCTATATAAATCGTATGTTTATCATTTATTGTAAATCATAAAATAAGTATAATAAATGTGTGAGCTTGAAAGTTCACCCATGTCACCCAACATGAGATAGAAGGGTCCTGATACCTAAGATACCGCTCGTATACAATCTGAAACTACGGTAGCATCAGTGGTCCCCAGGAAGAGATCATCATCATCCTCAGAGAGAGACCCTTTATCGAATTAGAGATCAATGTTTTCAACTAATTTATAAAATAACTAAGGCAAACTATCCAGATTGAAAAAGACATTGTAAATTAAACAGTAAAGTTAATGGGGCCTGAATGCCGAGTGACTAGCGCTCTGGCGCTCGGTACCACAGGTTTCGGGTTCGTGTTCCGGCGGTGCCGTGGATGTTTGTAGTGATTCGGAATCCACTTTAAGCCATAGGTCCCGGTCCCATATGACCATTGGGCATAGAGCTGACAGCCATACCCCGTAAAAATAAAAAAAGCATCTCTCGTCTCGAAATCTACCAATAGGTAGACGGTTTTGGGACCCAACGGGCTGTTGCACCGATGATGGTGACATTAAAGTTAATGAGTCTTTTATATGTAGTATATGTTAGTTTATATTATTCATTGGCGCAGCAGCTCTTCGGTGGGCCAAAGCCGTCAACGTACTGGAAAATTTCGAGACAGGAGATGTTTTTCTTTTTACGGGGTAGGGTTATCAGCCCTACACCCAACAGTCATATTTGATTGGGACCTATGGTTTAAATTGGATTCCGAACCACTACAAACAACTAAGGCACCCCTGGGACTCGAATTCGATGCCTTTGGCACACAGCACCAGTCAGCAAGCCAAGGCCATCTGCCTACTGGCAAATTCTGAAACATGAGATGTTTTCTTTTTACGGGGTATATTATAGTTGTCAGCCCTACGCTCTGCAGTCATATCAGACCGGTACCTACAGTTTAACTTGGATTCTTAACCATTAACAAACATCCTTGATACCACCAGGATTCGAATCTGAAGCCTGTGGCACCAAAAGTCAGAGCTCTAGCCAATTGACCATCAGGCAGTAATTAATAAGCCTGTTTTCTAGTAGATTTATTTCGACAGGCTTCGAATTCTTACTTGTATAGCACGAACAGCTCATCGAAAGTGGTGAGGTGAGAATGTTGTCCCCTTCCAGATTTTTAGGGGTAACCTACATTTGCCTACATTGCCATTGTCCATTGTACATTGCTATTTGCCATTGTCCTACATTTGCGTACCGTATGAACAAAATCCCACCCAAAAATCTCAGATGTTTATTGAAATTAGACATTGATTCATGCTGTCAAATAGCTAACGATTTTTTTAGTTACTATTGAAAGCAGTGACATCTTCTTTTTCAATGGCGCAATAGTCCCATGGTGTGCCAAGACTTTTGCATACTGGCAGATTTCGAGACAGGAAGATGTTTTTCTTTTTATGGGGTAGGATTGTCAGCCCTACGCCCAACAGTCATATTTGAGTGGGACTTGTGGTTTAAATTGGATTCCGAACCACTACAAACATCAATGGCACCATCGGGACTCGAATACAAAGTCTGTGGCACACAGCACCATCACTTAGCCATCAGGCCCCAGTTTATACTATATTTTAATTATTCAAAATAAAATTATTTTATTGAAACTGAAACCCTTCCGATAATACCTTATTCACCCTGTTACACTGCTGAGTTAGAATCCGTTTGTGATGGTCGGTACTAGGTATTCGAGCTATACAGGGGAAATTAATCAATGATTTTTGGTAAATGTAATATCTAGGCATCTTTTTTACATGGAAAAAATCTTTAAAATTCCAAGTTTTATTCGATTGTTTGGCTATTATTTCTAATTTATTATAGTTAATAATTGTTTAAATATGAATACAACAATTCAAAATTTAAGTTATATTCATGTTAGCGCTCTGGCACTCGGTACCACAGGTTTCAGTCCCGGCAGTGCCATGGATGTTTGTAATGAATATGAATCCACTTTAAATCGTAGGTCCCGGTCTAACATGATCATCTAACAGAGCGTTGCGGGGATATTGTTATTCCGCGTCCGTAGCTTATCTTCAAGCTACACGCACCTCCTGGGTAGTGCTGAGTAACGTCAGTGCAGCGCTTGTCTTAAGACATAAAAAACAACTGTCTAAGTGTTTGCCAGCTGCATTAGAACAAAAAAAAATGTTATATTCATGTACACAGAAAACAATTATCTCCTTTCCTAAAATAAGAGTTTATTTAAATTTGAAAAAAAAAATGGAAGAAAAATATTAAATATTAAAAACAAAAGTCAAATAACAAAAATTAACAATCAAATAAAACAAATAATATAAAAAAAAAAAATTGTTATTTCCTACTTTTTTTTCACTATATTTCAGAAAAGTCCTTTATAAATAATTTTCATTCATTTTTTTAAGTTTATCTGGCGCCATCTATTGGTAGATACATGCAACTTAAATCTAAAAAAAACCTAAAATTAATTAATTAAATTTAATTACTGAAATAATATTTGAAAAAATTGTATTAGCATCAAGTGTCATCCACTACAAGTTCGAAAAAATGTGTTTTGAACTTGAGTGGATGAATAAAAAGTGTTTTATGAACGATTGAAAATTTGAACAAGATATATATAGGGAGAGTGTGAGGTAATAGAAGGAATTGAAATAAATAAATTATCAACAAGCAAAATAATTTTTTAAAAATATTTTTTTTTTACAGTGCTGCCATCTAGGGATAAAGCAAGACATCTTTTTTAATAATTATTTATTTTCATTTGCAGCTCCCTCTGGAAGCCCCACGGAAGTGCATGTGCATTCAACTGGAGCTCAATCAATGAAAGTCATGTGGAAAGTAATCACACTAGCATTATTCATAATGTTAAAATTCTATCTGTAATATTTCCCACTACAAGTCATATTTAATTTAATTTTGCTCTAGATAAGGGGTCTCCAAACTACGGCCCGCCAGTGTCATCCATCCGGCCCGCGACAGTGGATAGCTTATTGTTGCTGTAATAAGTTGGATAAAAAAACACAGAATGATAATAACTCGGTTTTATTGACTTCTAGGTAAAGCCTAATGGCAAGCATAATACGCAGAAAATTTAATTTAAGCATAACAACTAATAAATAATTGAAATGAATCCCACTAACATTATAAACTAGTGAACATCCCTCGGTTACCCTCGGTAGTTATGTTGGGGAAAAAAATATCGCATATGTATGTATATCAACGTTTGGAATGTATATATCCAGAATCATAAATATGATTTTTATCCTGAAAATCCTTCAGGAACGGGAAAGCTAAATTAACGCGAATGAAACCGCGGGGTATCCACTTGTAAAAATATACTAATGAGACTTATGTAATTGTGATTTTTCACTGACAATAGCTTATAGTTGTGTATCAATTTTACTTACACCAATTATTAAAAGAGATTGTAGTAATTGAACCAGCGAATTTAGCAAGCGTATGCTCGCTCATAGCGCGTACTCGGCCACTTTCTAGAAATTATAGATAATTTCAGAAAAATTAAAACGGTTTTGGCCCTTGATACTTACTGGAGTAAACAGTACGGCCCTAAGGCTGTAAAGTTTGGAGACCCCTGCTCTAGATTATTTTCTTCTCCTGTATGTGAAATTTAATGTAATACATTTAATTTTTTTTATTTCCTTTTCATAAAGGAACCGAATTTAAAAAGAAAAAAAGTTTATTAATCCAGATTTTACGATATTAAATGGGAGAAAACATTGAAAAACAGAAAAAATTCCTAAAGTTATATCGTTTAATCTGTTTAATACTAATTATTTAACATGCTTTTCATAAACATTCGGTTATAAATATGTGACGAAATATCATGCTATTCGGATAGGTTTATATTCAAAATCATTACTGAGAGTTATTTTATTATAACCATTTATTGAAGTTTATATTCAGAACCATTACTGAGATTTATTTTATTAACACCATTATTTTTTAACAATTCCATTATTTTTATTAACACCATTTATTTTATTAACAACATTTATTTTACTAACACCATTTATTTCATTAACAATTATTTTATTAACAACATTTATTTTATTAACACTATTTATTTATTTATTAACACTATTTATTTATTTATTAACACTATTTATTTATTTATTAACACAATTTATTTATTTATGTATTTATTAACACCACTTAAAAACAGACATATATTTTACCATTAAGATACCATTTGAGTACTACCGTACAGATATTTAAAATAATATTTTTTACGAAAACTGCTTGCATTTGTATTTAATAACTTCTTTCACTGCTAAAATTTACAATTTTTTTTCTTTTCATTTTGCAACTATTTTATTAATTTTAAAAATTACAATTTATTTCCAATAATTTATTCTGATTTTCAAAATCACTCACAAATTATAATTCATTACGGTTTGGTGTAACATATGCCCAGACAATGTATGGCGGCTGCAACAGTTGGGTAATCAAAGACATGATGAGAAATAAGATGAACATCAGGGCAGTTGCAACATTTTTGGTATTTTTTAACGCCATCAGCAGAAATGTTCATATTTTTGTGGTGCATCATCCTTAATATTGTGAGAGTAGTAGCTGTTTGTCTGTCGACAGTTAGTTCTGTAATTTGGCATTTAGTTTTGATCTTAGTTGCCCCATTTATGTTTTTTTTTTTTTAACGCCATCAGCAGAAATTTTCATATTTTCGTAGTGCTTCATCCTTAATATTGTGAGAGTAGTAGCTGTTTGTCTGTCGACAGTTAGTTCTGTAATTTGGCATTTAGTTTTGATCTTATTTGCCACATTTATGGTATTTTTTAACGCCATCAGCAGAAATTTTCATATTTTCGTAGTGCTTCATCCTTAATATTGTGAGAGTAGTAGCTGTTTGTCTGTCGACAGTTAGTTCTGTAATTTGGTATTTAGTTTTGATCTTAGTTGCCACATTTATGGTATTTTTTAACGCTATCAGCAGAAATTTTCATATTTTCGTACTGCTTCATCCTTAATCTTATGCGAGTAGTACCTGTTTGTCTGTCGACAGTTAGTTCTGTAATTTGGTATTTAGTTTTGATCTTAGTTACCACATTTATGGTATTTTTTAACGCCATCAGCAGAAATTTTCATATTTTCGTAGTGCTTCATCCTTAACCTTTTGAAAATAGTAGCTGTTTCTCTGTCAACTATTTAGTTCTTTAATTTGGTATTTAGTCTTGATCTTAGAATGAATTATAAGTTTAGATTTGCCAAGGGAAGTAGAAATGGCAGTCTGATCCAAACTTCTGGCATTCTTCGCCAAAAAATCTGGTATTTCATTCAATTTCAAATCCACATGAGCAGGAATCCATTGCAGGATACACATTCTGAGCAAGCAGTGGACTTATTCTAAAAGAAATATAATGTTCAAGATCATATTAGAAAAACTTTATTAAGTGCCTCTAAAGCAGATATTGAGTTAGCGAAGATAGTAATTCCATTCATTTATTGTGCTGGAGGTAGACTCAGATAGGCCTCAGGTGTCTTTTGAATGACTAGCAGTTCATGATTTCTCACAATCATTTTTAGTGACATGAAATAAAAGTTATGATTCATGTTCATGTAATAATTATTTTTCATGAGATGTTTTTCAATATGTATTCTGTTTATACAATTGAAATATTGTTAGGATTAATTAAAAATATAGCAAAAAATATTCATTATGTTGAGACTTTCTATTCGCTATTAAATATATATTCATTAAATTATTTTGTGTGTAATTTTTTTTGTAAAATAATTGGGAAAAAAGAACTTAGATGCTCTTTTAAATTTTATTTTACCTATAGGTAAGCCAAGCAATATACAACATGAAAGATGCTTTAATTTAAGAGAGAATAACATAATTTTATGTAACAATAATATAATTTCATCAAAATCGGCCCAGCCGTTTGGGAAGAGTTCAGTGACAAACACAAATACAGAAAAATTATATACATAAAGATAAATGGGAAATTTCCACAATTATTAATGTTAATCTGTATTTCAACAGCCACCTCCAGAGGAGACAAGGAATGGAGTCATCAAGGGCTACTATGTGGGGTACAAAATGTCTGCCACCGAAGAGACCTACACTTTCAAGCAAGTCGAGAAGTCTGCCAGCGAGCAGCAGTCTACCTACATAACAGGACTGCAACCTTTCACGGAATACGATATAGTCATTAAAGCTTACAATTCCGCCGGATCTGGCCCCGAGTCACCACAAATAATGGGGAAAACCCTAGAAACAGGTATTCATCTCATTGTTGTTGTTGTCAATTAGCATTAGATATTGTTGTTATTGTTGTTGCTTGTTTGTTGGTCACAATCCTTTTCAATCTGATTAGCACGATCGTATTCTAATGAGTGCTTATGGTATAATTATTATAAGCAAACTGTTTTTTTTATGTATGTGATTATTTTTTTTATTTAATATGATGTACCATTATATAAATATTCATAAATTTCTAATCGAATTCGAATTTATACGATGCACTGTAGTAATTCTATCTATTCACATTCGATTATGATTTTATTTCTCTTGCTTTCATGAATGCAAAAAATCATTGTTGAAGCCAATCGTGTTTGTATGTATTGTAATAGAAGTCAAGGCACACTTGTATGGTATCTAGTAGTGTGTAGAAGTCCAAAAACGAAAGTCCTTAAAAGGAAGTTTACTAAGTTTTTCTTGTACTTCTTAGCTCCTCCAACTTCTCCAATAGTTCAGGTATTAAGAACTGCTTCGTCTTCCATTGAATTTAAATGGGAAAAAGACGCCAAAGACAAATCAGCCATCACAGGTAAACTTTTGGCCAATATTTTATGCAAATTTTTTATTAATTACAAGTAATATCAAAAAAAAAAAAAATTTTTAAGTCAATTCCTACTTTTTTTTTTCACTGTATTGCAGAAAGTCCTTCATAAATAAAGTTGAAATTTTCCTCTTACATCTGGGGCCATCTATTGGCAGACACATACAATTTAAATCTTAAATCTTAAAAAAACTCAAATTAATTAATTAACGTAGTAATAGTAACGTAATAATTAATTATTTTTAAATTAAAGTGGAGTATATATTTTAAAGATGAAATTAAAAAGAGAGTAAAACTTAATTTTTGCAAACCTGATGGTAAATACAAAGTAAGATCATAATTTGATAATACTTAATTATAAATAATTTACTTCCAGGAATAATGAAATAACATTAAAAAAAATATATTATCAAAAAAAAATTTAACTCAATTCCTACTTTTCTTTCACTGTACTGCAGAAAGCCCTTTATAAATAAAGTTGAAATTGTTTTCTTACATCTGGCGCCATCTATTGGTAGATATATACAACTTAAATCTAAGAAAACTAAAATTAATTAATTAAATTTAATTAAGGAATTAATATTTGAGAAAACTGTATTAACATTAAGTGTTATCCACTACAAGTTTCAAAAAATGTATTTGAACTTGATTGGATGAATAAAAAGTATTTTATGAACGATTGAAAATTTGAACAAGATATATATAGGGAGAGTGTGAACTAATAGTAGGAATTGAATTAAGTTTTATTATTTGGATTAATTACATACAAAACCAATTTTAAAAAATAGATACATACACAACTTTACATAAATAGATACATAAACAACTTTATTATAGATAATTTTAAATTTCTTTTTTCCAAATAAATTTTTACTATTGTTAGTTTTAAAATATCTTACATATGAAATTTAATTTATTAAAATGTAATCAATTTCTTTTTTTTATTAATATTTTTAATTAAATTTTATATACAAATTAAATTAATTTTTTTTAAAAAGTCCTTATAGAATATCAGTTCAATAGAAATCGATGTATTTCATGTTTTCTATTTGTTATTTTTATGTTAATTTTTACAAGATATATAAAAATGTTAGGCCTAAAAGTTTATTTTTCTGACATCATTAGACATTTCATAAAAAAAAAATTTTTTTATTTCTTAAGTTGAAATAATTTTATAAAAAAATTACTAAAAATCAGATAGTACTAGTAAAAGTAACTCTGTTGATTAAAAAAATTACAAATTTATAGCTAATTTGAGTTGCAAATTCAGCAAATTTATAACTAATTTAAATTGCAAATTTATAGCTAATTTAATGCAAATTGAACAAATTCATAGCTTATTTAAGTTGCAAATTAAACAAATTTAAAGCTAATTTAAGTTCCAAACTGAGCAAATTTAGAACTAATTTAAATTGCAAATTTATAGTTAATTTAAGTTACAAATTGAGCAAATTTAATAGTTAATTTAAGTTACAAATTGAGCAAATTAATAGCTAATTTAAATTGCAAATTTATAGCTTATTTAAGTTGCAAATTTATAGCTAATTTAAGTTACAAACTCAACAAATTTATAGCTTACTTAAGTTGCAACTTTATAGTTTATTTAAGTTGCAAGTTTATAGTTTAGATTGCAAATTGAGCAAATTTATAGCTTATTTAAGTTGCAAATTGAGCAAATTTATAGCTTATTTAAGTTGCAAATTGAGGAAATTTATAGCTAATTTAAGTTACAAATTGTGCAAATTTATAGCTAATTTAAGTTGAAAATTGAGCAATTTATAGCTAATTTAAGTTGCAAATTTAACAAATTTATAGTGTATTTAAGTTGCAAATTTATAATTTATTTAAGTTGTAAATTGAGCAAATTTATAGCTTATTTAAGTTGCAAATTTATAGTTTAAGTTACAAATTGTGCAAATTTATAGCTTATTTAAGTTGCAAATCGAACAAATTTATAGCTAATTTAAATTGCAAATTGAACAAATTTATAGCGTATTTAAGTTGCAAACTTATAACTAATTTAAATTGCAAATTTATAGCTTATTTAAGTTGCAAATTTATAACTAATTTAAATTGCAAATTTATAGATAATTTAAATTGCAAATTGAGGAAATTTATAGCTTATTTAAGTTGCACATTGTAATGCATCTGCTAATCAATCTCAAG
Organism: Caerostris darwini; assembly: GCA_021605075.1. Taxonomy (NCBI): domain Eukaryota; kingdom Metazoa; phylum Arthropoda; class Arachnida; order Araneae; family Araneidae; genus Caerostris; species Caerostris darwini. The sequence goes on along the minus strand of BPLQ01010690.1, from coordinate 34,641 downwards.
ATAACTGTTGACCACACAGTAATAATAGCTTCTATTTTCATGGAATAAAACTGCTTGTTCCCTTTCTCACAACAGAGTACATGCTCCATTACAAATCGGATGACGGTGATTGGGAACAGTTGCGACTGAGCAACAGACAGGATCACTATTCGCTGGATGGCCTGAAGTGCGGCACCAGGTACCACCTCTACATGACCGCTTCCAACAGCTTGGGCACTGGAGAACCGAGTGAGCAGGTCTCAGCAAGGACCCGTGGAGCAGGTAATACATTGGCAAAATAACTGTTACACAGCAGCACATCGAATGCACACTGAACAGGCTTTCAAAAATGCCCTTAGGGTCAGTAATAAGCTCTTGCAACATCTGTTGCATAATCCATTGAATGAAATCATACATAAACTAATCCTCTCGCCAAGGTTTTGTTTGGACAGGTTTCCTTGCAGATATTTTGAGTAGGGAAATACTGTGATGAAATAAATATTATAGAATATATTGAATAAAATAACACATTAATTAATCCATTCACCAAAGATTTATTTGGACAGGTTTCCTTGTGTGTACTTTGAATAGATAATACGTTAATAAAATTATTGTTATATCAAATAAAATGATAAATAAATTGATCCCCTCACCAAAATTTTGTTCCACAAGAATACATAGATTAGGCAATAAGTTAAGACAATAAATTTTATGTAACATTTCATTAAACAAAATAAAACACAAATTAATCCATCCACAAAGGGAGCCAACTTCTATAAATACATTAATACAATCATATAACACATCGTATATTACCCCCCCCCAAGTTAACAAGCTTCTGTAAATGCATTAATACAATCAACACAATGTACAAAATAACACATAAATTATTCCATCAACAAGTAAACTATTTTTTTTCAAGGACACTTGGAGTACGTAATATAATAATACATTGAATAAAATAAGGTAAGAATTACTGCACTCACCAAATGAATTTTCTTAGAGAAGATAAACATTAATACCCTATTTGTTACAATAAAGTAATGCATAAAATAATACATAAATAATTCCCCTCACCAATAGAACTAACTTCTGTAAATACATTTATACAATCAACACATTGTATTAGGCTGGTGCATAATTATCAGGCGTTTCTTTGATGTGCTATATTTTATTAAAAAGTTGCAATATTTTATAAATTTATGAATGAAAATATCCTTCTACTTTTAGGTTATAAAAATGCGTGTCGATAATCATTCTCATACTCATTTTTTGGGTTGGGCTTCACCAATAACAAATCCCGTTTAAGATGATTTCCCAATGGATCATTCCGCTTCTATCCCACCAAACATACCACATTTCCTTCTTACAGTGCACGTCCTTCGTTATCAAGATCCTTCAAAAACGGACCCCGCTCGTTTCGTTGAAGCAAATCGGTGAAAATTCGGACACTTTGGGCTTTATTGTTGTCGCTGAGTTTGTGGGGGACCCATTTAGTCAATATCTGTATCTTTCCAAGCTTTTTGAAACGTCGAACGATGGTTGAATGGTCCAGCCTTCGAGTTGTCAAGCTATCGTCCCCTTCCATGGCTGCCATAAGTGTCTGGTTGTCGAAATCCGATGGTCGACCTTTTCTTAGCTTATCTTGCAGCTAGTGTCGACAGATTTTATACGGACAAACCATTCCCTGCATCGACTTTCGCTGATTGTGCCCTCGTAGAAAAGTACGTTGAGATCGCGAAATGACTGGGCTGCTTTCTATCCTTTCTCAATACGACGAATACGAGTATGATTATCGACACGCATCACCACACGAAGGATATTTTCATTCATAAATTAATAAAATATTGCTGATTTTTATTAAAATATTGCACGTCAAAGAAATGCCTGATAATTATGCACCAACCTAATATAAAGTAATACATAAATCCCCAAGTAAACTGGTGATTTATGAGTAAACTGGTGTTCTATCACCAAGTAACTGATTTTTTCAAGGACACTTGGAGTACATAATACATTAAATATAATTGTTACATAACGCATTGAATAAAATAAGGTAAGAATTACAAGTGAAGTGAATTTTCTAAGTATACTTAGAGAAGGTAAACGTTAACACCCTATATGTTACATAACGTATGCAATAAAATAATACGTAAATTATTCCACTCACCAAATAAGCAAGATTCTTTAAGTTTGTAAGTAAATATATTAAAACAATAGCCGTTTTCTAAAGCGAGTAAAATCGTACATAAATTAATTCGTTCATCAAGTGATCCGTTCTCCATAAGATAATAAAACTGTTTGTTCGCTTTCTCATAATAGAGTATATGCTTCGTTATACAAATCGGATGAAATCATCAATAACCAGAAATCAATGAATCAGATGAATCAGAAATCAATGAATCAGATGAATAAGTCGGATGAATCAGAGATCAATGTATCAGATGAATAAGAAATCAATCAGATGAATCAGAAATCAATGAATCAATCAGATGAATCAGAAATCAAGGAATCAATCAGATGAATCAGAAATCAATTAATCAATCAGATTCATAAATCAATTACACATTTAATATTATTGAGTGTAAATTTATCCATCCAATAAAGTTCTGCATATATATCATTACATAACTGATATTTCCTTCAAAATGTCCAAGAATTGTCGCAATTAGAATAACTTTAAGATATAATATGGAATATATTTTTTTTTCAAATGCTTCGAATAACAAGTAACAGATTATCAAAAAAAATCAATAAGTAAAATAGAAATAAAACTTCTCTGTGTTAATTGTGAATGCATTATGAAGAACTTTGAAAACCGAAATTGGTAATTATCTTGTAAATTAATTTTATTTTTTAAATATATATTTAAAAATCTGCTTTTAAGAGCTATAAAAAGGTATTTAAATCTATATTAATGCATACAACCATATTTGCATGTATAATAATGCATAAAAACGTATTTAAATTTATAACAATACATAAAAGAGCAGTTAAATAATAAAGCATAAAAACGTATTTAAATGTACAGTAATGCATAAAAGTGTATTTAAATGCATAATAAATAAAAAATGTATTTAAATGGAAATAATGATGCGTGAAAGTATTTAAATATATAATAATGAATAAAAGCATATTTAAATGCATAAAAGTGCATAATGCATTTAAATGCATAATGCATAAAAATACATTTAATTATATATTTATGTATAAATGTATAATAATGCTTAAAAACGTATTTAAATGCATATTATGGTATAAAAATGCTTTTAAATGTAAAATAAAGCTTAAAAACGTACTTAAATATCATAATAATGTATAAAAATGAATTTAAATGAAAATAATGATGCATAAGAGCATTTAAATCTGTAATAATGCATAAAAACATATTTAAATGTATAACAATGCATAAAAAGGTATTTAAATTAAAATAATAATGCATAAAAACATATTTAAATGTATAATAATGCATAAAAAGGTATTTAAATTAAAATAATAATGCATAAAAACATATTTAAATCTATAATAATAATGCAGAAAATCGTATTTAAATCTGTAATAATGCATAAAAACGTATTTAAATCTATAATAATAATGCAGAAAAACGTACTTAAATCTGTAATAATGCATAAAAATCTATAATAATAATGCAGAAAAACGTACTTAAATGTATAATAATGCAGAAAAACTTATTTAAATCTATAATAATGCATAAAAACAAATTTAAATGAATATCTTCTTTATGCTGGCCATTGAATCTTTGAAATTCATAGTTTTCGATTTGTTAACATTTTATTTCCCAAACCAATAGATATTTATTTCATCTTTTTTAAGAAGATTCAGTAATACTTTTTTTTTTCAACAGCTCCCATGTCACCTCACGAATCATCCTTCCTTCAGCCGAACGCCACCTCTGTGACCTTGACCTTGAATGCCTGGCAAAGTGGGGAATGCCCTATTAGCCACTTTGTCGTCCAGTACCGCCCTAAGTACTTGAACACTTGGACCACCCTCACAGACAAACTGGACATGCCCCGAGACACTTACGTCATACGAAATCTGTCACCTGACAGAGATTACGTTGTCCTGGTAACAGCTCACAGTGAAGCTGGACTTACTCAAGCAGAGTACTTAGTCCGAACTCTATCAGTATCGCCAATAGGTATTTATAAACATGACCGGTATTATTTTTTTTCTTTACCATTTTTCAAATCCAAGCGAATCATGCATATGACGAAAATTTTTCGTATTGCATTGAAATACTTTTATTAAATACAAGATTGTCTGTGTTCTTAAATATAATTGCTTTGTGTTCAAAATATATATATATATATATATTCAAAAATATATACAATAATAATCTGAGAGTTTAAATTAACATTATATTTCTGCACTTGTGTATAGGATATAAACGCCACGATACAGACAAAAAAAAATTTTCATATATATGAAACCCATACCGGATAAGAATTGAGAAAGACAGTTCTAAAAAATCAATAAGAAACAATTAATAAAAAAAAAAAAAAAAATTTAAGTAAATTCCTATTTTTTTTCACTATATTGCAATCCTTTATAAATAATTTTCATTTATTTTTTTAAGTTCCTCTGGTGCCATCTATTGGTAGATACATGCAACTTAAATCTAAAAATCTTAATCTAAAATTAATTAATTAAATTTAATTACGGAATTAATATTTGAAAAAACTGTATTAACATCAAGCGTCATCTACTATAAGTTCAAATAAAATGTACTTGAACTTGAGCGGGTGAATAAAAAGTATTTTATGAACCATTGAAAATTTGAACAAGATATATATAGGGAGAGTGTGAGCTAATAGAAGGAATTGAAAAAAAAGGGACTTAAAAAAAAGATTACAAGTTCTATTTTATTATTAAATGTCCATCAGTTCTATTTTATTATTAAATGTTCAGAAAGGTATAGTTACATTTCATACAAAAGAGGAACTGTTTTTGAGGTAGATTCTTTTATATACTTAGTGTAAAACAAATCTATTTGTTCAATAAAGAATTTCAATTTCAGTTTATTTACCCCAACAACAATTATTGTTAAGTTGCTTTTAATTTAACTGCTATTTTGAACGACTTATTGCAAGGAATTTATTGAATGTAAAAAAAACAATAATTTAAATAATCATATTTGCAATTTATAAAAAAAATTTCAAAATCCAACGACACGTATTAGAGTTCATTTACAAATTTTAATTTAAATGATACTGAAATTCTTAAAACAATAATTTTTATCAGTATAAATATTATCTTGATAATTGATAAGCATCTTTTATTTATTTATTTAGTCTTTTACTATTTTTAAAAAAAAATGAAATTCATTTTCTATTAAAACTATTTTTTTCATATAGCATTTTATGAAATTGTTATAAATGAAGATCAATCAGTTTTAATTATTGTTTTTATCTATTTAATGTTTTCTATGCATTTTAAGGATAAGAAGTAAGTGGATATTTAAATGTTATCATTTCAACCATAAGCATTTCTTGGGAATACGGTCGTGCTAAAATTTCAATGCTTCTTTTAAGGACCAACTTAAAACTGTTAACAAAAATGGTGTACAAATCTTAAATGATAATCATCAGTATTTTACACCTAAATGATAATCATCAGTATTTTACACTTAAATGAGAATCATCAGTATTTTACACATAAATGAGAATCATCAGTATTTTACACATAAATGATAATCATCAGTATTTTACACTTAAATGATAATCATCAGAAATTTTGAATATCCATGAAGATTTTGAAACTTAAAAGAAGCATCATTTAAGTGACGTTTCATTAATTGCTTGTGTATTCAATGTTAAACGGGAACTGATAAGGTTATGGTATTTATTTATTTTATTTTTTCAGTCCCAACTTCATCACCTGCGTTTGGGAAAAGAGAAACTGATTTGCCGTTCTACAAAAACGTCACCTTAGTCATTCCCATTGTAGTTTCTTCCCTGGTTTTGATTATAGTGGTGTTCATAGTTGTGGTTTGTCTCCGCAAGCATTCGGAAGACAGAGAAGGAAGACTTGGAGGTAATATACATTCCTTCATCAATTTTGTTTTTAAAAAAAATAACAGTTATTTATTTGAAACATAGATAATGCAAGTATATAATTGACATATAATAAATAATCAAAAGTTTTAATTTTATATAATAAATAATGCTTTTTAATCAAAAATTTAATTAATATATAATAAATAACGTTTTTTAATCAAAAGTTTTATTAATATATAATAAATAATGTTTTTAATCAAAAGTTTTATAAATATATAATACATATACATATACATTCCTCCATCATTTTTTAATTATTATTATTTATTTGAAACATAAATAATACAAATATGTATACAATTAGTTTTAAGGTTCTAATGGACAATCGTGGTCTTTTTCAAAAGCAATCGTGGTCTAGTTAATTTTATAACAAAGGATTGTTCAATAAATTCACAGAAAAACAATGATAAAACTGTGAAATAATACAAAATACTTCAAAATAATACTAAAATAAAGCTTTTTTATTTCAAAGTTGAAGACTTGAAGGTAATATACATTCCTTCACGATTAAAAAAATAACATTTGAAGCATAGATAATACAAATTTTCATATAATTGGTTTTATGATTTTAAAGACGATTTCTTAAGTGAAATAGATGTAAAATAATCAAAAGTTTTTCGTAAATAATAGCGGTCCAGTTAAATTTATTACAAAGGAATTTTCGATTAATTCACAGAAAAAACAGTGATAAAACTTAAATAATAATATAAAATGCTTCGAAATAATGCAACAATAAAGTTTTTTTTTATTTCGAAATTGAAGACTTGGAGATAATATACATTCCTTCATCATTTAAAAAATAACATTTATTTGAAGCATAAATAATACAAATAGGCATATAATTATTATTATATAGGATTTATGATTTTAATGGCGATTTCTTAAGTGAAATAGGTGTAAAAATAATCAAAAGTTTTTTTTTAAACAATCATCTAGTTAATTTTATAGCAAAGAAATTTTCGATTAATGCACAGAAAAACAGTGATAAAACTGAACTAATACAAAATATATCGAAATAATACTACAATAAAGCGTTTTTAGTTCAAAGTTCAACACTAAGAGGTAATATACATTCCTTTATCAATTTTGTTTTTTAAATAAATAACAATTATTTATTAATATAGATAATACAAATAGGTATATAATTGGTTTTATGGTTACAATGGCGATTTCTTAAGGGAAATAGATTTAAAATAATCAAAAGTTTTCATAAGCAATTGTGGTCTAGTTAATTTTACAATAAACGATTTTTCGATAAATTCACAGAAAAATAATGATAAAATTGCGTAAATAATATAAAATACTTCGAAATATGCTAAAATAAAGCTTTTTTATTTCGAAATTGAAGACTTGGAGGTAATATGCATTTCTTCATTAATTTAATTTTTTTTTTAATTATTATTATTTATTTTAAACATAGATAATACAAATAGGTATGCAATTGGTTTTAAGGCTCTAATGACGATTTTTTAAGTGAATTAGATGTAAAATAATCAAAAAAATTTCAAAAACAATCGTGGTCTAGTTAATTTTATAACAAAGCATTTTTCGATAAAATCACAGAAAAACAGTGATAAATCTGAGAAATAATACAAAATACTTCGAAATAATACTAAAATAAAGCTTTTTTATGTCAAAGTTGAAGACTTAGGAGGTAATATACGTTCCTTGATCCATTTTGATTTTTAAATAAATAACAGTTGTTTCTTTGAAACATAGATAATACAAATAGGTATACAATTGATTGTATGCCTATTGCGATTGCGATTTTTTAAGTGAAATAGATATAAAATAATCAAAAGTTTTACATAAACATTCATCTAGTTAATTTTATAACAAAGGATTTTTCAATAAATTCATAGAAAAACAGTGATAATTAATAGCGATATTACAAAATACTTCGAAATAATACAAAAATTAAGCTTTTTTTATTTCAAAGTTGATTTAATCTTCAAGTTAAGCTCCTTTGATTTTAAATGACATAGCATTAAAAATAGTCCACTTCGAAGTTGTGTCTCGTTTTTTGAGTTACACTATAAACATGTTAATACTTAATACATTTCTTTAAATAATTATGCATTGAATGTAATTCTAATAAAAAGTAGGGTTTTTTTTCAATCAAAAATTTATATATTTCGCCAAAATTTAGCTATCGAATTTCGCAACTTATTTAATTTAGCTATTATTTTAAAATAGCTTATTCCGTTCTTGTCAGGAATTTTTTGAATGTAAGAAAAAAACAGTTACAATAATTTAAAATCAGTTTAACTAATCATATTTATAATTTATACAATAATTTTTGAAATCCACAATACAATAGACATGCATTAGAGTTCATTTAAAAATTTTATTTTAAAGGGTACTGACATCTTTAAAACAATTATTTTTCTGTATAAATAGTTTAAACGTTAGATATTTGGATTTTTTAAACATGAAATTTCTTTCCATTAAAAATATTTTTTCTTGTCGTCTTTTATATATATCCTTAACACAATTAATCTTGAAAATTATTTCTAATGTCTAAATATATAAATAAAAGTCTGATTTAAAAAATTTAATTTTACTTTTAATTTCAAAATTTAATTTTACTTCAGAAACATTCTGAGCATAAATTAATAGCAAAATTAAATTTTTACTGTCTATAAATTCACGTAAATGTTATCAAACTAAATGTAATTTTCAAATGATTTTTCTAAGAAAAATATTTTTTCTTAAAAAACTACTTCATTTTAAATATTTGATGTTCTTTTCTTTGAAACCATTAAATCGTAGTACCTACTAAATTAAAATGAATTAAGTAAATAATCTTAACCACTGAACCATAAACCCAAATTTTAAATAGATTTAATGTATTTAATTAATTACATTTGAATCGAATTTCTAATTTATAATCTTAGATTTTTTTTGGAAAAGCTAGTAAGTTATTTACTAACAGGAAAAAAGTAAACTATTTAATCTTTTCTCAATTCAGTGATTGCGTTTTATATAAATTCAAAAAAATTCTGAATTAATTTGCTTATAATACATGTTCCTTCATAAAGACTATGAAAATCGGAAAGATGCGATGATGATGAAGGATATGAACAAGCAGATGAACGTGAAGCCAGCGAAACCTTCGCACTATTCTTGCCCAACTGGTAAGTTGTCACATCTCTATCGATAGAAGATACCTAAATAATGATTAAATACTTAAGTTAAAGATTAAATACTTAAGATACTTTTTTTTTTTAAATATAACATTTTTATTGAATTAAATAACTTTATGCTTTGCCTTTATAAAATGTTTATGCTTTGCCTTTATAATATGCTTGTCCGTAATAAAATTATGAATAGTCAGTATATTACTGCCATTTGCGAAACTGCAACTTTTGATGGTGTCGCCATCTATATTCAAGTATTGTATTTAAAAATGTAGAATATAAATATTTGAACATCGATATCTGAAAACATCTATTATAATTGTAAATAAAAATAAATTTATTTTGTTCATTAAAAAAGTTATTTTTATTCATCATTTTAATTGAAATCAAATTCGAAATGTGCTTTAGCTTATAGCTTACTAATAAGAGGAGATTTTAACAGATAAAACACAAAAGATGTTTTTTCAATTTAGTTTATTTCTATTAACCCTTTTTTAATCCAAATATTCTAATTTCATAACTTACGACCCAGTGGTAAATAATATGGTTAGTGTGCAAGAGGTCTTTGGTTTGAATCCACTTGATGGCGTCCATTGCAGTCCCTGCTTACGGAAACGTGACTCGAAGACTATTTAAACAAGTTATTTAAGTGTCTCGTATCGACAATCAAGATGGCTGATGGAATTTTCCAGGGTTTTTTTTCAATCTGACACTGAAATGTGAGACAGTTTCCCCTAAAATAATTCCCCGAAGGCAATGCCCTCCTTCGATCGACAGTCTATGGCCTTTTCGTCGACAAAAATGCAGGGTTTTTTTTTTTTTAAATATAACATATTTTTTATTGAATTAAATAACTTAATCACTTTATGCTTTGCCTGTAAGATTTGTAATAAAATTATAAATATTCGGCATATCACTGCTATTCGCGAAATTGAAATTTATCATAGTGTCGCCATCTATATTCTAATGTTGGGTTTAAAATATAATGAAAATATATGAAAAAAGTATAATAAAAATATAAAAATCTATATCCAAAAAAACTATTAAGTAATTTTTTAACAGCTAAATGTTATAATAATCATTTTTCATGTACATAAATGATAATAATCCTTTTTCTCTTTTCATCGCTTTTCAATGAAATATTTTTAAATAATAATTCATTGAAAAGTGTTTAGAAACAGTCATCATTCTTAGCAATATAGCCAATGATAGATCGTGGCCAATTTAAACATTTCTAGTTTAAAATTAGTAATCATTTTTAAAATAGCCATTTACTTACATGATCACAAATTTAGTTGGAAAAAAATATATTATGTATCTAAAATAAAGCAAATTAATCTAAACTTTTTTACATCTCTTAGGAATATGTATTATTTTCTTATGAATTTAAATTTATATGACTAAGATGTATTTTAATGACTTATCGAAGTTGGAAATAATTGAATATTAATTTTCAATTTTCATCGCATTAAATGCAATTAGTATGATGCAAATAATAATACATAATTTTTAATTCTTTATTTATATTTAATGTTATACTGTGCTTTTATTATAATTTATTTAGTTACACTATTTAAAATATATCAATCATTTCGTAATATTTTTTTAATGATTTTGGGATATTTATAATTCTGGATATTTCACCAATTAATGTTTCTATTTATATATAAGAATATTCTCGGGTATTTTTATTTTGAATACTGAATTTTTATTATGACTTATCAAAATTGAATATCAATTTTCAATTTGCATCATAATGAATTTGCATCGTATTAAATACAATTAGTACGATGCAAATTCATTAAGATGCAAATAATAATATATAATTTTTAATTATTTATTTATATTTAATATTATACCATGCATTTATTATAATTTATGTTACACTATTCAAAATATATCAATCATTTCGTAATATTTTTTAGGATTTCAGGATATTTATAATTCCGGTTATATCACTAATTGATGTTTCTCTTTATATATATGTAGAATATTCTGTATTTTTATTTTGAATACTGAATTTTCATTATGACATATCAAAATTGAAATAATTGAATATCAATTTTCAATTTGCATCATATTAAATACAATTAGTACGATGCAAATTCATTATGATGAAAATAATAATAAATAATTTTTAATTCTTTATTTATATTTAACATTATACTGCTCTTTTATTATAATTTATGTTACACTATAGAAAATATATCAATTATTTCGTAATATTTTTTAGGATTTCAATATATTTATAATTCCGGTTATATCACCAATTGATGTTTCTATTTATATACACTGAAGTGACAAAAGTCATGGGATAGCAATATGCAAATTTTCAGATGGCAGTAGCATCGCGTAGAACAGGTATAAATGCGCAGTGCTTTCGCAGAGCTTTCATTTCTGTTCAAGTTATTCATGTGAAGAGGTTTTGACGTGATGATGACCGCACGACGGGAATTAACAGACTTTGAACGCGGAATGTTAGTTGGAGCTAGACGCATGGGTCATGCCATTTCGGAAATCGTTAGGGAATTCAACATTCCCAGATCCACTGTGTCAAGAGTGTGCCGAGAGTATGAAATTTCAGGCATAACATCCCACCATGGACAGCGCAGTGGTCGACCGCCTGCACTTAACGACCGAGACCGGCGACGTCTGCAAGAGTCGTAAATTCTAACAGACAAGCAACACTGCGTCAAATAACCGCAGAAATCAATGTGGGACGTACAAGGGACTTGTCTGTTAGAACTGTGCGGAGAAATTTGGCTTTCTTGGGCTATTCCAGCAGAAGACCGACTCGAGCGCCTTTACTGACAGAACGACATCGCTTGCAGCGACTCTCGGGGGCACGTGAGCATATCGGTTGGTCCCTAGATGAACGGAAAACCGTGGCCTGGTCCGATGAGTCACGATTTCAGTTGGTAAGAGCTGATGGTAGGCTTCGAGTGTGGCGCAGACCCCACGAAGCCATGGACCCAAACTGTCAGCAAGGCACTGTTCAAGCTGGTGGTGGCTCCGTAATAGTGTGGGCTGATTTTTCACGGCATGGACTTGGTCCTCTGGTGCGACTGGACCGAACATTGACTGGAAATGCTTATGTTCAGCTACTTGGAGATCACTTGCAGCCATTCATGGACTTCATGTACCCAAACAACGATGGGATTTTTATGGATGACAATGCGCCATGTCACCGGGCCACAACTGTTCGCGATTGGTTTGAAGAACATTCTGGACAATTCCAACGAATGATCTGGCCACCTAGATCGCCCGACATGAATCCCATCGAGCATTTATGGGACATCATCGAGAGGTCTGTTCGTGCCCAAAATCCTGCACCATCAACGCTTTCACAATTATGGACGTCTATCGAGACAGCATGGCTCAATATTCCTGCAGAAGACTTCCAACGACTTGTTGAGTCCATGCCACGTCGAGTTGCTGCACTTCGCCGGGCGAAAGGAGGGCCGACACGATATTAAGAGGTATCCCATGACTTTTGTCACTTCAGTGTATATACCAAAATGGCTTGTGGGGATTGACTAATTATTTCGACTTATGGAGGGTTGAAATTTCGCGTAATGGAGGTTTTGAGTCTTGAAGGGAAGGGAACAAAAATTTTTTTTTTTTTTTTTTTTTTTTTGAGTTGGGGAGGTTTTCGACTTATATAGGTTCGAATTAAAGAGGTTCTACTGTATTTTTATTTTGAATACTTGGAAAAAGTTTAATCTATGTTATATTTTTTCAAGGAAACAAGGGAGATTACGCTGAACCCTACACATGCATTGATTCGGTTTCAACAAGGCAGGTAGGAAAAATTTATTAAACTCATTTTCTAATTACATTTGTGCAGGAAAATTGATTCATTAAAAAAAAAGGAAACTCACGTTTTGTTTCATTTAAGACCAAACATGAATGCACAATCCATTGAAAACTCCTTTTTTTATTTCCAGCGCAACTTGTCAATCTGAATAGTGAAAAAATGCTGGTCAATTTCTTATAATGACAAAGTAAAGCACAACAAACCCATCTTTTTAGTAAGTAAAACACAAATTATTTGCAAAAAATATAATATCTTTGAAATTCTAAATTGTAAGTAACAAATAATAGAAATAGTAAAAAAAATTACGGATTCTTCTTCAATGGCACAATAGCCCCATGGTGGGCCAAGGTCATCTGTCTGCTACTACACCAGACCACATCACTGTGACTAGAACTTAGTTGCCCCTATACAGTTTGGGAATGATGTGGGTGAGAAGTCTGATTGGGCTCTGTGACGCTCTACGGTCATATCAGACCGGCACCTACAGCTTAAAGTGGATTCCGAACCACTACAAACATCAATGGTATTTTGAACCCGAAACCTGTGGTACCAAGCGCCAGATTCAGAATCGGCCATCGATTCAGAAATATGAGATTTTCTCTTTTAACTGGGTAGGGTTGTCAGCCTTATGCCCAACAATCCTGCTAGATAGGGACCTATGCTTTAGAGGTAGATTCTGAAATACTACAAGCATCCATGGCATTGCCACAGTTTGAATCCAAAACCTGCAGAACTCAGCACTAGACACTTGGCAATTAGGCCCCAATTTACAGATTACTTGTAGACAAGATGGCAATGATAAAAAATTCAACATAAAACAAGTAAGATAAAAAAAAAATTGTAAAGACAATTCCTACTTTTTTTCACTCTATTGCAGAAAGTCCTTTATAAATAATTTTCATTCATTTTTTTAAGTTTATCTGACGCCATCTATTGTTAGATATATGCAACTTAAATCTAAAAAAAAACTAAAATTATGTAATTAAATTTAATTATTGAATTAATATTTGAAAAAACTGTATTAACACCAAGTGTCATCCCCTACAAGTTTCAAAAAATGTATTTGAACTTGAGTGGATGTATAGAAAGTATTTTATTAACGATGAAGAGAATTATGAAAAGAAAGGATTTTATGAACGATTGAAAATTTGAACAAGATATACATAGGGAGAGTGTGAACTAATAGTAGGAATTGAATGAAGTTAATTTAACTTTTTCCATCCTTTAGTACACATTGATATATAATGATTTTACATTTTGTCTCATTGCAAAAATATGGTATTTTTAACCACACTTTTCATAAGTACTTCACTTTATTTTCAAAAGAATCGCCAACTTGTTTCCCACATAGAAGTTTCATTTATTCACATCGGATATAAGCATGGCATTTTTTTTTTTTTTCATGAATTAATTTGTATCAATACTTCTGACGGCCTATAATCTTCACCTAGAATTTCTAAATCTTATTAACGTATTGTCCAAATTATAGTGTAAAAAAAAAATGTGTTAAAAAAAAGAAATAGAAAAGCGTAAGTAAACATGTAGAAAATTGTGGTAATTAAAAATAAATATAAAATTGTGCTTGTAAAATTGTGGCAATTAAAAAAAACAAATAGAAAATTATAGTAATTAAAAACAAGTAAAAAATTGTAAAAATAAAATACTAGAAAATTGTGGCAATTAAAAATAAATAGCAAGCTAGTAAAATTGTGGCAATTAAAAATAAAACACTAGTAGAAAATTGTGGTAATTAAAAATAACTAGAAAATTGTAAAAATAACACTAGAAAACACTAGAAAATTGTGGTAATAACAATAAAACACTAGAAAATTGCGTAACAATATATTGTGGTGTAACAATAAAACACTAGAAAATTGCGTAACAATATATTGTGGTGTAACAATAAAACACTAGAAAATTGTGTAAAAATAAGTAAAAAATTGTAAAATAAAACACTAGAAAATTGTGTTAATTAAAAATAAGTAGAAAGTTGTAAAAATAAAACACAAGTAGAAAATTGTGGTAATTAAAAATAAAATACAAGTAGAAAATTGTGATAACTAAAAACAAGTAGAAAATTGTAGCAATTAAAAATAAAACACAAGTAGAAATTGTGATAATTAAAGATAAAACACGTTAGAGTAGAAAATTGTAGCAATTAAAAATAAAATACAAGTAGAAAATTGTGCTAATTAAAAATAAGTAATTGTTTATAGACTTCTAGAATATTTTTATAACTCCTTGTGTAATTCAGTTTCTTTTTGTTAATAATCAGTTATAATAAGACCGTAGAAAAGCCAATTTTAAAAATATTGCATTTTTTACAGGCATCGGATGGGCTCTTTGCAACAATAAAACGTTGTCCTACTAGGCCGATCTACATGTCAGGATCCTACACTAAGGGTAGGTCTCATTTTCCCCTTCACACAATTCTGGAAATTCATAGAAATTTTTTAACTAACTATAATAGATTATAAAAAAATTAATTCAGTTTTGAAAATCCAATAACAATTATAAATTTAGAAATAGATTTTGCGTGATTTTAATCAAATGTTTTTAAATTGGAATATTTTGTGAAATATTATTTTAGTTACTTTCATAAGGAAAAGCCCCTATTATTTCTGACATTATTTCTAAATCATCATCATTGGCGCAACGGTACCATGGTGGGCAAAGGCTGTCGGCCTACTGGTACAGTCCGAAACACGGGGTAGGGTTGTCAGTTTCTTTTTACGGGGTAGGGTTGTCAGCCTTACGCCCAACACTCTACAGCCATATTAGACTGGTTAGAGCTACAGTTTAAAGTATTACATAAAGTACATACTAAACTACTGTACATATCATCATCATCAGTGGCGAAACAGCCCCGTGGTGGGCAAATGCCGTCTATTTACTAATAGATTTCGAGACAGGAGATGTTATCTTTTTTATGGGATAGGATTGCCAGCCCTACACCTAACGCTCTACAGTCATTTCAGACAGGAATCTATGTTTTAAGGTGAATTCCGAACCACAACAAACATCCATGGCACCACCGAGATTTGAACCCGAAATCTGTGGTACCAAGCGCCAGAGCGCTAGTCACTCGGCCGTTAGGCCCCTTCTGTACACATAGACAGCCATATTAGACAACGGTTTAAAGTGGATTCCAAACCATTACAAGCATCCATAACACCACCGGGACTCGAACCAGAAACTTTTGGCACCCAGAACGATAGTCACTCTGCCATCACGCACCAAAATTTAGGGTTTATTCATTAAATTCCCGGCACTACAGTCGATGGTGGACCACGGCCGGATTGCAAAACAAGAGATTTTTTTTCTTTTTACGGGGTAGGATTGTCAACCCTACGCCCAACAGTCATATTAGACCGGGAACTACGGGGGATTTCATCATCGGAACAAGGTGGATTTCGAACCACTACAGGCATCCATGACATCAACGGGAGTCGAACTCGTAGCCTGTAGCACCGGCGCCAGAGCGCTAGTCACGCGGCCATCAGGTCTCAAATGTTTCTAAAGACGTATAAATATTGATACTAACTTTTTAATACATAACGTAAGAGAACAGTACAAAATTAATTCTAAGCTTATAATCGACGTTTATTTAACATATTACAAGTTAATATTAAATAATTATATTATAGTGTCAGATGCAAAGTAGAAACAAAGTAATTAATTGCAGGAAAGAATACCGAAACCTAAAGAAATTAAATTTTCATTCTCGTAGACTACAAAATCTAAATAAATTAATAGTTTAAAAAAACTAAAAAACACTCTTTTAGAGTTAATCAATCTAAAAAGCAAAAAATAATTGTTGACATAAGAATAAAATTATTGACGAGAAAATGAATGTCACTGTTCCAAAAGCGTGGGGTGCTTTGTTTGACATTTTTAAACTAACTGCATTTCGGAATGAAACTAGTGAAAAATTATAACGATTGATATCGAGCACCCCACGCTTTTAGAACAGTGACATTCATTTTCTCGTCAGCCATTTTATTCTTATGTTAGCAATTATTTTTTACTTTTTAATTTGATTAACTCTAAAAGCGTGTTTTTTAGTTTTTTTAAACTATTAATTTATTTTTTACTTTTTAGTTTGATTAACTCTAAAAGCGTGTTTTTTTAGTTTTTTAAACTATTAATTAATTTTTTACTTTTTAGTTTGATTAACTCTAAAAGCGTGGTTTTTTAGTTTTTTTAAACTCTAAAAGCGTGTTTTTTAGTTTTTTTAAACTATTAATCTATTTTTTACTTTTTAGTTTAACAGACAAACAAACATTCAGGTGAAACAACTGTTTTCTTTCTGAAAGATGCCTGTAAATGTTTCTTTGCAGCTTAAATAGTGTATATGAGGAGAAACAGATCTCCAGGGAAAAAAGTCAGTTACATACATACATACAAACATACAGGTGAAGCAAATAAAAGCGTATTAAAAAGAATCAGCATTGTAACCCAATACCACATAAACAACCACAACCACACATCAACCACAAATTGTTAATGAGAAAGTGGATATCTAAGAAAAGTCTTAAAAAACAACTTGCTTATAAGGGCTAGGGAAAAAGTTTGGTTTGTCGCTCTCACTGTTATTTTGTGCATACTTTTGGGCTAATTAGACCGGGACCTACGGTTTAACGTCGATTCAACCCTAACAAACATCAATGCCACCGCCAGGTTTGTTTGTTTGTCGCTCTACGGTCATCTTGTGCACACTTTAGGCTAAACAGACCGGGACCTACAGTTTAAAATGGATTCCGAACCACTACAAACATCCATGGCACCGCTTGGACTCGAACCCGAAACCTGTGGTACCGAGCGCCAGAGCGCGCCATGCCAGGATTCGGCCCTGAAGCCTGTGGTACTAAAGGCCGGAGCGCTAGCCAATTGGCCATCAGGCAGTAGTAGACTTTCGGATTTAATAAGCGCGTTTTCTAGTTGATTTATTTCGATAGGCTTCGAATTCTTACTTAAGTTTAACACGAACAGCTCACTAGGAAAAAGGAGATATATTCAACAACTTAAGCTAAACATGACAAAAACCATAACTGTAACTAAAATACACAATAACTTTGATATTGTTAACTTAATAAAATTATCAGAACATTGAAAGTTTAATCAAGCCAGAAAAAAAAGCAAAATTCAGTAAGTAAATAGTTGAAATAACTTAAAGATACCTTTTTCTAAGAATATACAGCCTCCAAACATCAGAAACGATACAATATATACCAATTAAATGACTGAATACATAGTTAGCTGCACATTCTTATTCTATATATATTAACTACGTATTCATATTGTATATATATATATATATATATATATATACAAACATAGTTGTTGTGACTAATCCTCAGTGTCCTGCAGTACGGGACGGACATCCCGTGAGTGATCTGCTCATGAATAGAGCAGCTTCTGTTGTGATGGAGCACCCGTAGGTAGAAGTCTGATTTTTGCTCCGTGACGCTCTTACAGTCATATGAGACCGGCACCTATGGCTTAAAGTAGATTCCGAACCACTACAAACATCCATTTCACCGCCGTGACTCGAACCCGAAACCTGTGGTACCGAGTGCCAGAGCGCTAGCCACTCGACCATTCATTAGTATATACATACATATACTACATATTTCGAATATTTATTGATACATGAATTAATTCTTTTCTGTTATTTTCAGGACCCAATCCATCTCAAGGAGGTAGTTTCTCTTGTCAACCGGTAGGTGGTGCTAAAATTCCGCCGACAGAGGGCGCTGAACATGCCGAAGCCGTTGCTGATAAGTGGAGCAGTAACAATCAATCCAACATTAGCCACAAACCTATACGATGACATTCTTTCATCGATCTTTTCATCATTTCATGTAAAATAATTTAATTGTCATCGGAATTTTACATTCGATGGGAATGTGTGAAAAGCCCTGCCAAAACCGAATTTTTACTCTAGTCAATCAAATGTGTAAAAATTGTTATGAAATAAATGTGTTTTAAAATTGACCCTGACTGTTTATTTGTGATACTCAAGACTAAATTTCAAAGAAACTGAAGATTTATCAAAGCAAGTAATATAAAAAAAAAAAAAAATTTTAAGTCAATTCCTTCTTTTTTTCACTATATTGTAGAAAGTCCTTTATAAATAATTTTCATTCATTTTTTTAAGTTTATCCGGCGCCATCTATTGGTAGATACATGCAACTTAAATGTAAAAAAAAATATAATTAATTAAATTTAATTACTGAATTAATATTTGAAAAAAATTGTATTAAGATCAAATGTCATCCACTACAAGTTTTAAAAAAATGTATTTTAGCTTGGGTAGATGAATAAAAAGTATTTTATTAACGATTGAAAATTCGAACAAGATATATATAGGGAGAGTGTGAACTAATAATATTAATTGAAAAAATTGTCAAAATTGTAATACCTATTGTAGAAGTGGCCAACCTGCTGCCCGCCTTGAATATTTTTCCGGCCCATGAGATTTATCAAACTTTTACAAAATATATTTATTTCATAATGACCAAAGTAGTGAAAAACAAAGTATTAAAAAAATGCATTATGTGTGCATCCATCTATTCAAAAATTAACTGTTTAAATTATGAAAAAAATTAAATTTGATTTTAAAATAATATTCTTGCGATTATAGGACAGATATTGCCTGTTTTATTTATGAATTTACAGTTATAATTAAATTGTATTTTGCGAACTCGAGATGCACGCGCAATTTGGAACATCTAATATAACAGGTTCTATGTTTCACTTTAAGTTACCTCGATGATGCAAACCAGACTCTTAAATGAAGTTCTTAGCGCTTTTGGTTCTACTTACACCCGCGGATCGATTATTTCTAAAATGCAGTTAGCCAAACACAAAACACGCTCAAACATAACGGACACTAACCTGCAACACTAATTACCATGTGTAAATACCCAAATTGAGATCGATTTGCAAAAGATAAGTGAAAGAGTGGAGAAAAAAATATCGCACTTGTAATTTTTAATGATTTACTTGTACTTTGTACCAGATTGTACTTGTAAATATTTTTTATGATTTCATTTTTTATATTTCGTTTTTATTTATATATATCTTTTACATTTCGTTTTTAGTGTTATATATTTTACTATGTGTAAATGAATTTTCGTTTTTTCGTTCGAATTTGCGTTTAGTATCATTATTATTATATTATCTATGCTTACATGTAAGAATAATAGTAAACACGAAAATAATAATTCATTATGTTTCAATTTTTCACTCCAAAAAAATGTCTATAATGGGTCTAAATCTAATAGTGGTATATATAATTTTATATGCGACCCCCGAATTTAGGATGCATTTCCAAAGTGACCCGCAAGATCATTTGTGTTGCCCCCCCCAACCTAATCTATTGCATTTATCGTGATATTTAAATACCTTTGTTAAATGAACAATACAATTTAATACATTTAAGTTAATATTAATATATAAATTCAAATTTCTAGCTGAAAATTCCTTTACATGGGTGTCCTTTAAATTCCTGACTCAAGGAAAGGTATGAATCAATTCCATTTAGATGCCAAAAATTAAATACACAGATGTTCTGAATCATATTGATACGCCACGGTTACAAGAAATACACAAAAGACATTGAGTTTCTAAAATCGATTTTCAAATTGAAGCTTTTGGTCGTCATCACATTTATTTATATCGCAGGTTCTCAGTCTTTTGCATGTAAGTTCGAAGGATAATTTAATCGAGCAGGAATCGTAATTGCATGACAAAGAAATAATTATTCATTAATGTATAGAATATTAAAGATGTCACGATTTAATTATCAGATAATATAAAAAAAACATTTTACGTTAATATGCCTTCTAATCAATACAAATATTTATAGTTAGTGATCGTGAGTAGTACTTTTGTGACTTAGTGAGACCTCAGTACACGTCTTTAATCCACGCCAAATTTTGGACCTGTGCCAAGCGGGACATAAACCAAGCGAATTTTCCACGCGAGAAAATAGAGGAAAAATGATTAAAACATTTACATAACAAAACTATATTGCTACTGTCATGAATACAAACATAAAAAATTTATAGCTAATGGTTGTGAGTAGTACTTTTGTGAGGTAGTGAGACCTCGGTACACGTCTTTAATCCACTCAAAATCTTTAGCCCTGTGCCAAACTGGACATAAAGCAAGCGAATTTTCCACGCGAAAATAAAGCCCAAACATAAAAATGTGCCAAACTTTGGACATAAAAAAGCAAGCGAATTTTCCACGAGAGAAAATAAAGGCAAAATGATTAAAACATTTACATAACAAAACTATATTGCTACTGTCATGAATACAAACATAAAAAATCTATAGCTAGTGGTTGCGAGTAGTACTTTTGTGAGGTAGTGAGACCTCAGTGCACGTCTTTAATCCACTCAAAATCTTTGGACCTGTGCCAAACTGGCCATAAACCAAGCGAATTTTAAACGCGAGAAAATAAAGCAAAAATGATTTGAACATTCACATAAAAAACTATATTGCTACTGTCATGAATATAGACATAACAAATCTATAGCTAGTGGTTGTCAGTAGTATTTTTGTGAGGTAGAGAAACCTCAGTGCACGTCTTTAATCCACGCCAAATTTTGGACCTGTGCCAAACTGGACATAAAGCAAGCGAATTTTCCACCTGAAAAAAATAAAGGAAAAATGATTTGAACATTCACATAAAAAACTATATTGCTACAGTCATGAATAAAAACATAACAAATCTATAGCTAGTGGTTGTGAGTAGTACTTTTGTGAGGTAGTGAGACCTCAGTACACGTCTTTAATCCACTCAAAATCTTTGGACCCGTGCCCAACTGGACATACACCAGGTAAATTTTCCACCAGAAAAAATAAAGGAAAAATGATTTGAACATTCACATAAAAAATTATTTTCCTACTGTAATGAATACAAACATAACAAATCTATAGCTGGTGGTTTAAGTAGTACTTTTGTGAGGTAGTAGTACACGCCTTTAATCCACTCCAAATCTTTACACTGTGCAAAACTGGACATAAACCAAGCAAATTTTCCATGTCAGAAAATAAAATGAAAAATGATTAAAAGATACACATAAGAAAACCACATTGCTAGTACATCTCACTTCGAACCTCAATACAAGGAACTTTTAAAAATGAAATCGCAATTTCATTCATCTCATTAACATATT
This sequence comes from Caerostris darwini, assembly GCA_021605075.1. NCBI lineage: Eukaryota > Metazoa > Arthropoda > Arachnida > Araneae > Araneidae > Caerostris > Caerostris darwini. The sequence continues at coordinate 12,434 of BPLQ01010690.1, read as the reverse complement.
TAAATTGTAATGTATATTGTTTTTAAAATTGTAGAAAAAGTTATTTTGGCCCGCCAATTTTTGTTTTTCAAATTTTGGCCCGCGACTGAAAAAGTTTGCCCATCTCTGCCTTACCGGATCCATCCCTTATTCAAATATATAATAAACCCATCACTCAAATTTGACAGCCGACGAGATTCATTGTGGGTATTTTTATTACAAGGAATTAGTGTTTTGTACTAATGAGAACAACCTGTCACTCAAATCTGAGGGCAGATTTGAAAAATCGGTGTCATGTATCGATATTCGGTGTCATGTGTAATGAGACTCAGGAAATTAGCGAACATCTGTGCGATCTTCACAGATTGAATATGAACTATACCATGAGTTGTATAGTTTATACATCACCACAGATGATACAACACTTTCTGCGAAATGAGGGGGTGAAGAGAGGTTGGTTAGTGGGGTTTTATTTCACAAGAGCCAGATTTGGCTATGCTGCGCCAAACAAAGGTGCCAAATACTCCTACTATCGAGATGGGATAGTAGGAGTATTTGGCATACTACTCCTATGCCATCTACTATCTCCTATATTTGTTTCTTTGGCCAGCAAGTGCAACACCTTGTGCAGATAACCATTCCATACTTGCTGAATATGTACAAGAGACAAGATCTGTTTCGGAAATAACACCTTGACAATAATTTAGGGTTTTATGAGCGGAAACATTTAATGGGAAAACAAGAAAATATTTTGTGGGAGGCATTAAATGTCTCAACCAGGAGATCACCAGATTTAAGTCGCTTGACGGTGTTAAGATCAACTGCAATTTTCTGTAGACTTTCGTAAATTTTGAATGGCGATAAGGATTTTAAGTCATTGTCAGGAGTAGAAAGTATGAAAAAGTGGGCAAAGCCTGCTATCTAGCCAAGTCTAGAAGTTCCAGACTGGGGATCATAAGCACCAGTATGTGAAGATGAAGTCAAGGAAGTTGAATTAAGGCATTCATCGGGGCACGAAATTTTAGAGATAGAAGTCATGAAAGGAAAAAAAACCAAAGTTCGGGTCCCAGATCACACCACCCATCATGCAGCCCAACAAGGGAAAGCAGATTCTTGCCTTAGTGCTAACCAGGACCTATACGGTCAGAGCCACTCCCTGGAACGACCTCCACCCTTAGAGAGATGCCCAAGTGACCCATCGCTTGAATCCGGAACAATTCCAGACACGAGGAACTGGAATTGCGAGCCGATTGATAGATCCGGTGACTGAGGTGTGCCGCCCGACTACCAGAAGCGGAGGCCAAAGGGATGTGGTGCCCCCCCAGAATCGCAACTCTAGCTGGAATCAAGCCCCAGGATCCTATTTTCCTGGGACACGGGTCGCCACGAACGGCAAACACGTGGGTCAGAAAACTGGCATTGTTAGTGAAACCATATATAACAACACAGAACCAATAAGTGAAATGAACAATATTAGCCTAACTACATACACGCAATACAAAAGCAAGAAGCGACGTAAATCAAACTAAGAAATGACAAAAAGCAAATAAGGTAAGAGCTCTGAAGATGAAAACAAAGATAAAAAATATACAGCGTAATGAGACATAATGATACGACATAATAATGGAGTCTGTGATCTGGACGATGAAAAAGGGGAAAAAAGGAAGACGAAAGGGTAAAAGAAAAGATCACTGGGTAACACCGGGGTTGTGATACCCGTACACATCTAAAGAAGATGCGCCCCTGAGGGGCATGTGAGAGAGGACCGGGACTGGATATTAAATTTAATGCTGGAGGCCTCGACTGTAAAGCACTGCCAGTGGTTGGTTTATTTTGGTTTAATGGCACATGCACTGCCAGTGGCGACAGAGCGAAAGGATAGCTTGGAAAATTCATGAGATGGGGCTTCTAAATTCTTAGACAGTTCCTCTGTTTGGGTACCCTGGGAGACAGTAAGTTAAAATTGAGGCGTATGACTGGTGTAAAGGCGAACATTTTCTCTTCGCTTCAGAGTATGTGGATCTCTAGCCTTTACCTTTTGAATTTGTTTTTCCATGGTCCATTGTGGACAAATTCTCGCATTTGAGGGGTGGTCTCCGGAACAGCTGGCACACTTCGCAGGAAAAATACGTTGCTCAACATGATCCGTTGAACCACTATTTGGACAGGTATACCTGCCACGACATACGTTTTTAGAATGGCCAAATCTTTGGCACTTAAAACAACGGAAAGGATTGGGGTTGGTTGGTTGGTTGGGGTTTTATGGCACAAGAGCCAGATTTGTCTATGCTGCGCCAAACAAGGTTGTAAAAAGGAATTAGCAATAAAATAAGTTAAATTCGCAACTTCGTAAAAACATCATTAAAAACCATGATAAATAAACGCAAAAAAATCAGGAGACAGATATCGTATGTAAAAGTCAAATGCAGAGTTTAAAAAAAAGTTAGAATTAATAAGTCAAATACAGGATTAAAAATGTATGCAGAAAACATGAAATAATTTTTTCCGGGTTAATTTAAAAACAACGTAATGTGCATGGCACATGGTTAAAAGATATGATATGTAATTAAATATTAAAAAACAGATCAGTCAGAAATCATCGCCGTCTCATTGTACTCGACGATATCACTGTCTGCGGTGTCCTCTGTTAGACTTTCGGTGTCCTCTGTTGACTCTCGCTAGACTCAATCCCCAGGACCCTCTTTTCCTGGGACACGGGTCGCCACGCACGGCAAACACGTGGGTCAGGGAACTGACATTGTTAGTAAAATCAAATAAATAGAAATGAAATAGACATTATTAGTCAAACACAGGCGAATAAAAAATAATTTCGAAAAACCACAAAGAAAACCAAGAAATGACGAAAAGCAAATAAAGAGCTCTGAAGACGAAATCAAAGGTAAAAAATATAACAACGTAATGAGACAATGATACGACATAATGAAGGCTGGGTTCTAGACGATGAAAAGAAATAAAGGAGAAGACAAAAAGGATGAAGGAAAGATCACTGGGTAACCCCGGGGTCGCGACTCCCGTACACATCTAAAGAAGATGCGCCCCTGAGGGGGAAAGGATTGGGGATATGTGGGCGAACGTTGAAGTTAAGGTAACCAGCTTTGACGCTAGAAGGCAATTTTGGCAGGGCGAATGTCAATATAAGGTGTTTAGTTTGTAAAATATCGACCCCACGTTTCATAGTTATCCATCGAACATGAATAACTCCCTGCTCCGATAATCCGTCAAGAATTTCAGAATCAGGGCAGTTTACCAGATTGGGTTGAGATATGGCACCTGTACGGTCAAGACAACTTCCCGGAGGCGACCTCCACCCTTAAGTGATGACCGAGAAGCGGTCCATCAGTTGAATCCTTAAGCAGCACCAGACCTTATAGTCTGATGACCACCAGCCGATTGATACATCCGGAAACTAGATGTACCTCCCGTCTACCTGGAGCGGAGGCCAAAGAGATGTGTTGCCTATACAAGAGCCGCAACTCTTGCTAGACTCATTTTCCAGGATCCTCTTTTCCCGAGACACGGGTCGCCACGCACGGCAAACACGTGGGTCAGCGAACTGACATTAAGAAACACAAATATAACTTAAAATGGCTGAAACAATATAATGTGAGTTAGATCTTAATAAGTTCACAACATGCAATTCCGATCAGCCCTTGGGCACACGTTGTTTTCAGACCATCGTCACGGCAGCAACCCCGGTCTGTAATCGTCAAAGTGCAGATAGGTACGGGTATTAATTCCCTTCAGCAACACTTGTAGCCTTTAAAATACTTGGCGGTGGGTACGTAAGCTAAAACCAACTTACCATTAAGTCAGAAACAAATCAGAAGTTCAAGAACAAACTTGAATTCAAAGTTAGTTAGAGAGTGATCGAGCCCAAAATCAATTAAATCAACAAAACCAAAACGACAAAACGAGTCTATCAGCAAAGGCAAATCAAAAAACCACATGAGCACAAACAGTACAATACAGTTTTATGGAAAATAAATGAATAGTTTAAAAAACTAAAAAACACTCTTTTAGAGTTAATCAATCTAAAAAGCAAAAAATAATTGTTGACATAAGAATAAAATTATTGACGAGAAAATGAATGTCACTGTTCCAAAAGCGTGGGGTGCTTTGTTTGACATTTTTAAACTAACTGCATTTCGGAATGAAACTAGTGAAAAATTATAACGATTGATATCGAGCACCCCACGCTTTTAGAACCGTGACATTCATTTTCTCGTTAGTAATTTTATTCTTATATTAATAATTATTTTTTACTTTTTAGTTTGATTAACTCTAAAAGCGCGTTTTTTTTAGTTTTTTTAAACTATTCATTTATTTTTTACTTTTTAGTTTGATTAACTCTAAAAGCGTTTTTTTTTTTTTTAAACTATTTTTATTTTTACTTTTAGTTTGATTAACTTTGTTTTTTTTTTTATAATTTATTTTTCATTTTTTAGCTTCATTACAAATCATTTATCATTTGCTACAAAATACATTTATTACAATACATTTATCATTTGCTACAAAAAAAAACAGTCTTTAATATGTACAGATGTGTTAACAGTTGCATCTCGATTTAGAAAACATATTCACAGATTTCTATGTTGCCAATATAAACAGCGAGACATAATGGTGTAACTTTATTTGCGGACAAATCTTATGGACTATTTCGTAATCGAATCATTTCATCTAATGCTTCACTGTTACATAGGGTTCTTCCTGTTAATTTTGAGCAATCAAGTTCTTCAATTCGAATACCGTCCAAGGATCTTCCACGACTAAGCGCTACATAAGCTTGTCCATCAACAAACAGTCGTGAGCCTAAATAAATGACTGCATGATCAACTGTACAACCTTGCATCTTGTGGACTGTCGATGCCCAACTCAGGATTAATAGCAACATTCGTCTCTCAGCAGTCCCATAGCTGCATTTTGCTGGGAACTGTATCGATATTGGTTTAATTACATGTGCACCATCTGAACCAAAATCGATACGGACTGACGGAATGTTTTCAGCATATACTTGGCCCCTGCGAAAATTTGGCCAGATAACTTCTGTAATAAAACTCATTGCCATTTACTAAACCTTTTGACACGTCAATGTTCGACCTTAACATCACTTTAACTCCTACGAATATTTTCAGTAATTTAGGAAGACCTCCTGTTTTATTGATATCATTATGCACCACAGAATCTAAGCCCTTATTACCTAAATTTCTTTTAGCATCAATGAGTTGGTCTTGTGCTTTTATTGTATAAATAACTGTCCCTTTACCCTCAAAACTCTAGAGAACCTTTTCTTATGCCTAGCAACTTGGTCATTCGTTGGACAGATCCTTAATGCTTTCTCAATCGAGAACTCATTAGATGTATCTGTTGACACTTTTTCGAGAAAAATTTCAAAATGGCCAGACGTCAATTCTCCAACTCTTAGGGCGTTAAGCACATCTATAAATGTCGTGTCTCCTTGTTGGCGCATGTTTTGTTTGAGTTCAACCAGACGGAACTGCCGCCACAAATGTGTAGCAGGCTTCATGTGTTCTGGTTGTCGGAAAACTTGATGCCCTCGAACAGGTGGTAATAGATCCCCAAAGAGTAAAACATTTATGTCTCCAAAACAAGCGTTGGGGCTTTTCAGCTGTCGCAGATGGGAGTCGATCATGCAAAGCATCTCATAAGGTACCATAGAAATTTCGTCTATGAACAGAAACTCAACGTTTTGCCATAATTGACGCATTACTCTTAAATAATTACCAGTAAGAAGTAACATACTAACAATAACTCCATCTTTTTGTACTGGTAGTTTTAGCAGACGATGTAGTGTAGACCCACCGATCAACAGTGCTGCAACTCCAGTGAGAGCACCAACTTTCACCACCGATTTTCCATAACATCGGTTAACTGGTTTTTCAATAGATTAAAGAGGGAAGTTTTCCCGGTGTCTGCTCCACCAGTTACGAAAATTTTCTCTCGTTAGTTGCCATCATTAAGTTGATTCTTAATACTCTCCGTAATAAGAATGAACAATTGTCTTTGATCAATATTCATAGTCTGTTGTGCACTCTGAAATTGATCATTGCTCATTTCTGTGTCTGGTAATTCTTCTTCTTCAGCTTCAGGTTTTATAATCTCTGGCTGTTGTAAAATTTCAAAGGCATGTACCTGGATGAATGCATTTTCAAGCTGTTGGTCCCTCTCTCGATGTTAGCGCATATGTCTACTCGTTTCCTTCAAACGATTCTCTCGAGCTAAGAAAGCTTCTTTTGCATTATCGAAACCTTCAAGTAATTCAGTTTCCGAACGATAAGGCATATATTGAACAAGTAAGCTGTAGAAAAAGTTTTCTGGATCCGATGTTGCTATAAAGTATGGAACCCTGACAACTGCAGGAACATTTCTCACAACCATTTTGCTCCCATCCGACAGCATGCTGAGTGGACGACGTATGTGTGGTTGTTCTTCATAGGCACCATGATCAATACTTTCCTCGGTTTCACTTACGTTTTTCGGATAGAAAGGTTCAAACAGCATTGCAAACTCTATAAGGCTCATGTCCGCAAAAGCGTAGTCAGGATGTTGTAACGGACGTTTTTCATATCTTTCAATGATATTACTGTAATATCCAGTTACGTGTCCGCTTTTGTCGAATTGCAATACTCTGTAACGCTGTTCTGGCTTTCTTGTGTTCAGGAAAATACAACTTCGCGAACTGTCTCGTAATGGGATATGACAAAGTCGATACGCACATTCTGCAGCTGATACTTGTCGTTCATGAAGAATCTTCATACATATCCTGAACAGCTTGCGTGAAATATCAGACTCTTCGCGTTGAATTTGTTGTATTGCTTGCGCACTTCCAGAATGTACACCTTCAGGTTCTGCGTTCGATAAGTACTTTGCAATATAGTACGCTATCGCTTCGTTTGATCCGCACGGCTGAATATCCATGTTACCTGTCCACACTCTCAATAACTGTGGGTGGAAATTATTTACCCAAGCATCTTCTTTTCGACGCTTAAGTAAACAAATTCTCCCTCCATTACGGAGAAAATCATCTGAAGAATATGACACTATTCGTGTCTCGTCACATTCTTGACGTGGAAAGTTGAATCGACATCTTACAGAGGTATTATTTTTTGTACAAGTTTGTGTATGTCGATGAATTTGACATTTCTTGACAAGTTGCTCTAGATCTTCTTCTTCTGTAAGCATCTTACAACAACAGTTACGATCAAGGAGAAGTTTCCCTTCCTCTGTGTCAAACTCTGGATGATTTTTAATCCAAACTACCATATGAAGGTGAGGACTGCCACAATTCTGAAATTCAATACGCCACCAATGGTCTGTCACTTTTCCGCCAAATACTTCATCATTGTTCTTAATAAATTTCATTAGAGCATTTACTCTTACCATGAAATGTCGACTCAAAATTACTGGGTACTTTTGATTTGGTACATCAGACCTACCATCAGCAATTAATAAAGCTTTTCGTTGGTCTTAACCAATTAAGATCATTTGAACTAAATGTTAAAAAGTAGGTTGGAGCTCCTAAACATCTAATTTGAGCTAATAGCTCGTTCAAAGCTGATCTCCAATAGGCGGCAGAACCTCTCAAATTCTTAACATAAAGATGGACGTCTTCGACTGCTCCTTCTTGATTAACAATTTTCTTGCCTCATGCTGATATAGTGCTTTTAATTCGATAATATTCAAAGAACGATAAGGCATAAAAGAGATAGTCGTTACCTTGAAATCTTGTGTGCTTCCCAAAATTCTGAACTGAAAGTAGTCCAATGCTGTAATTTTTACAGGTCTTCCCTCTTTAAAACCGTTTTTTCCATAGGGAAACAAAAAGTACCAGACAAATTCTTCTGCTTTCAGTTCATGATCCACATTTACGATATTGTCTTTCGTTTTACGGGTAATTTCATTAAGGTTTCGTGAAACCTGTATTTCATTTTCCACATTGGGTTGCATTACATCAATCGGTGCCATCACTGATGTCTGGAGTGGAATTATTTGATCAGTTAATTTCTGTTGGGAATTGATCATTTGGGACGCTGCTGCTGCTACCCTCTCAGTGCTTAGATGTGTTTATGTCTCCTTAGAATCATCATGCATCTCAAAGACCTCAACATCAACGTAATCAAGAGTAAACTGTACATTTTTGCTGCCTGTTGTACGTTTACATATCCTCACGAACTCGTCGAAAGTATCGCACTCAATAACGCAAGCTTTCCCATGATTGTCGTTTGCACTGGATCCCTTTCGGCCACAAGAATGAGAGTTACTGAAGTAATATTTGTTATCCTAATGCATTACTCCGAATGATTGTCCATCTGTTATTAGTATTCCTGCGTTATGTACCATGAACAGATCTTCCAAGCCTTGACGAAGGGTGCTTCCAAGGTTTGCTTCGTTTAATTTGTCATTCAAGCTTCCATATATACTTGGTTCTTCGTCAAAAGTAATCCGAAATCTTTTGCCGAATGTGGCCAAGTCATCTTTGATGACTTTGAAATTTCGTACCAATAGGTATTGATCATTTTCTATAGAATAAGCCGCTAAATTTCTCGCCATTTGAAATCTTATATTGCTGTAGATTTGGTCACCTGTTAACATATTTAGATTGAGGATGTTTGTAGACCAATATTGTGGTGAAAGAATTGAGGCCCTGAGAATATTTGCTAATGTCATCGCACAACATTGTACCCCTGAAAATCCTGATGTGAATATGAGATCGTTGCCTTGATGCCATGAAGCACGTATAATTCTCGATGAATCACTGATTTCCATGCAAGCGCTAGCATCCCCAGTAGGTTCTTCATTGGTCTCTACAGCAATTTCTACTGATGCTTTTTCTATTCTTATAATATTCTCTTCATTAATTGCAACGTTCTGATCGATAGTGACGTCTTTGTAAAGTGGATTGTTAGCAACTAACCAATACAGTGCATTATATACTTTTTGCCTACATACAGAAAACTGTCGTGTTACATTAATATTTTCGAGACGCTCAGTAATGATTCAGCCAGCATTCCAGCATTATTTGTGGTTCTTGGTAACATGTTCGGAAGATTTTCAGTAGCTTCAAACACATCTTGAGCGAACAATACCGCCTGACTTCGAAAACAATATTGGCCAAATATGCCACTTAATTTGATAATTTTAACAAAAGGTATAATGCGCGAAATCACCCTTTGTTCTGCTTGTCATAACTCCGCAATCACCTCTGGAATAGAGCCTGGATCCAGATTGTTCCAATAAGATTTGGATGGTGCAATATTTTTCTTTGAACTCAAATGAGTCGTGCAACGGTTACAAACAACCAAGCAATTTCTTTGTTTTAATTCGTTAGGCAAATATAGTGCTGTTTTAGTGTCTACAATCCACCTAGAAATCTGATACTGATAGCACCGTTTAGTGTAAACTTCACATATCTTATCACAGAACGTGTTAATTGCCTGCATAAAGCCTGTTATACTGGCTCTACTTAATCTTCTGGACTCGGCATTTCGTTGCCGCATTTGCTGCAAGCGATATGCTCTGTCTTGTTCTGATTCTGTGGCTCGAATTTCAGCTGCATGCTGACTCATTTGCTGCAAACGAGGTTCTTTGTCTTGTTCTGATTCTATGGCTCGAATTTCAGCTGCATGCTGACTCACTTGCTGCAAACGAGTTTCTCTGTCTTGTTCTGATTCTGTGGCTCGAATTTCAACTGCATGCTGACGCATTTTCTGCAAGCGATATGCTCTGTCTTGTTCTGATTCTGTGTCTCGAATTTCAGCTGCATGCTGACTCACTTGCTGCAAACGAGCTTCTCTGTCTTGTTCTGATTCTTTGGCTCGAATTTCAACTGCATGCTGACGCATTTGCTGCAAGCTATCTGCTCTGTCTTGTTCTGATTCTGTGGCTCGAATTTCAGCTGCATGCTGACGCATTTGCTGCAAGCTATCTGCTCTGTCTTGTTCTGATTGTGCCGCTCGACTTTCAGCTGCATTCTAACCCACTTGCTGCAAACGAGCTTCTCTGTCTTGTTCTGATTCTGTGGCTCGAATTTCAGCTGCATTCTCACGCATTTGCAGCAAATGAGCTTCTCTGACTTGTTTTGATTCTGTGACTCGAATTTCAGATGCATGCTGACGCATTTGCTGCAAGCGATATGCTCTGTCTTGTGCTGCGTTGTGGCGCTGCCATCCACCCACTCAGTGAATGAGACGTAATTAGGAAATTGATGGGAAATGTGTAATTTTAAATTTATGTATTTTGTGTTTATAAATTTGGTTGCAAATGATGTCTTTTTTTTGTTTGTTTTGTCATTGTATTTTGATATTCATAAAGTTGCATTATGTTAAATTATGTGTGAAACATTTTCAAATCCTGATTAATAATAGTAATTAAAAAAAAAGGAAAAGAGGAAAGAAGAAAGAAAACTGTCTTAAATTGTGCCATTTTCATTCAAACTCAGTTCTTGGTTGGGGTTGTTTGATTTCCGGTAGTCAGGGTAGACGATGGCTGCCCCCATGAAGTACGAATTGAGCCTCAGGCTCCGTTCTCTCCGGATGGAACCGGGATCTCGACCAATCAAGGCCTGGAATGACGTCAGCTATGACGCGGTCATGGTTCGGACTTATAAGCGGTGGTGGAGAGAGGTTGCGGCCTTTTTGGACGGAGACAGGACGATGGAGTGATAGCAATTGAATTCTGAAAAGAAGAGGGGGTCTGCTGCCTCGTGGTATTGAATTCTGCTTGAAAACGAATCCCTCCTGATCAGCGATTGGCACAATTTAACAGCAAAGGAAAACTCAAATCCTGCTACGTAATGGAACCACCGTTGACGCTGAAGACCTGACTATTCGAAAATTTGCCGTTGCAGACGAGATTTATTTGCAGGGAGAGATTCTACGTTCCAAGAAGAACTAGATAGAGATGAGTACACATTTCAATGTTTGATTTTTCTTTGCAATATTTCATCTCTTCCTTTGAACATTGTATTTTTAATGTATTCAGCATTCAGATACAGATTCTGAATAACTCTAAAGTGATATTGAATGCTCAGTGCGAGTTCAGCTCACATTCCTCCGTCCTTTTTGCGTATGAACTCAACAGACAGAATTTAGTGCCTCGTCCTTTTCTTGTATTTAAATTGCTTGTGATAGATATGAGTGAAGGTTAAATTACAAGAATTGATTTAATTTCTATTTTAACTAATGTATTGTGTTAAGTTAAATCTAAGTATTATGTGTATATGTATTAGAATGATATTGGTGGGGCCCCTGGTTTGCAATTAGTCAAAGTTAATTCATTTGCTTATACCTAATTTTGTTATAATAAATCTAATGTCTATGATTGTATGTTTCCTGAGTATTATTTCCTGCAGACATTGCACACCATGCTGATTGTCGTTTAGGTAAAATTTTAACTTCCTGGGATAACACAACGCAATTAATTCTCTAGTAGTGTCTGATTTGCTTTGCTTTAGATTCGAGATTATAAATAATAGTTTAATTAATTAAATTTCTAGATAGCAACACGACAAAATTGGTGCCGTGACTGAGCCTAAACTAACTATAGACATCAGACTGGTGTGTTGTGTGTGCATGAATGGATATTCATTGTATTTATGTTTTTCAAAGTGCGCTAGGGTTTTGTATTATTTATTCCTTATGTACTGATTTTGTAATTGTGTCTCATCCATTGATTGGGGGAAAGCACGAGTGACAGATTTAGGCTATTTTGATTGAGTCAGGTTCACATTGGTATATTTTTTTTTTCTCTTCTCCACAAAATGGCAGACGAAGATAAAATTCTACGTAATCCTTCCCTTCTCTCATCCATTAGTAGTTTCAATGGTGAAAACGCGGAGGAATTCTTCACAGTGTTGAAAAACACTGCTTTGCTGGGAAATTGGTCCGAAATCCAACTGGCAGCTATAACAACCTTAAAGCTAGAGAGGCGCGCGAGAAGATTTTTTGAGTCATCCTTGAAAGGGAAAAACTTGGGATATCAGCCCTTGAAGGCAAGATTCATTGGTCAGTTTTCTAAGCCAGTGAACTTTGCTTCAGATTTCACGCAGTTTTCAACAACGGTTCAACTACCCTCTGAAAGAGTGAGGGATTTTGCCTCCAGGTTAGAAGAGGTAGCCCAAAAGAGCTTTGGGAAGGAATCAGTTGATACTGGGGATATCTCCCAAAAATTTGGAGCAAAAATGATTCTTAGTCAATTCCTGGCGGGACTCCAACCTAGGATAAAGGCACAAGTGGTGATTATAAACCCTGAAACCTTTGAGGGAGCAGTCGAGTTGGGAGAAAGAATTGAAATTGCGCAGGTAATGCTAGTACCAACAGTTAATGTGTTAGAGTCAGGCAATAGAGTTCCCGATAAGGCACCTGAGGCGGTGCAGGCCAATGATGAAACGCTAGCAAAACCCTAAATCTCGTGAATAG